>CM060962.1:142455024-142735024 GCA_030765045.1 Tenodera sinensis
AGAAAAAATCTGATGTGTTGCACTCACATGACTTTCTCTACTCTTATACTAACCATTCTTACAAACTCTTATTCCTATATCTTCTTCATGTCAGGCGCGGCTCCTCAGGGTAGGCAGGGTAGGCATTGCCTACCCTATCGTAATACATCAACAAATAATGTTTAACTATGGTTCTGCATTTTATCATTTGAACCGTCATTTTCCCCTAAATTGCAGTTCAAGAAAAGTTTTCTCGGTTATAATGACCAGCACGTAGTGAAATCCTTTAATCTCAATTCCGATTCATCAAAACTGCTCTGCGTGTTTGAAACGCGCGGCAGAAATGACACGCATGGAACCTGGCTAGTGGAGAGCCAGCTAGCTTAACCTCTGCCTGCCCGGCCCCATTTCCTCAGTACGAGGCCCTTGAACAGGGATAAGGAAACATTCCGTCTGTATATGCACTCCGAGCATGCGTAGACGCGTCTGCCAGCACTCCGAACACTTGCCTGCCCAAATCCGAATTTATGCGACATTTTCCGAACAGCCATACTCCACGAACGAAGATCTCAGAGATCTGAACCGTGTCGTTATCACTCTGTGTAATACCAGTATGACCGACTTAATTAGTGAACTATTACAAATTCCGCTTTCGCGGCGCACTGACAATGAAAAGAGGAGTGTTTCAGCTATTTAACACAAAGCTGCAGTCAGACAATTTTTCAATTTCTTAATCCATTTTAGTCATGGGCGTCGCGAAACGGGGGTAAGGGGGACCACGGCCCCCCCTTGGAAGTTGGTGAACTTAATGTGCAGTCAGTTACTGACTATCAAACTATTATTTTAATTTTGATGTAAAGAACAATTTTTGTTTAGCACAAATTAATACGGTTATCTGCAACAAATACTATAAATTTTGACAGTAAAATAATGATTTAATATTATATGATTGCAAATTTCCAACATGTGCCCCCCTCCCCCTGGAAAAAAGTCTGCCGACACTCGTGATTTTAGTTTTGGCGGTAATTCGTCCGTAAGTCACACTCATTCACTCTGCTCTTATTAAACAACCAAACAATATATTGTTTGCGTTAACCGCAATGACTTCGCCCCCTATATTTCGGATAAACGGGGTTTATTATTATTATTATTATTATTATTATTATTATTATTATTATTATTATTATTATTATTATTATTATTATTATTATTATTATTATTATTATTATTATTATTATTATTATTATTATTATTATTATTATTATTATTATTATTATTATTATTATTATTATTATTATTATTATTATTATTATTATTATTATTATTATTATTATTATTATTATTATTATTATTATTATTATTATTATTATTATTATTATTATTATTATTATTATTATTATTATTATTATTATTATTATTATTATTATTATTATTATTATTATTATTATTATTATTATTATTATTATTATTATTATTATTATTATTATTATTATTATTATTATTATTATTATTATTATTATTATTATTATTATTATTATTATTATTATTATTATTATTATTATTATTATTATTATTATTATTATTATTATTATTATTATTATTATTATTATTATTATTATTATTATTATTATTATTATTATTATTATTATTATTATTATTATTACTATTATTACTATTATTACTATTATTACTATTATTACTATTATTACTATTATTACTATTATTACTATTATTACTATTATTACTATTATTATTATTATTATTATTATTATTATTATTATTATTATTATTATTATTATGGTTGTTGTTGCTGTTACACTTTGCCTACCCTAAAATTTTGACTGCGAGCCGCCAATGCTTCATGTTAAGTTCAGATAAACATTTGTACAAATTATCTTATTGCTTATTTCCTTTTAGGTGCAAAGGGAATATTAGAATATAGTAGGCTATGTGCGATAGTAAAATCTTTTAAAGCTTTGAGACTCCGTTCTCTTTGCACACTTAAAATATAAAAAAAATCTGATGTGTTGCACCCACATGACTTTCTCTACTCCTGTACTTTTAACAAACTCTTATTCCTGTATCTCCACGTTAGTTAAGATAAACATTATCTTATTTTATCTTATTGCTCATTTCCTTCTAGGTGCAAGGGAGATATTAGAATACAGCAGGCTTTGTGCGACAGTCAAATCTTTTTGACCTTTGAGATTCCGTTCTCTTTGCACGATTAACATATAAAAAAATGAACAACGTTGTTGTATTTCGCTAAAGTTCCGAAACACACACACATAACAAGGAATATCTCCGAAATGGTTCACCCTACAAGAAAATGCATTGAGACATAAATTGTGTATTTTAGCAAGATCTACATTTTTTGTACAGCAAGATTTTGTCTATCTCTAACTGTTTACCAGTTATGCAAAATTCGCCCAGAGTAAATACGACTACATGGACATTAGCCAGAAAATTCAAGATACACATTTCATTAGTCACAAAAATACCTCAAACATATGACATTTTAATCAAAATCATTAGAGCCATTTTCAACAAAATCAAAATTTTCCATGTAAAGAGTGGTTTCGGGTGGGGCTATTTTCTTCAAAATCTTCGTGTCGCATCCTTGAATGACAATAAACTTAAATACCAATTTTGGTTTTTAACCGACTTTTCGTTTTTGAGTTATGCTGTCCACAGACACACACACGGACCTTTTTCTAGAAACTCTTTTTTTTTCTTTTTTTTTTTTTTTTTTTTATTCAGGGGGCTTCAAAACATATATTTCCGGTGAAATCTCGACATTGAATTCTTGGGTGGAATACAATACTTCCCCTACTTACCAGTAGATAAAGTAAAAATGAACAACAATGTCCCATTTCACGAAAGTTTTAAGTTTTCCGAAACTCACACACATAACAAGGAATATCTCCGAAATGGTTCACCTTACAAGAAAATTTATTTAGACATAAATTATGTATTTTAGCAAGATCTACATTTTTTGTACAGTATGATTTGGTCTATCTCTAATGGTTTACCAGTTATGCAAAAGTCGTTCAGAGTAAATATGACTACAGAGGCTATAGCCAGAAAATTCAAGATATACATTTCATTTGTCATAAAAATATCTCAAACATATGACATTTTAATCAAAATCGTTAGAGCCATTTTCAAGAAAATCAAAATTTTCAAACAATTTTCCATGTAAAGGGTAGTTTAGGGTCGGGCTATTTTCTTCAAAATCTTCGTGTCGCATCCTTGAGAGACATTAAACTTAAATAACAACTTTGGTTTTTAACTGACTTTTCGTTTTGAGTTATACTGTACACACACACGCACATACACACACGCGCACACACACACACGCACCTTTTTTCTAAAAATGCCTTTTTTGGATTCAGGGGGTCTCAAAACATATTTCCGGTGAAATCTCTACATCGAATTTTTGGGTGGAATACAATACTTCCCAAACTTACCAGTAGAGAAAGTAAAAATGTGATGTTTTGAATCCATTTCAAAAGTTTTTATTAATAAATGGTTTAGTGATGACCGGTATGAGCAGGAAAAGTTGCACTATTTTACAAAAGCATTAACTGCATTAGAACCACTTTAACTGTGAGGATGAAAATGAAGAATTGTGTGATTATTTGGAAGAGAGTGGTAAGTTGTACATAGAAACTGTTGACAAGGATTTATGTTCTTGTAAACCTAATCCACATTTGCAATTAACAACAACAATGATAATAATAATAATAATAATAATAATAATAATAATAATAATAATAATAATAATAATAATAATAATAATAATAATAATAATAATAATAATAATAAGAAGAAGAAGAAGAAGAAGAAGAAGAAGAAGAAGAAGAAGAAGAAGAACAACAACAACAACAACAACAACAACTACAACAACAGTAGTAGTAGTAGTAGTAGTAGTAGTAGTAGTAGTAGTAGTAACAATAATAAATAATAATAATAATAATAATAACAATAACAATAACAACAGCAATAACAACAACAACAACAACAATAATAATAATAATAATAATAATAATAATAATAATAATAATAATAATAATAATAATAATAATAATAATAATAATAATAATAATAACAATAAATAAACAACAACAACCACCACCACCATGTCTTGAAAATATCACTGTTTATGCGCTATGCAAATCTGTTGCTTATAGTTACTGCAAGCAACCAGACCTTTTTCAAGGAACACACAGAATTTTTATTTTCATTTCACTTTCGCTCCACTCACTTTTAAAAATCCTTCAGAACTAGTTTCAGAGAGGCTCCTCTCCATCATCAGGTAGTTGGACGGCTGATTTCCACGTCAGGTCACTGTCTTCCCTTCCCCTCATTGAGTGTTTTGCTCCCTTCCCATTGGTCAGTAGTAAGATGTCAAATATTGGTGGTACTTCAAAATTTATTACTTGATTCCTATTCTTGATGATGTAAATGTTCCCCCACAATGTTAATTCCCAATGATCCTTTGCAGGTTTTAAAAGTTTAGGCTAATATTGTGGTTGCATGACCAAAACTGTTGTGCTATTCCTGATTTATCTGTATTTTATATCTGAAGTGTTCCTTCAATCTAAAGCGCGTCTCACCCTTAAAAGACAGTACACGTTAAATGGAGCGCAGTGTTGCAACATGTACTAGTTGCGAATCTTTCTCCGCGAGCGACTCGAGGTGGCCTGAGTCCTGTACTTAGTCCTTCAATTGCTGCTTGACGGACACTTTTAACTTTGGTATCCCTCCACGCCTTTGTTACTGTATGACCTAAATTTACAAATGACTCGTCTGTATAAATAATTGATTTCCCCTGGTCCCTAAACCTTTTACGTCTTTTAGATATTTATGTCGCCATCTGATGATATCGATATCGTCTCTTTCTATTAATATGCACTTGTTACCCTTTCTTTCATATTCGAACCCCAAATCAGAGTGGCCCTTGAGAAATTTGGTAGGGTCTCATCACTGTTGAACTGTGACAAAATTATATTCAGCGTGGGTGGAATATTTGCAAACAGTAAAGAATGAACAATTCGCCGCACTCCACCTTGCACTATTCAATCATATTGCGTTAACCTAGCGTTTTGTGTAGTCCCGCCCTTTTTGCTTTCTTTTTCGATGGCGTTCTTAGAGGTCCTTTCATTAGTTCCTTTTTAATCATACACACTACTGCTTCTGAACACCCGATAGCCTTAGCTGTTTCTTTTACTGCCTTTACTGCCAAGCATTTTGCTTCAAAAATAATCTAACACATTCATAATCATTTGGCGTTCCTTACTTCTTAATTTACCAACATATCGTCTCTTCCTAGCTTCCCCCTCCATAACTACAAATATTTACAAAAATATTAAACAAATAACGCAATAACAGCTCACAGTTACACACACGGCTTCTTTCGAACTAAAGCTAGTGCTGCTCCTTATACTATCTTCTGTGTCAGGCCTGACGCTGAATAGATGAATACCTTTTGTTTGCCTTATTGGATAAAAGAAAGAGGTTACTGCCTTTTGGTTTATTTTAAAAACTTTCTCCAACCTTCCTCAACATTTGTTCTCGCTGGTTCCCTGATGTAAACTCAATAACAAAAAAGTTTCACACTGCGTAACTTTTGCAGTGCACAGATATAAAATTTTCCGAAAACATTTAATTTAAAAAATTATAACGCTTAACTGGGTAAACATAGAGAATTCAAAGTAGGCAGGTAGTAGCACTATAGTTGTCCCATTTAACTCCATACTGTCTTCTAAGAGTGAAATGCTATATAGCTTTTAAGTTCCACTTGGTTTTGCCAGTATATATTTTATGACAATCTTCACAATTAATGCAGTCAATTCCCAATAGATTATTACTTGGAACAGTAGTTTTTAAGGGGAACTTGAGCAAATTTTTTACTCTATGTTTGTTTTGAGGAGCCAGTTTTACATTATAATCTTTGAAAATCTTGTTGAATTTATTAAACACTTTTGGATGATATGTGAATTTGCAGTATCATTCTTGCTTGTTTCCTGTTTTTAATTTACTGATGACCCAGATAGTTTTCCATCTTTCATGTTTATTCATCACTTTGGTTATAAGCATGGGTTTGAAAACATTCACATTTGCAATATATTTAATGTGGTCCAGTTCTTTTTTATATTTAATTGTTAGTGGGATGTTGATCTATCTGTGAATCAAACTATGAAAAATAGCATACTGATGAGCCTTTGGATTGCAATTATTGCTTTTTATATCATTATCCATGTGTGTTGGCTTCCTGTACATACCATATTCTAGTTTGTCCATATTTCTCATTATTTTCAAATCCAGAAGAGGTAGCCATCTATCTTGTTCTGTTCGACAGTGAATTTGATAGATCTGTCCAACAAGTTTAATTGTCTTAATGTGTCCTGAGGTAGAGTTTTTGGAACTATAGCTTAGATGTCATCCACATATCTGAACCAAATTTTAAATATATGTACAAATGCTCTTGTGATATGAGCCTCTAATTTGTTCATGTATAAATCTGGCAGGAGCTGCCCATGGCTAGGCCTGGCATTTGTTCATAAAGTTTGTTGTTAAACATGAAACTATTTGGTTTGTACATAAATTATATTCAATTTATAATAGTGGGAAACCCTGTCCTAAAAGCAAAGATTTATTATATTTGTTCATGCAACCAGTACTGTGCATGTTGCCAACACTGACTTTAATGTTAATTTTTGCATGTTTAGCTATACTGTTGTTATAGAGATGTACAAGAACCAGCATGGATTACAGCCACTAAGCAACACCGTTACAAAGTTGTTATTATTTACACAAATTAGGAGCAATCAGAATACATAGTAGTCCTTTTAGGGGCCGGATTAGTTATGGTAATGTACACAGTTTGTGGTGAAGTGAAGGTGTTGCAAGAAACAATGTACAAAGGACTTAACAAGAGTGATAATAGTTGGAGCACGAGGCCGCGTAAACTTGGACAATGTTACAGTATGTTAGTTGACGATTCATGGCAAAATCAGCACCATCAGTATGAAAAGTGAACAAAAATATACAGTTTAAAGCATTTGTGAAACTTTATGGACAATCGGAAGTGTTCTACAGACAGTGAAAGGTTACGACAATGGCAATTTTAACATTAACGGCCATAACACAGGAAACGTCAACATAATCAATATGACCATAAGTTAAATAAGGAAAATTGAAGCTATTAACAGTGAAGCAACAAGATTCTAAAGTAAGAACAAATTAGAAACTAAAAACTTCACTTACCTTAGTAATGTTGCATGTTCTTTTTGCACAAGCTAACCCAGGGTTTCAAGTTGTCTCCAACACATTCTCAAAGCTATACAAACAAATTCGTTACCAAAGCTACAATCTTTCATTTTTTTCTGAAAACAAAAACAAATACTGATATTCAATTTTTATTTACCAATCTCTGAAAACAAAAATTTATAAATACAATCTATAGATGGTAATTCAAAGTTCATAACACGGTTCCTGTTTTTTAAAATAAAAATTCTTTCCCAAACCATTAAATCTATCGGACCACTTAATTGTTTTAATAATTTAACTTCTGGATTAATTTCATGATTAAATGACCAAAACTGATCTGCCACAGCTGATTTATCAGTTTGTTTATATTTAATATTTCTAAAAATGTTCTTTTATTCTGGTTTATAAATGACATTTAGTTTTACCAATATAAACCTTATCACAATCTAAACAGCTAAATTGATAAATGCCAGATTTTTTTATAATTTGGTATTTTATCTTTTTTAGAAAAATTAAGTAAATTTTGTATATTTAATTTATTTTGAGGGACCAAATTTATTCCATATTCTTTAAAAATCTTTGTAAATTTTTTATTGGCCCATGGATGGTAAGTAAACTTTTTAAAAATACAATTATCTTTTATTTTTTTAAGGGTTGAAACTTCTTTAACAGCTTTTTGATACTTAAATTTTTCTATCTTTTTATGTATATA
The DNA here is from genome assembly GCA_030765045.1 of Tenodera sinensis. Taxonomy (NCBI): domain Eukaryota; kingdom Metazoa; phylum Arthropoda; class Insecta; order Mantodea; family Mantidae; genus Tenodera; species Tenodera sinensis. The sequence goes on from CM060962.1 coordinate 142,462,991, forward strand.
ATCTGTATTAAAACCATTAATTACTGCAGTATTAATAATGTGTTTATATTCTATGTCAAATTCATCTTTATTAAGGGGTATATTTATTAACCTATAAATTAAACTATTGAAAACAGCAAATTTATGTGCAAAAGGATTAAAACTTTTATATTTTATGTAATTATCAGTGTGAGTAGATTTTCTGTAAATACCAAATTTCAATTTATTGTTATGTCCTTTTAATTTTTAAGTCCAGAAATGAAAGGAATCCATTATTTTCAGTTTCCAAAGTGAATTGCATAGCTTTATCTTGTAAATTTAAAAGTTTTAAAGCATCATTTATCTGTTTTTTAGGGACAACAGCAAAAATGTCATCCACATATATATACCATATTTTAAAAATTAGAGGGAATGATTTTGTAATTTGAGTTTCAAAAAAACTCATGAAAAGATTAGCAAGAAATGGCGAAAGTGGACTACCCTTTGCCAAGCCAGAAGTTTGTTGAAAAAAATTACCATTAAAACTAAAGAAATTTTGATCTAAACAAAGATTTGTAAGTTTTACAAAATCATCTACTAAATTATTGTCTAATTCTAAAGAATTTAACCATTTTTTTAAAAAAAATCAAAAGCTTTTTTCTAGGAATGCTAGGAAATAAAGAAACTACATCAAAAGAAACTAGTTTATCATTATCAGACAATACTATGTTATTAATCTTTTCTACTAATTCAAAAGAATTTTTAATACTTAAACTTTCAAATTTATCAACAGTACTAAATTTTTTAGTTAACCATTTAGCTAAATTATACGTAGGTGAATTTATATAATTTATAATGGGTCTCATTTTATTTCCAGGTTTGTGAATTTTTGGAAGTGCATATAACCTGGGTAAAACAGGATTATTGACTTTTAAAATACTTTTTCTTTTTTAGGTATAATTTTCACTTCATTGAGAATTTTATTAAACGTTGAAATACATGATTTTAAAGGATCATTATCAATTTTTAAGTAATCTTTATTTTCAAGCAAAAGTTCTGCTCTATTAATATAATCAGATTGATCTAAAATTACAATTTTGTTGCCTTTATCAGCTTTAGTATAAATTACATCATTTTCTTTCAATGATTTAATAATCTGATTATTATAATTACTTTTAGGGTGATTTTTATTTATATCTTTCAAAATTTTAGTGCATTTCATTTTAATCAAAGATTTATTAATGTCTCATTTCTGGACTTAAAAATTAAAAGACATAACAATAAATTGAAATTTGGTATTTACAGAAAATCTACTCACACTGATAATTACATAAAATATAAAAGTTTTAATCCTTTTGCACATAAATTTGCTGTTTTCAATAGTTTAATTTATAGGTTAATAAATATACCCCTTAATAAAGATGAATTTGACATAGAATATAAACACATTATTAACACTGCAGTAATTAATGGTTTTAATACAGATTATATACATAAAAAGATAGAAAAATTTAAGTATCAAAAAGCTGTTAAAGAAGTTTCAACCCTTAAAAAAATAAAAGATAATTGTATTTTTAAAAAGTTTACTTACCATCCATGGGCCAATAAAAAATTTACAAAGATTTTTAAAGAATATGGAATAAATTTGGTCCCTCAAAATAAATTAAATATACAAAATTTACTTAATTTTTCTAAAAAAGATAAAATACCAAATTATAAAAAAATCTGGCATTTATCAATTTAGCTGTTTAGATTGTGATAAGGTTTATATTGGTAAAACTAAATGTCATTTATAAACCAGAATAAAAGAACATTTTAGAAATATTAAATATAAACAAACTGATAAATCAGCTGTGGCAGATCAGTTTTGGTCATTTAATCATGAAATTAATCCAGAAGTTAAATGATTAAAACAATTAATTGGCCCGATAGATTTAATGGTTTGGGAAAGAATTTTTATTTTAAAAAACAGGAACCGTGTTATGAACTTTGAATTACCATCTATAGATTGTATTTATAAATTTTTGTTTTCAGAGATTGGTAAATAAAAATTGAATATCAGTATTTGTTTTTGTTTTCAGAAAAAAATGAAAGATTGTAGCTTTGGTAACGAATTTGTTTGTATAGCTTTGAGAATGTGTTGGAGACAACTTGAAACCCTGGGTTAGCTTGTGCAAAAAGAACATGCAACATTACTAAGATAAGTGAAGTTTTTAGTTTGTAATTTGTTCTTACTTTAGAATGACTATAAGTATTTTAACCAATTAATTCGCTTCAACAAGGTAAGACAAGTACCGTTTCTTTCTTTTCCTTATAACCTTTGCATGCTTCAGTATGGCACAAGAAGAGAGAATTAATGCACTTAAGAGAAAACGTGCTATCTTTAAGGTAGCACCTACTAGGCTTGAAACATTTGCAAATTCTTGGAGTGATGACGATAGAGGGCAGTTGGAGGTTAGGTTAAAACTACTTCAAGAAAACTGGGAAAGAGTCAATGACTGTCAAGATGAGTTAGAATTGTTAGAAGAATCTGAAACTAATGACCAAGAAAGAATTTCAGTGTAAAATAGGTACTGTGTTCTAGTTAGTTTCTTACAAGGAAAATTGAAGGAGGCTCAGATTCCTCAAAATAATTGTAATGTGCCTACTTCACCAGTAGTTAGAGTAAAACTTCCTCAATTATCTGTACCTCACTTTAGTGGAAATGTAAGTGAATGGGTTAGTTTCAAATACACTTATTTATCCATTGTTGATAGCAATGAAGGTATTCCAAACATACAGAAATTTCATTATCTGATGCCAGCTCTACATGGGGATGCTAAGAGAATAATTTTGCACATTCCATTAACAGAAGAACGTTATGACATTGCTTGGAATTTGTTAGTACAAAGATACTAAAATGAGAAGCTCATTGTTAACACACATATTGATCATATCATGAAACAACCTATTGTCACTGAGAATGTTCTCAACTCAGAAGATTGATTGATGTTACCAAAAGTAATTTGAAAGCATTAGATAGTTTAGGTCAGCAAACAAGCACATGGGATTCCATTATAATTTACATTGTTGTTCAGAAGCTTGATAGTAAGACTAAAGGGGAATGGGAGCTGAACACTTAATGCAAGCAGATACCAAAGTTAAGTCAATTATATGAATTTATTGAGAGTAGATGCAATGCTCTTGAAGCAGCAAACAAGGAACGAGAATTTAAAGCTCAGATGCAGTCTAAACCATATAGTAGTAAGGTTGAGTTACATAGTTATGTAACAACAAAGGACGTTTGCATTTTATGCAAAAATAATCACAGTATTCAGCATTGTAGTCAGTTTCATCAACTTACTGTTGATAATAAATGTAAATTTGCAAAGGAAAATAAATTATGCTTAAAATATTATATGATTTGACAATTATGCTTAAATTGCCTAGCTAATAACCACTTCATACAACAATGCAACTCCAGGGGTTGTAAAACTTGTGGCAAATATCACCATATATTGCTACATCAACCAATTAGTACTGGACAAACTAGTTATTGTACAATGAAGGATGCAGTGTCATCACAAGTCTTACTGGCTACTGCTTAAAGTTATGGTGAAAGATAGTTATGGCAAATTATACAAATGCTATGCACTTTTGAACAGTCGTTCTCAATTAAACTTTATTATAACATTATTTTGCAAATGCTTAGGGCTTAAGCAAACAAGAACTGAGATACCTATCAAAGGTGTTAGTACTGTAGTAACTACAACCACCCACACTGCAACTGTGGAAATTTATTCAAATGTGACAAATTACCAAAGTAAAGTCACGTGTTCTGTAATTCCTCAAGTCACAGAAGAATGCCATCCATGTACATTGATACGTCTCAGTGGAAAATTCCAACATAAAATTAGCAGATAGTAACTTCAATGATCCACATGAAGTAGACCTACTCTTACGGGGTGAAATATCCTTTGATATATTGCTAGATGGAAGGTATCAGTGCAAGGATTTACCAGTGTTGCAGAATACAAGTTTAGGATTCATTGTTTCAGGAACCATCCCGTTACTGATGTCAAGAATCAAAGGCAAGCCAAACGACATGTATTTTTCACACATGCTGATAAATTACATACTCAGATGGAGAAATTTTGGACATTAGAAAATCTTAGTCAAAAGGTACTTACTTTGGAAGAGAAAGAGTGTGAAAGGCAATTCCAAGAAACTACTATAAGGCAAGAAGATGGAAGATACCAATTTAGTTTATCTACTCAGAAGGATCATTCTAACTTAGGGGAGTCATATGATACAGCAATCACAAGATTACATCAATTGGAAAGAAGATTGGACAGACAGCCAAACCTTAGAGAAAACTGCAACCATTTCATGGATGAGCATTTGAAGCTGAATCATATGTCGCAAGTAAACAACATGGAAGATGACATGGACACGAGGAACTATAACATTCCACCTTATTATATGCTACATCATGCAGTTATGAAAGAAGGCAGTTCTACCACCAAACTACGAGTTGTGTTTAATGGCTCAGAAAAGACAAGCTCAGGTACTGCACTGAATGATTTACTGATGGTAGGAGCTACACATCAAGAAGATCGTTGTTCGATTATTCAGAGATTTAGAACACACAAATTAACTTTTTGTGCAGATATTACAAAAATGTACAGACAGATTTTAGTAGACTCAAAGGATACACATCTTCAAAGAATTTTATGGAGAGAAAATAAGGACAGACCGGTGAAGATTTATGAACTGAAAACACTGACATATGGTACTTCATGTGCACCATTTCTGGTTATTAGATGTTAGAAACAACTGGCAGAAGACGAAGACCAAAGGTTTCCAAGAGCAGCAGAAATATTGATGAGAGATTTCTACGTAGATGACTTGATTAGTGGAGCACAGAATGTAAATTATGCACTCAAATTGCAAGAGGAATTAATGCAGCTGTTGAATTCAGGAGAATTTTGGTTGAGTAAATGGTCATCAAATCACCCAGCACTTCTAGAAAACATACCATTAGATGAAACAGAAATGAAAACTGATTTAGAATTTGTCACTGACACTGGTAATAAAGTGAATACATTAGGCTTGTTGTGGAACCCCAAAACTGATAAGTTTCAGTTTTCTAGTAATGTAACACAGCACAAGGATGTTAAACGTTCTGTACTCGCAGACATTGCTTCAATATTTGACCCAGTAGGTTTATTAGACCCAGTAATAACAAAGTGCAAGGTTTTTATGCTATGACAAGAGAGATTAGATTGGGATGATGTTCTTCCAGATAATCTCAAGGAAGACTGGAACCACAATGAAAGTAAGCTTCATATTTTAAGCACTATTGAAGTTGACAGACTAGTAACATGCAATGGAATCATACAGAAAGTTGAATTACATGGGTTTTCAGATACTAGTGAGGCAGCTTATGGTTGCTGTATATACCTTAGAACATTGGATAATCAAGGAAATATGAAGGTGTGTCTACTTTGTTCAAAATCTAGAGTAGCGCCAATAAAGCGACTTACCATTCCAAGACTGGAACTTTGTGGAGCACTACTTTTAGCTAGATTAACACAAGTTACTGTAAGAGCTTTGAAGATAGACAACTTGAAAATTGTTTTATGGACTGATTCTACAGTAGTTTTAGCATGGTTAAACTCAAATCCCTCACGTTGGAAGCCATTTGTTGCGAACAGAGTTGTAGAGATCCAAGAAATAACATTACAGATTGGAATCATATAAATACAAAGAGTAATCCTGCAGATTTAGTTTCACGAGGGACAGATCCTCAGACTTTAAAAGAATCAAAGTTATGGTGGCATGGGCCTGAATGGCTTAACAAAGCAACTTATGAACAGTACTCTGGTCTGTGGTCAAACAAGGAATCAGAAGAAGTTCAGAATGAAGAAAGAACACATTCTAAGAAAACTATAACTTCAGTCATATTAATGAGTCAAGTAGTTGATCAGTTATACTCTAGTTCTTCATGGTTGAAAATGAGAAGAGTTCTTGCATTCTGCCTTAGATTTGTTTATAATTGTAGAAATCCTAACAAAAAGATAATAAGCGGTTTAACTGTACAAGAACTGGATGAAGCTACTACAGTAATTCTGAAAAAAGTTCAGACAGATGCACACAAATAAGAAATGGATAGCCTAAGAAAGAATGGTAGTTTGTTGAAAGGAAGTTCATTGGCTACATTAAACCCATTCATTGATAGCAAACAATTGCTCAGGGGGGGCAGTAGGTTGAAGAATACATTATTAGAGTTTGAAAAGAAACATCCTATAATTTTACCTTCAAGACACAATGTGACAAGTCTCATAGTGGAAGAGATACACAAAGAAACTGTACATGCTAGTGGTCAATTACTACTGTCTTTAAGTAGACAAAGATATTGGATAACTAACACAAGAGATCTGTTACGGAAAATCGTTAACAAATGTATGGTATGTTTTAAGCTAAAGGCAGCCACATCAACACAATTAATGGGACAACTACCAGAGTCCAGAGTTACAATCTCATGTCCATTTGCTAACACAGGAGTTGACTATGGTGGACCAGTTTTGATGAAGCAAGGTTCAGTTAGAAGCAAAACAAAGGTGAAACTTCACGTTGCACCATTTGTCAGTTTAGTGACTAAAGCTGTACATATTGAGGTAGTTATAGATCTCACATCTCAAGCATTTATTGCTGCTTTGAGAAGATTCACAGCAAGACGAGGACTATGTTCAAATATTTATAGTGATAATGGAGCTAACTTTGTAGGAATGAATCAAGAATTGAAGGAGCTTTTGAATGATGCCAAATTCAAGGAAAATGTTCAAGAGAGGCATAAATTTTCATTTTGTACCGCCAAGCTCGCTGCATATGGAAGGTTTATGGGAAGCTGGTATCAAATCAGTCAACTATCATTTAAGGAGAACTGTAGGCCTAACATGTTTGACTTATGAAGAATTATATACTGTGCTGTGCCAAGTAGAAGGTTGCTTGAATTCCCATCCAATTATTTCCCTTACCAATGATCCAGGAAACCTTGACGTATTAACTCCTGGACACTTCTTAATTGGTACATCCTCACTTGCAGTTCCTAATTCTAATCTACTAAACCTAAATCCTAGGTACTTGTCTAGATGGAAATTGGTTCAACAGATGACTCAGTTATTCTGGAAAAAATGGTCGGTGGAGTACTTGAATCAGCTACAACAGCATCACAAATGGAAAGACGTACAACCAAACATCTTGGTGAGAACCGTGGTACTCCTCAAAAAAGACAATCTCTCCCCATTGTTGTGGAAGATGGGAGTGGTGACAGAGATACATCCTGGTAACGACAATTTGGTTCAAGTGGTTACAGTTAAACTAAGAATGGACTATTGAGGGAGACCACACTTTCTGTGTTACCTTGTAATGATTGATGATTTATTGTGATTGTGAGTAATAATTTATTTATAATTGAAAATATTTAATAAGTTTACTATTATTGTTTAGTTTGTTGGATGTGCCACAAGGACATTTAAAGTAATTAATTGACATTAATTAGGTGGGCAGAATGTTCATGCAACGTGTACTGTGCATGTTGCCAGGACTGACTATTTATTGTTAATTTTTGTATGGTTAGCTATACTGTTGTTAAGAAAAGCACAAGAATCAGCATGGATTACAGCCACTAAGCAACACCGTTACAAAGTTATTATTTACACAAATTAGGAGCTATCAGAGTACAATATTTGGTATCTTTTCTGTTGGGATACTGATGAACAGAGAACTGACGTCAAACAATACTAACACTTCATCTTCCTGAATGGTCACATCTTTTAATTTGTCAACCAGCCCTAAGGTGTCTTTTATGCTTAGTGATTCAAAACTTTCTATGGAGTTTAGATTGACCCAGTGGTATGTTGGTGCATCTATGTTGCTAATGATTGGTCTCAGGCTGTCATTTTTATGGATTTCTGGTAGACAGTTTTGGTAGCACTGGGTTGCTTGGTATCAACTTATGCTTTATATAGATGGGAATGATCCTGCTTTCTTTAATCAATCTCTGTGCTGTGACTATGTGACATCTTAAAGGAGCCACAAGAGTTAAGGGGAGGAAAAGTTAATAAGAATTCACCCACTCCACTTATTGCCAACCAGACTGTGAGTGTTGACCTTGAGAGGAAGCAGATATGCTCTATGTTCACCTGCATCTAGGGGTGTGCAAAACTGACAGCATACACTGTATTAAACATAGCTAAAATACCTCATTTGAAACTTAAAATGCAACGTAGTTCTATTAAGTTAGAATAACCTATACTCATAGTAGTGATACACATTGAATATTACATTCTTGTTAGTTACATGTTGCAGAACATATGCATCGTTTTCACTGACAAGGTTATCTATATTAGGTACAACACTCTTCATAGAGATGTGTAAAGCTGTCAGAAGATGATGTCACATAACATGGGAAAGTTTTCATCAGTGATTCATATAGTTCAATGCAGTTTTTTGTGCCATTTTAATTGGAGTACTGCTTTGTAAGCGAAATAGCTTTAATTGCAGATTATCTTTTTTAGTGTGCAAGTTTGAAATAATATTTTATATTATAGTACCTAATATATCTAATATCATCTGAGCAGATAAGGCTTTGTCACTCCATAAAACAACGAAATATTCACGTTCCCAAGCTTCTTGAAAATTACAACGTAACTACTATGCTGCCACATGTTGACTTAGTGCACGCCTGATACTGTAAGCCATGTGTTCAGCTATGTATTGTCACTGCACACAAAAAAATGTGGAGGGAGTGAAGGGGTCGCAAAGTCGACAGAGCCTACAAAGGGACTAGTCCCTATGTCTGTCTTAAAGGGCCCTTAGGTATTTCATGATATTCATGATTTTTTAGCAATTTCTCTACCCCATTGATGTAATCATGTTCGTGTACGACAGTTTTATTGCTTTAGTCTGCTTCTAAATAAAACACAGGTTTTTCATTAAGAATCTAAGTCATTCATTTTAATTTAAAATCTGTTGTTTGGTGCCTTGAGGTTAACACATCTTCCAATATTTCCTGACATTTTATTGTTGCTACAATTTTTTCATTATCTTTAAGCATCTGAGTAGTAATTTTGAGCTCAGCAATGAATTCATCTGTTTCATGCATGGTGAACACACATTTTCAAACCCTAGTTTAGTAGCTTTTTTTCTTTTTCCATAAAGGATTGCATCGACAAATTCACAGCATGGTCTATGGTTTGTGTAGTACATCTGTTTGGTGTGCGTGTGCAAGGGCACGCACGTGTGCATGCGTGTATGCATGTCAAAGTCATTCTCTTTGTTGCCTCCCAATATTTTGAGGTAAAGTCTGGATACAATTTAAGTTGTTCAGAAACTGAATCTCCCAACAAGGTCCAAGGTACCCAATGATCAACAGCAGGAGTACTACTTTATGCCTAACAAAGGTTAGGAAAGGATGAAGCAATCACCATATCATAAAAAAATTATGTCCTTAATAAAAATTATTGCTACTAGCTCAAATGAAAATGTTTGGTCCAAGTTATTTCGGTGTTTCTGTTTTTGTGAATGTTATGCTTTAGTTTTCAGAAATAAGTCTAAAACAAGTCTAAAAACAAGTGTTAACCATGCACAAAACAGATAAATTCATTGCTAATGTTAAAATTACAACTTGGTTGTTTAAAGATAATGCAAAACTGGTAGCAACAACAGAATCTCAGGAAAAATTGGAATATATTTTAACCTCAAAGCATCAAACAGCAAATTTTAACTTAAAAGATGATTTGCAGTCTAAATGAAAAATCTGTGTTTTACTTAAAAGTAGATAAAGGCAATAAAACTGTCATTATAGGCTAGCATGATTACATCAATACAGTAGAAAAATTGTTAAAAAATCAAGAATATCAAGAAATACCTAAGGAGCCTTTAAGTGTCACACTAGGGTGGTCCACAGTAGTATGGCAAAAACTGAAGTTGTTCAAATGTTTGCTCCTCCAATGCGAAGAAATACAAGTATGTAAAACGGTGGTAAAACCATCAGAAGGAACACATGAGCTAAAACTGCTGCCTTTGCAGCAGCATCTACAGCCTCATTTCTTTGCAGGCCTACGTGTTCAGGCATCCGCACAAAGCACATACTAATACCAGCACTAGTGAATGAGTGAAGGTTATCCTGGATGCACTGCATGAGTAGATAGTAATTGTATAGTGCTGAAGGTTCTGAAGGGCAATCAAGGAATCTGAACAAATAACCCAGACTGCAAGGCTTGCCAAGAAATATATAGAAAAGCTTGGTAAATACTGAAAAGCTCAACTGTAAAAATAGAGCACTGTGGTAAAAAACGAAATCTAAAACTCTGACCATCATGAATAAAAGAACATCCTACTCCCCGATTGTCCTTAGAACCATCAGTGTATTTAAATTGCTGTCTTCAACAGTGGCGGCTCACAGTCAAAATTTTAGGGTAGGCAAAGTGTGATGATGATAATGATGATGATGATGATTAATAAAAAAAATAATTACTAGTAATTATTATTATCATCATCACTTATTATTACTTTCTCTACTGGTAAGTAGGGGAAGTATTGTATTCCACCCAAAAATTTGATGTTGAGATTTCATCGGAAATATATGAATCCAAAAAAAAACATTTTTAGTGTGTGTGCGCGAGCGCGCGCGCGCGCGTGTGTGTGTGTGTGTCTGTGGACAGTATAACTCAAAACGAAAAGTCGGTTAAAAACCAAAGTTGGTATTTAAGTTTTATGTCTTTCAAGGATGCGACACGAAGATTTTGAAGAAAATAGCCCCACCCCAAACTACCCTTTACATGGAAAATTTTTCGAAAATTTTGATTTTCTTGAAAATGGCTCTAACGATTTTGATTACAATGGATATTTTTATGAAAAATGAAATGTATATTTTGAATTTTCTGACTATAACCCCTGTAGACGCATTTACTCTGGACGACTTTTGCATAACTGGTAAACCGTTAGACATAGACCAAATCATACTATACAAGAAATGTAGATCTTGCTAAAATACACAATTTATGTCCAAATAAGTTTTCTTGTAGGGTCAACCATTTCGGAGATATTCCTGGTTATGTGTGTAAGTTTCGGAAAACGTAAAACTTTTGTGAAGTGGAACATTGGTGTTCATTTTTTTATATGTTAAGTGTGCAAAGGGAATGGAATCTCAAAGCTTTAAAAGATTTGACTATCGCTCAAAGCCTACTGTATTCTCATATTCCCCGTGCACCTACAAGGAAATAAGCAATAAGATAATTTCTGTAAATATTAATCTCAGCTATTGATGATAGTTTCTCGGGCTAACAGCCAGGTCAGATTAGGGTAACTACCCAAGCTTTCAGCGACTAACTCTGCCGCCATCCTCAGGGGAACTGAATCTAGACGCCAGACGCCAGTTCGAGTCGAACGGAGGTGAGGTGAATGTTCCTCCGGTCGAGTGTCTTTACCGCAGTACCTAGCCGTCATACGGCTTTACCTGCGCGATGGTTTTGACGGTGTCACTACAGGGATGTTTTCACTGGGAAATTTGTTGGAACAGGGGTTTTTATAGTAACGGGAGGGATTGTAGGCAGGGATTGGTTCGCAAGTGAGCTGTGCGCGAATTTTACGCGCTAATTCCTACCAGGGTTCTGGCCGTCAGTCACTCGCTGAGAGGTGAACTGAACTGGTGATTCGCTCTGTTTTGAGTACAGATTGCATTTTCGCCTTTCCCATCTTGATTAGATCGCCGGACTTAAGATGTCCTTCGGCAATCTTTTGGATGGTAGTCGGCGCGGCTGTCTCTGGTCGTATTGGCCCAGGGTATTCACCAGAGGGTTAGGGTGGTTCTGGAGTTTATTGTACATTGTTCGAGCGCGAGTTTTGATCACGTCGACAATGTACGGGATACCGGAATGTTCGTGTAGGATATGGGCAGGAAATCTTCGGCCTGTATCATAGATCATCCTTAATGCCCGGTTCTGCAACGTCTGGAGTCTGATGAAGGTGGACCTAGCCACCACTCCCCAGATCTCGCATCCGTACAGGACCAGAGGCGGGATGATCGCTCGATAATGCCGAAGCTTCAGGCGTAGGGGCATGGTTTGGGAACTGAGGATGGGGTACAACTGCCGCAGGGCAGCGTGGCCTTGCAGTACTTTGCCCCTGACGTGATGTCTATACGTCAGCCGCCGGTCCAGCGTGACCCCGAGATACTTCGCCGTAGTGACCCAGGGGATCCGACGGCGCCGAAGCACGAGGTCCAGCGGGAGCCGGTTGGCTATCGTATTAGCCAGGAGAATCGCAGAGCTTTTCTCCGGGTTAATAGACATACGCCAGTTCTCGCACCATCTATTGATGGCACAGAGGTGGGCTTGTACTTGTCGGTAACTGTAGCGCGGGTTCTTGTTAGTACCGAAGATCATGAGATCGTCCGCTGACAGATGTGTGTGTTGGGGTGCGTCGGGAGATCGGCCATGTAAGCTGCAAAAAGTGCCGGTGACAGTACACTGCCCTCGGGGACTCCTGCGCCAATGGGCCTTTCTCTAGAATATGATCCCTCCACCTTCACCCGGAAGCTACGTTCCTGTAGGAAACTAGCCACCAAGTAAATGTATGGAGGGGGGATTTCCTGCTGTATGAGCTTGTAGACAAGCCCCTCATGCCAAGTGGTAGAAAATGCCTTTTCCACGTCGAGCAACACTGCCACCGTTTTAGCCCTCTCCTGGTAAGCCAGGGAAGCTTTCTCGGCTACACGCAGTAGTTGCTCAGTCGTGGAATGACCAGAACGAAAACCAAACTGGTGTTCCGGTAGGAGACCTTTTTCCTCCAAAAGAGGTCCGAGGCGGGACAGGAACAGTTTCTCGAACACTTTCGAGACAACTGGTAGGAGGCTGATGGAACGGTAACTAGATGGAAAAACCGGATTCTTTCCCCGCTTCAAAACGCATACCACACGCGCCTGTTTCCAGACAGCTGGAAAGTGGCACATCCTGAGGCATGCGTTGTAAATGCGGGTCAAGTGCATCACGGCTCTATGGGGTAGGTGCTGGAGCACTTCCGCTGTTACACGGTCCTGCCCAGGGGCTTTATTAGGTTTTAGGTGCCGGATGGTGTTAGTTACCTCGCGAGGGGTAGCTACCGGGATGTGGAACTCCTCGTGGCCCGCGGGTCGGACTTCTAGGAAGTCTTCTACCGCTTGTTCCACGAGGTCAGTATGGTCATCGTTCTGAGGATCTACCCTAGGCTGGAACTGAGTCTCCAGATAGTCTGCTAGTGCCTCTGCTTTTTCCCTCGGTTCAAAGACAAGTCTTCCCCGAGGGCTGTGCACTGGATGCTGGTGTGCAGATTTGTCTTTCCTCAAGGCTCGGACGATGCGCCACGGTTTCCTCTCTTGGAGGTTTACGCGACGCATTGTTTCGTCCCAAGCTGCTTGCCTATGTTTTCTTAGGAGTCGTCTCACCAGGGATTTGAACCTCTGGTGTATTACTCCTATCCTAGGATGTCGGAATCTCTGCCATAGCCGTCTGACAGCATTCTTTGCTTGAATGAGGCGTTTTAGTGGGACAGGGATAGATGTCGGGTTTGGTACTTCGGTAGGAATGCGATGCGTGTGAGCACGCACCGCGTTTAGGACGGAGGTACAAAACCTCGTGGCTGCCTCCTCGAGAGCCTCTATCGAGTCTATTCGAGGATTTGCTTCCACAGAGTTTTGAAGGGCTAGGACGGCTGCATCCCAGTCGACTTCATCCACCCAGTCCGGCACTCCCAGGGCAGTAAGATTAACGTCTGCATCCACCACAACAGGGTTGTGGTCGGAGTCCAGATCGTTAATCACTGAGAGGTCCAAGTGAAATGGTATGTTTTTGGTGACCATGAAATCGATGATGTCCGCGGCGCCGCGTGCCGGGTAGTAGGTTGGACCCCTCGGCCCATGCGCGTGAAGGGCGGGGTTCCCGCTAATGAGACGGTACAATCCCCGGCCCTTAACGTTCTGGGTGCGGCTGTGCCAGCTTGGGTGTTTTGCGTTGAAGTCGCCTGCAATGCAAACCCTGTGGTGTAGGTTCAGGAGTGCCGTGATGTCCGCTTCATAGAAGTGACCATCCGGCGGGTCGTATACCGCCACAAGCACCAGATCGTTCCCGCCCAAGGATAGCCTTATGGCGGTTGCTTCCAGGTGTTGTAGCGGAGGAATGGTAACAGGAGTGTGGGTGAGATGGTTCTTTATGAAAATGGCAGTACCACCGCCCTGTCGGCCGACCCGATCAGACCGATGAGCGGCGTAACTTGGCAGGTTAAACTGTACACCAGCGTGCAATTGCGTTTCACAGACCATCAGGATATCAATCCCATGGCTGTCCACGAACTCCAGCAGGCCAGGTCTCTGGTCTCTAACTCCATTTGCGTTCCAGAACGCAGCTCTAAATGAACGCACAGTTCTATGCGCCATTATGAGCTCACGGAGTTAGAGTAGAGTTCCTTAGCCGTTTGAAGCACCGCGAGGTGCTTCTTCACAGCGGAAATCCCGGGTTTGTTGAAGGTTTCCCTGCAGCGTCGTAGTATTGGGAGGGAACGCTGAACTAAGTCGGCGAACCAGGTTGCCAACTCGATGAATTCAGCCATCTCCTCGGAAGCGAATGTGTCCCCTAAGGTTGGTTCCGGGATGTTTTGTTGAGGCACTGCTGCCTCGTGGTTGGTTGAGCCAGTCCGCTGGGACGGGCTAGCATTGGCTGTCTCTGCCGCTTGCTGATTGGTTGACGCAGCTTGAGCTGTGGGTACTGGTGGTGGGGAGAGTTTTCCAACAGTTTTGTTGGAATCCTTCGCCACAGTAAGTTTTTCTGTGTTTTTCACCACAGAGGCTTTCTTCTTCCCCTTCTTGGGAGGACGTTTTTCCTTAGGAGCAGTGCTGGGTGTTGGAACAGGCTTTGTGCTCGCAACCTGGGGTGGGACACTTTCCGGGACTGGCGTTGTCATCGACTTGGCAACCTGGTCGCTAGGGGTTACTTCCGCGGCCTCGGCCTGCGCGAGGGCACCTTCGTGTCTCGCCAGGGCCGTGGCGAAAGAGACCCCTGTTCTGACTTCAGTGTCAGCCTTGCCCTGTCTGCCTTGCATTATCGCAAGTCTCCTAGGGCACCCGCGATAGATCCTATGTGGCATCCATCGCAGTTGGCGCACCTTCGTTCTTCTTTTGGTACCGGGCAAGCCTTTACCAGGTGCTCGCCCGCACAACGGAGACACTTGAGAGTCCTCTCACAGGCAAAGCTTGAGTGGTGGAAACCCAGGCATTTATAGCACTGGGCTGGCCCCTCCCTGCCGTGATAAGGCTCAATCGTGACCCGTGTATAGTACAGGCAAGTCACCTCGTCAATCTTAGGGGTTCCCTCCCCTTGTTTCTCTACGGTTACTAGGAATAGTGGTAGGGGTACCTTTGTGGGTTTCCCATCTTTCACCTTTGTAGTGGTGAGTTGCACCACGGACCGCGGTTCGATTCCGTGTTCGTCCTTCAGGCCGGCACAGATATCCTGGGGGTCTGTCTCCGAATCGAGACCTCTAATTACCCTGCGGACCACGTGGGGTCGCTGTAGCGAATACGTGTGGAATTTTATTCCACTCGCTTTCAGCACTTCCTTTGCGGCCGCATGGTCTCCAGAGGTAGTGGTTCGGATAACAACACGCCCTGGGTGTCGTGTTGCCTGGAATACCGCCTTTAACTTTCCCCTGAGTTCCTTCATCACCTTGATGTGATTAGGGAAGGGGTCAGACACAATTGGCGGAATGTTTCCCGCCTTTTGTGCGGCTTGGTGCTGGGGGGACGCTGCAGGTCCCGATGAAGGAGCGGGTCGCTCTGGGCTCGAACCAGAGGACCTTTTCCTGCGGCTTTGTACCAGTACAAAGCCATCGTCGTCCGGCAGTGCTGGAGTTGGTTTGACAGGAGCTGGCGGTGTTATAGGGGCGACAGTCCCTTGATTAACAAGGCCCACGGCCTTTTTCACCTTCGGCCTACTCTTGGCCCTAGTAAGTGCCTTGGCTTTCGCCTTGGCGATGCTCACTCGGGGACCGGGTGAGGGGTTCGAGGTAGGTTTCGGGGGTGTCAATACCATGTCAGGTCTTACCTGCTTGCTGGTACTCGGTGTTTTAGTCAAGGTCGGTGCAGGTGCCATTCGGCTCCCCACAGAGGGCCAGACGCCTTGCGGCGCGCCTATTGGGGTTCCAGCGAACCCCGGGTCCAGACCTGAGTCCAGACCCTTGGCTACAACCTTGTGGGGCTGCGGTCTCGTTAGTCTGTCAGTCGGTACCGAGTCTCCTCCGTCCGACATCTCCTTCTGGTTGGCTTGTGAAAGGGCTCGGCGAGCCTCTTTCACCAGACAGGCTAGTAGAGGGCCTAAGCCCGGTTCTGTGTTAGGACAGCTCCGGGAAAGCTGCCTCGGTGGATTCTCTTCTCTCTTCTTCAGTTTGGAGTGCCCTAAAATCTGCTTATCAGATCTCTTATAGGACACTCCGCGATGAACTAGCGGCGCCCGGCCTGGCTATTACACTGTATGTAGTTGGCGCGGTGCGTAATGGCTGCTCCCTGGCGAGAGGTCACGCAGTTGGCTTCCCTTTTCTTCCAGTAGTCCAGCAGAGTGGTCGAGAGGTGTACACTATGCGAGCTCCAGGCACAAAGTGTAAACTGAATCTAGGCTACTGATGTTGCGATATTTATACCTAGAGCGCGGCCGATAAGCACCGCCCACTTTTTTACCATTGGCCGAGCTCCGGCCGATGGAGGCACGTGCGGAACCAATCAGGTGATTGCCGATGCTTCTCTGCACTGTGGAGGAGAGATATGCTGAATGACTGGTGTCCATGCTTTGCTGATTTGAAGGCCTTCATCCCTGTTGAAGTTGTTTTTATTCGCTTTAATGTATAGAGCTTCTTTAATCACCCTATCGTAGTACCTAGAGGACTTTTCAAGAATTTTTGTAGAGGTGAATTTGATTGACTGGCGTGACGGAAGATGTGGAAGAACTCGGCGAAAAGGTGGAAGACCTCTGCCAGCATGTGGACGTCAAAGTACTGGATGCCAGGGGCAGACGGAATAGCGCGGACCCGGGGAGGGAGCACCTAGTGGCCGAGGCGACAGTTGCGCCCGTTTCAGATGATATGAGGGAAGACGTGGAACAACTCGGCGAACTGATTGGCATGACGGAAGACGTGGAACAACTCGGCGAACTGATTGGCATGACGGAAGACGTGGAACAACTCGGCGAACTGATTGGCGTGACGGAAGACGTGGAACAACTCGGCGAACTGACTGGCGTGACGGAAGACGTGGAAGAACTCGGCGAAAAGGTGGAAGACCTCTGCCAGCATGTGGACGTCGTGGAGGACGACGAGGAACGTCTTGGCGCCCTGGTAGTAAGAGTTGACGAGAGCGTCAAAGTACTGGATGCCAGGGGCAGACGGAATAGCGCGGACCCGGGGAGGGAGCACCTAGTGGCCGAGGCGACAGTTGCGCCCGTTTCAGATAACGAAAGTGTACGTCTCGGGGAAGACAAAGGGGCAGTTCAGGGACGTCGTCGAGGATCCTCTGGAGGAGTGTGTCGGGTACGTAACCAACCAGGATATGACGTGGAGGACGATCAGCAGGGAAGCGCACAAGCAAACGAGCAACACGCGAGAACCGACTTGGCGTGGGACATGGGGGAACCGTAAGAGCCATCCAATCACCTGACGCATAGTGCCGTGAACGGAAGAATGGCGGACATCATCGTGGTTAGCAGGATACAGGAGAGGCCGTGCCGAGCACGAGTGAACACGAGTGCAGCGGTGGACGTGACTCGCGCGGATGTGGCGGGGGTTGTTGCCGGACCCATCGGAAGCAAGGTGGCTGCGAAGGTGCGCCAGAGAGGTCGGCGGACATGGTACTCAGTGAATCGTTTCCAAGTGCGCAGGATGGCCCGTCAACACACCAGGAAGAAGGGCAACTGGACGAGGGACCGTCAAGACCGGCGGTACTGTTGCAGAATTTCGAAGCAGGATGGCATACATCGTCCTACCCGAACCAAGGGACACTATCCAACAGCGATACCTAGGATCGTGCCTCCTGGAGAAGAGGTTCGATGGGTTAGTCCACCGGTGCGCAAGGGAGATGCCGCAGTGATAGTGCTGGTCGGGACGACCAACTCTGAGGAGGGAGCAGTGTCACCCATCGCATTATTGTCGGCACTACCGCAAAGGAGCCGAAGGAAAGAGACAGAGATTGGCCGCATTGTTGGGGCACTTGCCGAAAGAGAGAAAAGGATAGAGGCTTCTGGAATCTTCTGCTTTGTATTTCACCGCAATAACTGAACTTTCCAGAATAGTGCCTGGGAGATATAAATAGCGGTAAAGTGCGACAGACAGGACAGACGTAAGTGAAGCGTTGAGTAGTCGAGCCGACGGAAAGAAGAGATGTATGTGAAGCGTTGAGGAGTCGTGCCGACGGAGAAGGGACAGTTGTTGTGTTACTAGTTCGGAGCCGTGCTGTTGGTGAATGGGAAAAGACTTTCTTACTGTTGCAACGAGTGTACAAAGTTACTGTTTACGGAAATAAAAGTGTTTCTTTATCTAGACTACATCTGTCATCTTTACTTTACACCCAACCAAAAGTCACAATACTATTGCGAAGTTTGGTGAGAACATGAACAATATTATCAGAAATTTGGAGAATAAAGGAATTCTCATAAATTCTGAAAAAAGTCAATGGATAATTTTTAGAAAAGGAAGGAAAAAATTCAATAAGACACTTAGTGTGGGTAATCAAGAAATTGCTTCTAGCTCGAATATAACGTTCCTGGGAATGGTTTTAGATAGTAAATTATGCTGGAATCTTCATATAAATCAGACAGTAAGAAAATTAAACAATATATCCTATATTTTCAAATATATTTCTGGAAAGAAATGGGGAGCTCATCCTTATACTCTACGAATATTATATAACAATTTGATAAATTCTACATTGGAGTATGGAGCTATACTATTCGGCAGAATATCACGTAAAAGCGAAGATTTTTTGAGTTCATCATTGTATAAAATAATTAAACAATGTCTGGGCATTTCTGGAACACCCTCAAGAACTCTTACATTTAAAGAGTTTGGGATCATTCCGTTTAGATTAAAACAATTGCATCTAACTTGTAAATTTGTAGTTAAGTTGGGCTACTGCTTGGAAGATAAGCTTGTGGAGTCTCTGGATCAATTGTATTCATTTAATAATAGTAACATTTTAAATTACTTCAAGGAAAACTTCAGCATCATGTACATATGGATTCTATACAGAAAAATGGTTAAGAAAAACGGTAGTCCTAGACATCCTATATACTGTGTTCACTGGAATATACTTCATTTTCAGTTAGATGTTGATACAAATACTTTCATAAAAAATGTACACAATCCGGTACAATTATACAGAGAATTTACAGATACTTATCCGGTTAACACATTGGAATATTTTTTTACTGATGGATCCAGAAATAGAGAAGGTGATGTTGGTGCAGCAGTTTATTTAAGCAAATCCAAAGATCATATTACTGTTAAAATGAGTGATGAATTTTCAATTTATTTAGCTGAAGCTATTGCTATTAGAACTGCGATAAATTATATCACTACAAATAAGATAAAAATGAGCATAATTTTATCTGACTCCCTAAGTGTTTTGAATAAATTACATAATTTTGGACTTGCGTGTAATCAGAATTTAATTGAGATGGGAATAAAATTAAAAGTGTATTATGCCTATCAAGAAAATTGTCAAATTAAGTTTGTATGGGTTCCCGGTCACAAAAACATAGAAGGCAATATGAAAGCAGACATATTGGCCAAACAAGCAAGAAAGATAGAAGAAAAAATAAATGTACAATTACCACCTAAAGACATCTTGCATCATATTAAAAGTAAAACAACTTCACAATAGTTAAAGGAACATCCTGAAGACCATTGGATAAGTAACAAAAAATATAATCCTTAGTTCAAAAATACATACTATCCTAGACAAGACCTGTGCAACATAATCAAAATGAGGCTTAATATTGCAGTACCTGGGCGACAGAGCTTAGCTCAGCGTTTTTCGCCTCTGTTTTTGTGAAATCTTGTTTTTTTGTGGGAGAAGATACTTATTTAGATAAACCTGAAAGGCAAAACGTTAACTAAATAAAACTACTTGTCGCAATTGTTAAGAGTAATGTCCGAGACACAAGGTATATAGAAATACATAAAAATATTTCATAAACACCATCATTTCAGCTGTAAAACGTCTACTGCTGAACGCAGGCCTCCCCCATAGATATCCACCCAGTTTGACGTTTTCGTTGAGCATTTGTTCCTTTATGGAGTTCAGTTCTTTGCTGCTGTGATTGACTCCAGGACGTTAACACGTTGACCAAGGTCCTTCATACTTCCGTCGAGTTCTTCCATGGCTTCCTTAACCCCGGCCAGTCGCTCGTTAGTATTCTTCGATAGACCTGTCTTCATATTGGAATTCCCGTCATCTTTTCCGTTTCGGAGTTTACATTTTCAATTTGCCTTCCATTTTTGTTCCCATACTTTCTATTCCGTAGTTTACATTTTTCCAATTCGGTTTTCATATTTGTTTCCTCTGCCGCATTCCGGAATTCATTTCATTTCCCATTATGTCCATCTTGGCTAACATTTGTTTTATCAACTGTTCCATATCGTGCTTTTCGTCGCACTGCGGTTACCTATTGTGATTCCTTTACTTTTTTAACTATTTCTTTATTTTTTATTAAAACACCGGAGCGACACTAAGCAAAAGCAATGTTGAAGAATAACAAATACTACAGAAAGAAAAGCTGGTTGATAAAGCCATGTGAATCTACTACGCATTTATGTTTCAAACATATAGAAAAGTGTATGAATTGTTCGTATTTGTTCGTCGAAGCGGGAGTAGTGAAAGAAATGTGATTGTGTTTTACTAAAGAAAAATGAGTAGAAAAACCGTGTGAATACTGTACGTTGCACTTATATTCAAGTGTATGGAAAAATGTATGGATTGTTTGCAGAAGAAGGAGTAGTATGTTAGGTAAAAGAAAAGGGAGTAGAGAAAACCATGTGAACGTAATACATTGCGTGGTAAAATAGATTGCATAAAAACCTTTGCCATGAAAAAAATTAGATGTCACTTTTCATGGTGATCGGTCAACCTGTTTTGGAATTTAATCACTCTTCAACATAAGATATGTAAAGGCCTTGGTATGTATGAAGTTGATAAACCATAGGGAATAACATGTTAATTGTTACGTAAAACAAAAGTGAGTAGAGAAAGTAGTATGAATGTAATACGTTGTATTTGTTTCAAACATATGGCAAATTGTATGAATTATATGTTGAAGGGCGAATAGCGAAAGAAGACTGATTGTGTCTCGTAAAGGAAGAATTAGCAGAGGAAATCGTGTGAATGTAATACGCTGCATTTATATTTCAATCTTAGAATATTATATGAGTTGTATGTTGAAGGGCAAACAGAGGATACATGAATGCGCTACGTAAAAGAAAAGCGAGTAGAAAACCATTTGAAAGTAATATATTGTGTAGTAAAATTGTTACCATAAAAACTCTACATGAAAAAAATACATATACGTGCCGAATTTCGCGGTGATCGGTTAAGCGGTTTTCGAGATTAACAGTTAAATATATACAAACATTCAAGTTGTATAGATGATATGAATTGTTTGTAGAAGAGTGAGTGGAGAAAGACATGTGAAGGTGTTACCTAAAAGTGAGTAGAGTAAACACTGTGAATGTAACATGCAGCATTTCTATATCAAACATGCACAAAATTGTATGACTTATTTCTAGAAAAGTAGAGAAACAGTTATGAGTGTGTTACCCAAAAGCAAGTAGAGAAAACAGTATGATTGTAATACGTAGCATTTATATTTCAAACATGCACGAAATTGTATGACTTATTTGTAGAAGAGTGGGTAGAGAGAGATGTGAATGTGTTACCTAAGAGTGAGTAGAGAAAACAGTATGAACATAATATGTAACATTTCTATTTCAAACATACAGAAAATTGCATGACTTCTTTATAGAAGAGTGAGTAGAGAAAGAGATGTGAACGTGATACCTAATAGTGAAAGGAGAAAACAGTGTGAATGTAGTAGCATTTCTATTTAAAACATACCGAACATGGTATGACTAATTTTAAAAGTGGGGATAAACGTGTTTTTTGGTGCAAAATCACGTTTTTATGGAAAATTGTTTATAGAAGGGTGAGTAGAGAATGAGATGTAAATGTGATACCTAAAAGTAAGTAGAAAAACCACTGTGAATGTAATATGCAGTATCTTTATTTCAAACATACAGAAAATTGCATGACTTATTTGTAGAAGAGTGAGTAGAGAAAGGTGTGAATGTATCACCTAATAGTGAGAGGAGAAAGCAGTGTGAACGTAATAGCACTTCTGTTTCAAACATACAGAACATGTTAAGTAGATTTTCCGGGCTTGTAGGCCGTGGTCGAGTTGGATTGCCTTCCTCCGACGTTTCGCTGAAAACTGCGTCCAGCATCTTCAGGGTCAACCTCTGTTATTTTGGTCTAACTTAGCGGCTGCACATAAACTAAAAATTCACTGCAAACTTTCATATTACTGATCATTTTTGTTTCTTATTAGTGTCCTTGGTAACATAAATTTTTCACGATCGCTCGTTCTCATGAATACCAACATGAGATTATCGCTATCAAATCTTTTCTTAATAAATTGATCTCAAATTATATTTTCAAATGCCGGCAAATGGGACGTCTCTGATCCTGGTATAAAAGAGAAAGCTTCCCGTGTCTCGGGTTTTCTTCTCCCTCTTATTAGAGCCGGGAGCCAAGTTTTGCTTATCTGCTGTCTCTCTTCTTTTCGATTGTAGGAGTTTTTATGCATAAAAATCTCTATCGCTTCCCAAGTCAAGCGAGCCTGGTAGTGGCTTGTCCTTGAGAGTACCTCCGTGTCTTTGTAGTTCACGTCACTGCCTAACCACAAGCTACTTCGAGTGGAACAACACTTTCTATGAACAGATAGACGGCGTTGCCATGGGCAGCCCTTTAAGCCCGGTAGTTGCAAATTTTTTCATGGAGAAGTTTGAGGAAGAAGCGCTAAGAAGCGCTACATATAAACAAAAAACCTGGCTTAGGTACATGGACGGCACCTTCATTATCTGGAGCCCCGGGGAGGAAAAACTAGAAGCCTTTTTTCATCATCTAAATAGCCAAAACCGTGCCATACAGTTCACCATGGAAAAGGAAACAGACAACAGCCTTCCTTTCCTGGATGTCCTAGTGACAAGAGAAGCTGATTCACGTCTGGGTCACACAGTTTATCGCAAACCTACTCATACTGATAGGTACCTCCATAAAACCTCGAACCATCATCCAAGACAAAAATTGGGCGTAATCAAAACCCTTTCCGAACGGGCCAAAAAGATTTGTGAGCCACAAAAGCTGAATAAAGAAATCCGACATCTAAACAAGGCCCTCATCAGCAACGGTTATACACACAAGGAAATTACAAGAGGTCTCCATCCGAGGTACCCAACAGTCCAAAAAGACCGGTTGAAGCAAACCCTGAGTACCATCTATTTACCATACATCCATAAGGTAACAGACCGAATAGGAAGACTGCTGCAACAGTACAACATTAGGACTATTTATAGGCCAACAAAGAAAATCAAAGATTTATTTAAATCCGTTAAGGATAAAAGACATCCACACTGCACAGTCGGTGTTTACAAAATACCATGTAGCTGTGGACAAGTATATATAGGCACCACCATGCGGAGTATCAGCACTCGACTAAAAGAACATGAAAGACAGCCGGTTGGGGCAGATGGACAAGTCAGCGGTGGCAGAACACTCTCTATTGTTCGGCCACGACGTGAACTACAAAGACACGGAGGTACTCTCAAGGACAAGCCACTACCAGGCTCGCTTGACTTGGGAAAGGATAGAGATTTTTATGCATAAAAACTCCTACAATCGAAAAGAAGAGAGACAGCAGATAAGCAAAACTTGGCTCCCGGCTCTAATAAGAGGGAGAAGAAAACCCGAGACACGGGAAGCTTTCTCTTTTATACCAGGATCAGAGACGTCCCATTTGCCGGCATTTGAAAATATAATTTGAGATCAATTTATTAAGAAAAGATTTGATAGCGATAATCTCATGTTGGTATTCATGAGAACGAGCGATCGTGAAAAATTTATGTTACCAAGGACACTAATAAGAAACAAAAATGATCAGTAATATGAAAGTTTGCAGTGAATTTTTAGTTTATGTGCAGCCGCTAAGTTAGACCAAAATAACAGAGGTTGACCCTGAAGATGCTGGACGCAGTTTTCAGCGAAACGTCGGAGGAAGGCAATCCAACTCGACCACGGCCTACAAGCCCGGAAAATCTACTTAACATAGTTGATAATGCCGGCCGTGAAAGCCTCAGCACTTATAATACAGAACATGGTTTGATTTATTTTAAAAGTGGGGATAAAAGTGTTTTTCGGTGCAAAATCACGCTTTTTATGGAAAATTGTTTACAGAAGAGTGAGTAGAGACAGAGATGTGAATGTGTTGCCTAAAAGTGAGAGGAGAAAACAGTGTGATTGTAATAGCACTTCTGTTTCAAACATACAGAACCTGGTATGACTTATTTTAAAAGTGGGGATAAAAGTGTTTTTGGTGCAAAATCGCGTTTTTTTATGGAAAATTGTTTATAGAAGACTGAGTAGAGAAAGAGATGTGAATGTGCCACCTAAAAGTGAGTAGAGAAACCGCTGTGAAAGTAATATGCAACATCTCTATTTCAAACATAGAGAAAATTGCACGACTTATTTGTAGAAGAGTGAGTAGAGAAAGAGATGTGAATGTGTTACCTAAAAGTGAGAGGAGAAAACAGTGTGAATGTAATAGCATTTCTATTTAAAACATACAGAACATGGTATGACTAATTTTAAAAGTGGGGATAAAAGTTATTTTTGGTGCAAAATCACGCTTTTTATGGAAAATTATTTATAGAAGGGTGAGTAGAGAAGGAGATCTAAATGTGATACCTAAAAGTAAGTACACAAACCACCGTGAATGTAATATGCAGCATCTCTATTTCAAACATACAGAAAATTGCATGACTTATTTGTAGAAGAATGAGTAGAGAAAGAGGTGTGAATGTATCACCTAATAGTGAGAGGAGAAAACAGTGTGAATGTAATAGCACTTCTGTTTCAAACATACAGAACATAGTATGACTTATTTTAAAAGTGGGGATAAAAGTATTTTTTGGTGCAAAATCACGTTTTTTATGGAAAATTGTTTATAGAAGCCTGAGTAGAGAAAGAGATGTGAATATGTTATCTAAAAGTGAGTAGAGAAACCGCTGTGAATGTAATACGCTACATCTCTATTTCAAACACAGAAAATTGCATGACTTATTTGTAGAAGAATGAGTAGAGAAAGAGGTGTGAATGTATCACCTAATAGTGAGAGGATAAAACAGCGTGAATGTAATAGTACTTCAGTTTCAAACATACAGAACATGCTTTGACTTATTTTAGAAGTGGGGATAAAAGTGTTTTTCGGTGCAAAATCACACTTTTTATGGAAAATTGTTTACAGAAGAGTGAGTAGAGAAAGAGATGTGAATGTGTTACCTAAAAGTGAGAGGAGAAAACTGTGAATGTAATAGTACTTCTGTTTCAAACATACAGAACATCCTATGACTTATTTTAAAAGTGGGGATAAAATGTTTTTGGTGGAAAATCATGTTTTTTTATGGAAAATTGTTTATAGAAGACTGAGTAGAGAAAGAGATGTGAATGAGTTACCTAAAAGTGAGTAGAAAAAACACTGAACGTAATATGCATGTATACCAAAATTTAACCAAATCTTTAGAGCCGTTTCTGAAATACGGGGAATATATATACAAGAATTGCACTGTAGAAGCGGGAATAAAAAAAATGTTATTTTTTATGTAAAATCGCGTTTTTTTTCGGGAATTACACCTATATAGATGAACTTAGAAAGCAAAACTATCTGAATACAAAATTTGATCAAAATCGTTAGAGCCGTTTCCAAGTGTCGCGGAATATATATACAAATATATATACAAGAATTGCTGGTTTAAATATATAAGATTAACACTTGCATTTTTGTTTAAGATGAAGAAGAAAGACTCTCCCTACTGCAGTTGTGGTGAATATGGAAACTTAGAGCATACATTATTAGGTTGCAAGTTATATAAGAATGAAATCAATGAGTTTCTGAGTTCTATTTATAATTTGGGCATACTAGGACCTATTAAAATAACAAATTTATTGAATTATAATCCAAAATTAGTATTCCACAAAATTATTAAACATATTAGGAAATGTAAAATTAAATTCTAAACGTATAGTACTCCAAAAAGCAGCTCATTTAAGATATTAAAGGATGCTAAATTGACAAATTAGTCATTTAGTATAAACATCGGAGGAGGAGTGAATGCGTAGACTTCCGCGGTCTGTGTCGTGGTTATTCTTGGCTTCCGGTGAAGGCCGCGTCCTCTTCTGGTTTGTTGCCGATGTTTCCCCCATCTTATCGTGGGCTTCTTCCGGGCTCAAGTGCGCTTACTGTCTGTTTTCTGTTGCTTATATACCATGTCGCCCTCTCAACATGGTATATAAGCAACAGAAAACAGACAGTAAGCGCACTTGAGCCCGGAAGAAGCCCACGATAAGATGGGTGAAACGTCGGCAACAAACCAGAAGAGGACGCGGCCTTCACCGGAAGCCAAGAATAACCATCGGAGGAGGACGCTAAATGAATAAGTACTTGTATTCAAGAGCGTCGTAAAATAAAAAGAAGAAGAATACACTCTCAGCTTGTAAAGGTGTCGGTCTGGGTGGCTCAGTTGCTTAGACGCGGACCTTCTGATTCCAAGGTCACGGGTTGAAACCCGACCCAGAGCGATGGTTTTTAAGTGTGTTCAAAACCGACAACCCCATATCAGTAGATTCACTGGTGTGTAAAAGAACTCCTGCAGAACGAAATTTTGGCACACCGGCGACGCTGATGTGATTCTGGCAATTGACAGTGTCGTAAACAAACAAAATAATTTAACTTTAGCTAGTAAGGGTCACTTTTAATTATATGCATTCCTCTATCTCCCTCAGAAATCGTTTCGGGTTATTTCCCTGCTCGTCATCGAATGTTGGAGCTATTATTTCCAACATAAGATGCTTGGAGTAAGTTGTACAGCTAGGTGAAAATCATGAGTGTATGTGCATGTGGGGGAGGGGGTTGTGTTCTTCACTGTCAAGGTACATATAATACGGTTGTGCTGACCTGTAATTACTGTATAGTTCCTGCTCATTGTTACTTACATTATTCTCATTATTCAGATTCACATTTTAAGCACATTTCAACTTGTTTGACTTTTCATTTTATTGATTTACTTCGTCATTTGTTTCCCAAATGCTACTTTTAGTTTGCATTGGTTATCCGCTACTTTAATAACCAATTCTTGCGACACACGTTTCAGTTCTGATACTAGCGAAATTCTCAGTGAACTAATGTTATTTCTTTCACTACATTTTCAGCCATGTTTCCTTAACTTTTAACTGTTCAATTTCTTTGTTTATAGTTGTGATCATGATATTACAATTTTCTTTCACTTCATCTATTTCATTTTGAACACTGATTTAATTTTTAGCATGATTTCTGCTTGGAATTTAATCTGGTCAGATTTGATTTCATTAATTTCCATATGCAACTCAGCTGCTAACTGACTCTGTTCAGTTTTTAGCTCAGTAGCAAGCTGGTTGTTTAGCACTCACCAGAAATTTCTGGCTGATCACTGGCTATCTGATTTTGTTTCTCAGTGATCTCCCTAACCATTTATATTTGCTTGACAGAGATTTCTTTTTGCTCATTACTTATTGTTAGAATATTTTTAGTTAACTTTTCAACTCTTTAACTCACTTTGCAAACACTTACTTTTGTTCATCACTTAACTTTTTTACTATTTTATCTTGCTCTGCAAACATTTCTTTTTGTTCATTACTTCACTTTTCTGCTTTTTTATCTTGTTTTTCCATGATTTCCAGTTTCATCTGTCTCAATAAATTAAGTTCAGATGTTCCTGGGTCGCATTACTTTGTTCAGTACTAGCCTGGCCATCTACATTATCAGTTGGATTCATTTTTGTTTCTATTTCCCTATTCATTTTTTTAGACTTTGCCTCTACTGCCCTACCTTCTTAGATACAATTTATTTTAATTATCATTCTGCTACTGTACATGCAAAAACAATGTCAATTATTCTGCTACTGTACATCCAAAAGAAATTTCAAATTTATGACTGCTGGAAAGCTTTTTATTATTGTGCTTGCCTTGCTAATTTCTGAATTCATTGCTAAAATAGATTTTCACATGAGCCACTTTCCTGTGTTCCTCTGTAGTAGGTATTTAGTAAAATCATGGCGGCTGCGTGCCTCAAAGAAGGAACCTCACACCACTGCCTTTATAAGTGCCAGCCAGCAGCCAGACAACAATGGCAACTCAGAATAAATGCCACTGCATGCACTTTCTAGAAGCTTCAAGAAACTTCGATTTCCAGAAAAGTTGCTGGTAATTCAGACAATATAAGTAGCTGGCACAAACCAAGATACATAGTTTTTATCGTCAGAGTTGAGTTGCAAACTGTGCAGTAGTAGTTAGTAAATTATTTTATGATACAACAGTTGTGATCTGTAATAGTATTCATGCTCGTTAACATTTTAAGAAGAAATAAAAGGTAACTGGACTTGTTACTTGTCACAGTATGTTCCCATTTTGTAGTAAATGACTTGTGGGTTATTTGACTTATGGTTTTGCCTGGCTATCTAAGAGCTTGTGATCATGGTACCAGATTTGGTAGACAGTGTTATCTATTTGAATTACAAGTCAATTGTCTAAGTTTTCCAGTAAACAAAGATTTATTCATATATAACTTTCTGCCTGTTTTGACAATTAAATTCAAACTGGTTTCTCCATTGTTATAAACATTCATAAATAATTTGCTCTCTTGGTGAACACTTTTCACCAATTCAATTTCAATAGTAATTCTTAGATTTGTTTTAACATAAAACTTTTACTTTAAACTGTTCTCTTTGTCCAGAAAGTCACTTTACTACTGATGTCTGTAAAATTAGCTTTTTCAGCACCATCACCATCATTATCACTATTATAATATTTATTATTATTATTATTATTATTATTATTATTGTTGTTGTTGTTGTTACTATTATTATTACTATTATTATCATTATCATTATTATTATTATTATTATTATTATTATTATACTTACAATAAACAATTTATAATGTTTCCTAACAAGATCTCAAGAATCTGTTACTAATGAGTTTCCACATTCTTTCTTACTACAATGATTTCGCATGTTAGTTTTGGTGCTACAGATTCAAGATCTAGTTAATTTACTTTATTTCCATTTCTAGGGAAATTAAATATTATTATCCTCTACGTGTGGAGTATGAAATAGCAAGAGGGAGTCATTACTTCTTTTTATGAAGATATGTAAAGCAACAGTACTTCTCAATGTTGTGTATGATTTTTGTACTCTAAGCAATATTTTGGCTGAGGAATTTGATCTGTTTCATGCAGAGTTAAGTTACTGACAATAACTTTACTCCTTTTACTCACAGTATTTCTTTACACTCAACCACTGTTTATAAAATACACTTATTCTCTTCCTCATTCTTCATCTTGTCCTTTCTGCACAGGATTCTCACATGTCTGGTTCATACAAAGATGTGTGTAACTGTCTTGCAAAATCTGTTTTCTCTCTCCCCACCTCTTACTAACGCTAGATTGTTCTCAATTCCCCCTAAATTTATTAACTAATCATACATTTCCGTGTACAATACATTTATATTTTTAATTATTACTTTGTTACAAGCTGTTAATGGAAATCATTATAATTTGAAATTGTCTTGTTTGAGATTTTGTATTATAATAAATTAGTAACCAAGCAACCGAGTTTTGCTTGGCACTATTTTTTCTTTTTATATTTTTGTAATATCTTGTTTTTTCAGAGAAGATACTTATTTAGATAAGCTTGAAAAGCAAAACATGTAACTTACATAGATTACTCTCCCCATTATGTAGGACCAACACCCCCTAGGACTTAAAATGTTGGTTAAATATAAATTTTTTATCGTAATCGTTAAGAGCCGTTTCCGAGATACATGAGACAGAGATACATATAAATATTTCATCATTTCAGCCACAAGACGTCCCATAGACATCCACCTAGTTTTGAGTTTTTCTTCGAGCATTTGTTCCACCATGGAGTTTAGTTCTTTGGTGCTGCCATTGACTCTAATTTCCAGGGCATTAAAATGTTGCTCCAAGTCTTTCATCTTTCTGTATAAGTTCTCATATGTGTTCCTTCACCCCAGCCGGTTTGCTCATTAATCTTCTCCGATAGATCTATCTTCATATCGGACATTCCTGTTTTCATATTTTCTATTCCAGAGTTTATATTTTTCAATTCGGCTTCCATCTTTGTTTTCATCTGCCACATTCCGGAATTCATTTCTTTTCCCATTATGTCCATCTTGGCTCACACATGTTTCATCATTTGCTCCATGTTGTTGTTTCTCATCACACTCCTCTGACATCAACTGCAACAATTTTACATTTTTAACTATTTATTTATTTTTTATAAAAACACCAGATCGACACTATGCAAAAGCACTGTTGAACAATAGCAAATACTACAGGAAGTAAAGGTATTAGACAAAGCCGTCTGAATGTAATACGCATTTCTATTTCAATCATATAGAAAATTATATGAATTGTTCGTTGAAGAGGCATTAAAGAAAGAAATATGATTGTGTTTAGCAAAAGAAAACTGAGTAGAGAAAATCGTGTGAATCTAATATGCTGAATTTCTATTCCAAACCTACAGAAACTGTACAAACTGCTTGTAGAAGACGGAATGGAGAAAGAAGTGTTATTGTGTTTTGTGGAAGAAAATGATTAGAAAAAGGCATGTGAATGTTATATGTTGCATTTACAAACATATAGAAATATGTACGAATTGTTTATAGAAGCGGGGGTAGAGAAGGACATGTGAATGTGTTATGTAAAAGAAAGGCGGATAAAGAAAACCATGTGAACGTAATACATTGCATGCTAAATGCATTGCTTAAAAACTTTCTCCACAAAACAACAATTAGATGTGCCACTGATCATGGTGATCAGTCATTGGGTTTTGGAGTTTATAGGTTATCAACCTCATACATACCCAGTATATATAGATTGTATGAAATGTATGTTGAAGAGCACGTAGAGAATAGTGAATTGTTACATAAAACAAGAGCGAGTACAGAAAAATAGTGTGAATGTAATATGTTGCATTTATTTTTCAAACATACAGGAAGTTGTATGAATTGTATGTTGAAGGGCGAATAAAGAAAGAAATGTGATTGTGTCATGTAAAGGAAGAATGAGTAGAGAATACAGTGTGAATGTAATACATTACATTTGTATTTCAATCATAGAAAATTGTATGAACTGTATGTTGAAGGGCAAGTAGAGAAGGATACCTGAATGTATTATGTAAAATAAAAGTGAATAGAGAAAACCATGAGAAAGTAATATGTTGTATAGTAGAATTGATACCATAAAAACCTTCTCCATGAAAAAATACATACATGTGTCGAATTTCGAGGTGATTGGTCATGGAGTTTTCGAGATTAACGGTTAAGTGAATCCATTGAGCTTCCACATCTTCTCTTCTTGTTTTATTGCATGCTGAACACAGCTGAACTAATTCCGTGCCGTTATATTTTCTACTGCAGCGGCAAGCAGGGAGCGAACCTCATTCAGCTTAAAAGTAGTGTTGTGCCTACACACATAGCCTTTCATCTGACTCCAGATTAGCTCAATTGGATTGAGTTTACAATGGTATGGTGGTAAACTCCGAACGGTGTGACCTACACTTTTTGCTACCTCATGCACAACATACTTATCGAATTGTGCTTTTACATGCTTTACAATGCCAATTAGTTTCAGTTTAACCATATCAGCACTAAACTCACACGCATGATCCCGAAGTCACTTAATAATGTCACCTTTTCTCCATGACACATTAGGGATACGCTCTGCTTTAACACTGTGGTAGCTAGCGTTATCCAATACGATAACGGGGTTGGGATTAAGCTTCGGCAGGACTGATTGAAACCATTGAAGAAAAACAGCACCAGTCATTTCTTTGTGGAAGTCCTTTGTGCTTTTGGATTCAAAAGTCAATAAACTGCCGTCTACAAATCCGGTTTCACTTCCCATGTGAACTATGATGAGCCTTCTTCCTTTGCCTATTGGTTCTTTTAGACCAGTGGAGAGACCAGAGAGAAATGCTTGTTTCTTATTTCTCACAGTTGTATCACACCAAGCTGCAGATGTTGTGTACCCCTCATTTAGCCAAGTTTCATCGGCCCTCACTACAAAAACTTTTGATTTGACGCAGATATTTACATCTCCACATTACAATGTCTTCTCTGTCCGCTATAACTAATTTCCACCCTCGCTTTTGAAATTTCAATCCAATATCTATCAGCAACTGGTGGAGAGTACTTTGTGAAAAATTCAACATGTCTGTGTCAGAATTTAGCACATGCAAAATTTTATTTACAGTCGGCGGTTCATTTCTGAAAAAATAATCATGAACTTTACTGCTTATAGCACTTTTCATAAAATCGTTGTATTTCTCCACGCGCTGTTTGCATTTACACAATTTTCCAGGTGTTCTAAAAGTTCCGGATGCTTGCTGTTCCATTCTAACACTATGTACACACTTGCAGAAACACCAAAGAGATCACCAGTTTCTTTCTCAATGTTTTTTATAGACAATTCCAGGTTTCTTTCTTTAAGCACTGCGAAACAATGCAAGAGCATTCGCCTCTCGCCACGTTTTAAAGGTTTGCCTCGGTAGTGTTTCATTTCGGCTGAAGCACCAGCCTGCTCCATGATGAAAAGCTTACTAATTTTAAATTGAATATGCGTAAGTGTCCTTGGGCTTGTGAGGTATGCGAGATGTACAGTGTTAAATATACAGCTTGTTGCGAGAGAGTTGCCTAGTATAGGAATGCAAAAATATTATATAATAGCAGTGTCCTTTAGTAATTGTTAAGTAAAATGCAGCTTAATTTAACATAATAAGTTAAGTGTGTATAATTTCACCTTCTTCTGTCTAATCTGTATATAGTATACTATATCTGCATATCTGTTGTATATATTCCTTTCAGAACTCACGAGCGCAGAACACATCTATGCGGTATGTGAAGCACAAAGATAAAATGTGGGACTATTTATGTTTATAAGAATCAAAACATTTGCATACTTTTCTCTCTCCGAAATTAGCTCACACAGAGCAGTGATCAGAAAACTACTTACAGTACTGTACTTAAAGGAGGGGTTTATCGTACATATGCAAATAAAAGAAAATGCCCATTATCTTCGCTAAACCAATTAACAGCTTAAGCGTTTTCTGCCCCAATATCTCTGTCTCTCTTCCCTCCCAGATGTTTACAGCAGGATCAATCTAGGTTGAGACATATTATAGCTGCAGCTTGATGAGCAGAACTTTCCTTGTGCTTAAATATTTTCTTTTGCAGAGTGTCATCTTGGTCTTTCTTCCCCGCATCCCCATAAGAAGACACAGAAATGGTAGCACATGTCTGTGCAATATTCATTACCGGCTTCCTTCTGTCTCATCCTGGTTTCCCATTTCCACATATTCTGCAACCAAGTTTCTTGTTTTTAACCAACACAATTTTTTTTATATGAAGACCAACAATCAGGGATATCATCTAATTTTCCATTACGGTGTTCACTCAAGGTCTCATCACACATGTGTTCACTGCTTTCATTTTTGGTTGCACTATTATCCACCAACATCAAACTTGCAGCATTATAATTTGAAATGCCTTCATCATTGCTATGATTTATTTTCTTAGATTTTGGAAGCCACGTAAAATAGTTATTCTTCAACTAATCACATCTTCTAACTTGAAAATCCACATGCACAGTGTACAATACACTACAAGCATCAGTGAGCTGCTAAGCGTAAACAAGATACAATTTGTTACAGTGACCACCACTATGAGGAACTGAACTATACCTACGAACATGGAACAGATCTGCTCAGATCCAAAGAGTACTAATTTCAATTCCTTGCTGAGATCACATGCACATGCTGCGGTATTCATAAATACAAATTAACCAATAGTAAACAGGAAACTCACTGAGAAGATAGACTGCAAAGCGGTTGTTGTTATGGGTTTATTTTTTATGCTCGCAAAGAGGTTGCAGTCGGTTCTAATGCTACTATACCATCTTTAAATGGAAGTCAACCCAAAAGAATGAATAGAACCAATCAGTAGTTATAAAATCACATTTCCTACTTTTTTTAATGGGGAAATCTTGTGGGTTTTAAATTTTGTGATCAGAAAATGTTTAGGGGTACGCATCCCCTAGCATTCCCCCAGAAAAACAGCACTGTGTAAGATGACCAAGGGAAATGGGAAGAGTAATGCTAGGGCCATAGACCCCTGTACCTGTCCCCGAAGCAGGATCCACCTGTGTACCACATCGAGAGAAATCCAGTCTCTGGGCACCATGCCTCCATGGATGGTCCACTGCATAACCTGGCTAAGATTGAGTCTTGTCCCCATCAAGTCCCCTCTCATTTGGATAATAAGGCACCTCTCCTGAAGTCCAGTCAGGATCAGTGAGTGTCCTTAATGGGGTAGTTTAAAACATCATGCCCCTAATGTCCAGAGGCACTGTGCACTCACCCTTGCAACCTTCTTCACAAACATGTGCAAAGGAGAAGGATCTACCAAGATATCCAAGGCAGACTGTGGGGTATTCCTCATCACCCCTGTTATCATCAAACATGTCAGTCATTGCAACAAATTCAGTTTGGTAGTTACTGTCCTCACTGAAGAGGCAGATTGCCAAGGCAATGTCACCTAGGTTAGCCATTTTTGAGAAAATAAAAATGTTCCATGTAAAGGGTGCACACACACTGGACCTTTTTCTAAAACTGCATTTTTTTTATTCAGCTAACCTCTAAAAATACATTTCCAGTGAAATCTTGACATCAAATTTTTGGGTGGAATACAATACTTTCCCTATTACTGATACATAGTAGAGAAATACTAGATGCAATAATATTAACCGGGCTTGTGGGCCGTGGTCTATTGGGTTCCTTCTATTATTGCATCTAGTATTGACACCGGCCGTGAAAGCCTTAGAACTTTGATAGTAGAGAAAGTAAACAGGGCTATAATCTGTTTCAAACTAGAATGATATTGTTTTAAACATATGGGAGGGAAGAAAGATAGATTCACTGTTCAGCATGAATTAATTTCAGGGAGAGACAAGTCTACAAATGCTCACATTTTCACCACAAATACATATGTTCGAGCTTTGTGAATTCTAAACGGAATGTTAACAGACAGATATAATTAAACAGAAGACAGGTGCAGTTATACACCATTAACTTCTTATTGTTAAATTATGTGCAGCTTAACATGTATTATTTATGTAACACTTCAGTTGTATTCCTACACAAAACAACTCTCTCAGAACAAAGCGGATGCTGATTCAGATGTCACTGTTTGTTGCGCAGAGTTTCTTATCATACTTAAGACTGCATTTCCTGCCATCCCAGATACCTCAAAAGCCCAGAACACTTGTATGCAGTTTAACAGCAGTTAGCTAAGCATCATGGAGTAGGCCTGTACTGCCAAAATAAAGGACAACTGAGGCAAACCTTAAGAAGTGGTGAGAGGCAAATGATGATGCACTGTTTCAATGTTTATAAAAGGTTTGTTTCAACATGATCCAGAATCAATTTCTGAATTATCTGAGCACGTGCAGTACCTAAGTAGGATTGCAACATGACGAAATCGGTTCTTGTACAAAAGTAGGAACTGCATATTCTGGACATGCGAAAATCATATAGCCTACAATGCATGCTCAGGTTATTCAGAATCACAGATTAATAATGTTCTAACTGTAGAAAATTCTGAAAACTAGTTCGGAGAGCATGCTCGATTGTGCATGTATGTAAGAAAATGTTGGTATTAGTTTGGAACGCACTTGTGAACTGCTTGTTGGAACAGACCTAAAAGAAACCCTGGAGGGTAACCATCATGCTACTATATGATGGTATGAATTCTGTAACACATACATTTAGCAAGTTAACGGCAATGTCTTAAACCCCCCAGAGGCCTACTATGGTAGGTACGGGTTTGGCACACCTAGGGTCCCGAGCCACACTCTCGATTGGGTTCCTCTTAAGAGGTGAGAGGGCATATACCAAACACCCAATCCACTTTGGTACACATATGTGTGATCTAAGTTCCATAATCATTGTCTGTCCTTTTACATTGGCAAGGAATTTTGTTGACATCAGGTGTTTTACAACAAAGATTGTCCTTAACAGGTCTCATATACTGTCTAAGCTTTCTGGTTGGCAGCAATATTGTTTCAATGTTATGTTTTTTGTGTCTCTGTGTAATCTTATTACAGACTGTACTGTAGAAGGGGATACATGCTTTTCCTTTAGATTTTCCATCTTCCTCTGGGTTGTGGTTGTCTTTGAAGGGATTTCTGTTATTCTTAATTCTCTGGTGTACTTAATGAATGTTTAACCATTCTTTTTAAAAGTGTTTATCAAATAATTTATTTCGTGCAATGATTGATCTTTGTTTGTAATTTCACAAGCATCATGAAACAAGGTAGTGAGAAAGGTTTTCTCCTGGATTGGATGGTGATGATTATGCACATCAAGATAATCTGTATGTGACTTTTCTGTACACACTATGCCCTAATGTACCATCTTGTTTTTTTATAAATTTTGATGTCCAAAAATGGAAGAGAACCTAGATTTTCAATTTCCATAGCAAACTTAATGTTCTGGTGAATAGATGTGCAAGAGGAAGGCTTATAGAGCTTCTTTCCCATGCTGCCAAATCACAGTCTGAGATACCTGATTATGGTAATGGAGTCTAATATAGCCGAAAGCTCAAACAATTTCATAAATATTACACAGCTGGTAAACCGAGAAGATCAAATCAGTGTTAATTTTGTGGATCCAGATACCGAAGAACACACCCAGAATATTGAATGAGCCTGGAGAGAGGTAGGCTCCAATGTTCCCCAGTATGGGTATAAACAGATGCAGTACAGCAGGCATGTTACAGAGTTTAGTGGTGATGGTGGTGGTGTTTAAGGGTATGTCAACAACTAGGTCATTTGGGTACAGAAGTTATGTTCAAGCAAGCATACCCAGACCACCACAACCTACTGCATGTGTTCTCCAAAGCAACTGAACCACTACATTCAGCACATTTATAAAAAGTAAGAGTTTTACAAGATCAGTACAGCTAAAAATGTTTTCAGTGGGAGCACCGTTAGATTCAACAACACCGGTCTGCAAATTTAAACTTTTTTTCTGTGGCACAGGGTTGATCAGCTCTCTAAGCCTAATTTTGGTATGCTGAATTCAAATCTGCTCTCCATTTTTTCATACTATGTGCTGTTTTTTGCCATGCAGAAAGGAAGTATGTAATACTAGAGTTTGTTTCTAGTTTTTTAAGAACAATTTAAATGCATGGAATCATTCAAAAAAAGAAACAATCTCAACTCTAGAGATGCAACAGTGTACACTGAACTAGAACATTTTGAACATATATTATGATGTTATTTTACCCTCTGCTTTGCTGAAAACAAATGCTGAGTTGACATGCATTTGTGGTCCTGACGAATGCAGGAAATGCAATATTAAGCTTGTATTGCATCCGAGTGCCTTTAACTTTTCGAGCATCATTTTAACAATGTGTTCATATTGTTCATCTTTAACATTACCCAAAAACTTGCTTATAACTTCACTGAATGAGCCCCAAGCTTGAACCTCTGTCTGTTATGATACTTCTAAAATGAATGTCCTTCATGAGTTTGCAAATTTGTGGGCCCCTAAAAATGCCTTCTTTCACTTTTGATTAAGACAACACTGGAATTTTCTGAATAAGATATTGGAAACAAAAACCACCTTTGCCCAAAGCTTTGACAAATTGCCTCATTATCCCTAGTTTGATATGCAAAGGGGGCAGCAAAACCCTCTGTGAGTCAATCAGTGGGCAATTTATTACATTTTTTGTCCCTGGCACTAAATATTTTCTTTCTGGCCAATTAGTTGCACCCCAGTGTCTTTCTCTGGCTCTGGAGTCCCATTCACAGAAAAAGCACAGACATTTCATGCATCCTGCTTGTTGGCCCAATAAAATACTGCAAACCTTAAGATCAGCACACGAACAACTTATATTCATTATATGTAACTTGTTCCAGGAAGTATACAAATTTCTGTACGTTTCTTTAAGAGGTGTAGAAAAATTAAAATTATTTTGTTGTTTAATGATGCTGTCAATTGCCAGGGTCACATCAGCATTGCCGGTGTGCCGGAATTTTGTCCCGCAGGAGTTTTTACATGCCAGTAAATCTCCTGACATGGAGCTGTCATTTTTAAGCACACTTAACAACCATTGGTCCGGGCCAGATTTGAACCCGTAACCTTGGGATCATTAGGCCAGTGTCTAACCAACTGAGCCACCCAAACTGACAAAAGGGGTGTAGAGTGAGCTATTGAAACCAAAGCAAACATATTGCTGTTGTGCAGCAGAACACCTCTCAGACTTCTCTTGTTCGAGTCAATAAACAGATGCTAATCTTTTGCTTCGTAAGCTATTCCAAGACACCTTATCAGGTTAAGAATATCACAATGCAGTAGTTCTTTTACATCATATTTGTTCAACTCTTTTTCTCATAGTCTGTACCAAGAAAGTTGTTACAGGTGCTAAATTATTGTCTCCCTTCAGCCTTGGACCTAAAAGTTCACTTCTTTCTTTGGTAAGACCCAAATCATGTACCAAATTATTTAATTTTGACTGACTCAATGGATTTGATTGTTAAGTCTGGGGACCAATTTATTTAATCTTCCACACTTCAAGCATCAGTACTACTTTCTGGCAATACATTAAGTGGTGATGGAACAGGAACATCAGGTCCATGAGGAACAGGCCTAATCGCTGATGGCAACTTTGGATATATAATGCCCACCTTGTTTTTCCTATTGAATCCACATAAATTACACAGGCAAGAATAACAGTCACTAGTATGATTTTGTTGTTCACGCCATACCGTAGGAACACCAAAGGATATTGATGAACAAACTCCATTGTACCATTGTCTTAGATTTTCTACATAGCTTTTACACAGAATGAGGGGCAAAATTCTTGTCTTGACCTCCTAATTTTATTTTAAAATAGGACAAATACAAACTCTTGATAAATGTGGCAACGATTATTTTCTGTTGCTTTATCAAACAACCTCAGACATAACAAAAATTGTTAGGATTGTTCACACAGTCCCTCCTAGATATACCACTTGAGCTTTTTTTTTTCACATGACATCCACAACACAACACAACTTCAAAAGACAGCTGAGAAGAAGTTTAAAACTGGACTGCAGATTCTAAGATAGGTTCCTATTTATGTATTACGTAATAAATGTTTACAAGATAGGTTATGATTTAGCATGTTTGCATGTTTTAATCAACCATGCTGTAAGTCGAATATGCAGTGATGTTGATACTAGCGTACCGAACTTACACTTTTGTGTTAAATCAGAACTGTTCAAAATCTGTACATGATATGCAAAAACCATTACTATTTTTTAAATCAGAGCATCCAAATTGACCATAATATAAAATATTCTGTGCCGCAAAATCTTTGCAGGTTGATGCAATCTATATCGTGCTTATCTCATAGTTCTCTGCCAGCCATTAGAACAATATTTAAGCACTAACATCATTTCATATATACACACTAACCTATTCCTAATCTCAGGTTAAATTTCCATAACACAGAATGCTCTCATCCGTTCATATATACACACTAAC
The DNA here is from genome assembly GCA_030765045.1 of Tenodera sinensis. Classification (NCBI taxonomy): domain Eukaryota; kingdom Metazoa; phylum Arthropoda; class Insecta; order Mantodea; family Mantidae; genus Tenodera; species Tenodera sinensis. The sequence goes on from CM060962.1 coordinate 142,502,975, forward strand.
CTAACACTGACTAAATTTTGATAACACAATAACACAGGATCCTGCCATCCCATTCACAACCCCCTCCACACACACACACACACACACACACACACGCATGTGCACACACACCCACACACAATAACCTATCACAGGCTATAATTTGATAACACAAAACTCTGTCATCCCATTCATATACACACTAACATAACCTGACACAGGACAAATTTCTCAAGTGCTCAGAATATAATTGCAGAAGGGTAACAAAATCTTGATAAAACTTCTGAAAGATTTAAGTTAAACAGAGGATATGAAACCCATTAACACTGTGTTTAAACTAATTTAATGTTTTCTGTACATTCGAAAAGGATTTGTCAAAGGCCTAAAGATTGCTCAACTTGGTGGCCAAAAAATTACACCTAAACCTAAAAAGCGATATGATAGTTTACAAATAAAGACAGATTTTTACACACCAACAGTTTCAGCACCTTCATAAAACCAAAGTCTTTCTTTAGAAACACAGTGCTTATGCAATAATTTCAGCATAAATACATTACAAAACCATTTCCATGCATACAATACTAGTTTATTAACAGTTACCTGCTAAATATCCATTGCATAAGCGAAATAAAGCTGTTGCAGCATATGTAGGGAATTTGTTCATAAAACAAAACAAAACTTGCCTGCAAAATAAAACTATACATTAGTTTTCTTGAGTAGCCCATTTTCTGCATAATAACCCATTTTTGCTTCACCTAAAACAATGCATCTCACAGTATTTTTATCCCTAAATTAAACAGACCAACTAACTTTACATCAGTTGTCCTTAAATTACACTGACTAGAGTCAGTGAGAAATTACCTTGTGATTGACACAAGCTCCTGTCAGGCAACTGCAAGAGGACTTGTCATCTATGCAACCAATCAACACTGACCTAGAGTATTGTCTTACTGAAGTTATTGGTCCATGAAGGAGCTTGTGTCAATCACAAGGAATTCATCACTGACCCATGGACCAATAACTTCAGGAAGGTAATACTCCAGATCAGCACTAATTGGTTATGTAGATGACAAACCCTCTTGCTGATAGGAGCTTGTGTTAATCGCAAGTAATTTCTCACCGACTCTGGCTGTCTACACCAAACACCAATCCATTAACTTAACCACTCCTGGCCTTAAGCCTTGCTTTCCTCCAGTCTGAAAACCGAACTGAAAACTCAACAGTTAAGGTCCTTTCAGTTCAGTTTTCAGTTATACTTTCCTAGGAAATCGGACTGAAAACTTAAAAGCAAAAATACCATAACACTGAGTAAAATGGCTGAAATGTGGTTGAGAAAGCTGCATAGCAGTGAACAAAATGATATGGAGTTGGATACTTTGATATTTTTGTTTATTTTGGTTGATGAATTAACAGAAAATACTGATAATGATCAAAGTTGTGGAAAACCTCTGAGGTACACCCCATGTTTGCTAATCGTAGCTCAGAAGGTGCTTATGCGATTTTATGAGGCACCTGAAGGACTGAAGTTCATGGAGTACTACAGATTACCACCCAAATTAAATCCAGTCTTAATATTACCTACGCTAGATATAGATAAACGAACTTATATCAGTTCCAGAATGTACTGACATAACTAGTGTTTCATATCACAATATGTCTATATTTTGTATTAGTACAACACAACCAAAGTTACAAATTGTTCAACTTCACTTATTGCGGACATGTAGCATTACATTGCACCCATTTATTGCACAACTTGTAGTTATACACGTAATTGAAATAATTCCCACTTGGGTTACATTATACACTTAGCTATAGGTATATATGCTTGAAATAAAGGTATTTAAATCAGATCACTTAAGGGATGGTGGGTGGCCCTAACGAATTTAACAAGGAATCATCATGTTTTTAAACCATTAACTTTGCACGTTCCAGGTAAAGTATTTCTGACGAAACACCTCTTTTAGCAGGTATGCAATCTTAACCCACAGACCACATGTAGTTGGATTACTGCCTACATGACGAGGTTATACCCACCATGGCTACATTATTGTGCTGCGCTTATTCCAGAATCTTTGCACGCTTTTTTTTTTCAAAGCAGAAACAAACTGAAAATTATTAAACGTCATCCACAAAGAGTAAATCTTATTTACTTCCTGATTCCTTTGTTTCCTTTCAAAGTCTGTTTTTTCCTCTACATTTCTATACTCTGCACGTTGCAGAATGTATATAAGTTTGTTCTGACAAAAATAATCAATAATTTTTTCCTCTTCACTGCCTGAAAACATTCATTTTCTACCCATTATATCAAATTAACAAAGTAAACAAACCAGAGTGTTTGCCTATTGTTATTAGGTCAAACTGTCATCTGCATCTCATTCGTTTCCAAATGAATGATTGTAAGGATCTATCATTGCCCTATCTTACATTCGTCTACTTGAATGATGTGGTCAGGACCCCAAATATACCTTTTGCAATATATTCACCGTTACTGGAGATCATGCATGCCTTATGACAGCAACCTAACCTGTCAGATAGTGTCCAAAAATTTACACATTATTCTTCCATTCAACACTCCATTATTTTAAAGTCATATGCTGCTTGTATGCAATAGGATTTGTCCAAGCTGTAACTTTTTTCACATTCAATCACATTCTTTACACATAGGCAAGGAATACGTATACAAAGATTACTCGTAGCTAATTGGTTACATATGTTACACGCTACACAATTCACGAGTACATGTCTAGAGAATTGTTTGCAGAAGTTTGTTATGGCTATGTCAATGTTGTGTATGTTGCCTGCAATACTAGAAGCAATAGCCCTAGATGTAGTTTTGCCATGTCTGCCAAAGTAAAAGAAGATTTGGTTTGAAGAAAAGCAGGTATCAGTAGATTTTGTAAACAGCAAATAAATAATAATAATAATAATAATAATAATAATAATAATAATAATAATAATAAAAATAATTAATAAATAATAATAATAATAATAATAATAATAATATAATTATTATAATAATTATATATTATTATTATTATAATTATTATAATAATTATATATTATTATTATTATTATTATTATTATTATTATTATTATCATTATTATACATAAAAATTAAGAGTAGCACTCACCAACTGTGTTGATCCTTCTCTAGTGCACAGAAGTAGTAGTTGAGAATTCTGTTATACATACACATACACACACACACACACACACACACATATATATATATTATTGTCAATCACTTTCACATATGTCACTTTTAGTTTTCTTCAATATTGAGCTTGAAATTGCAAAAGAGTGACACTCTGAATCTGATAAAAGTCTCTTTGCATGTAACAACCTGCATGTTGGTTTTCTTGACAAGCAAAGCCTTACTTTTGCTTTCATCTGATTTACAGCTGAAAAAACTTCTTCTACTGTAACACTAGAATGTGGAAACCTCAAAATGCACCATATAATTTTTTTTTTAATAAAAGTGTTTTGAATCAGATTTCTTTTTCTTTACTTGGCTACAAAATACTTGCACATGTTTTCCAACCGGGATAATTTTGTTAGAAATATTTTAACTTTAGCACCAAAATATGTCTTCCACAGGAAGAAATACTCTAGGATCCCTGTATTCAATTTTATCTATTTCAGTGGACTTCAAATGTTCAGGTTTAATGTAGCACTCTGGGATAGAGTGCAATGCAGAAATAACATCACCTTACATATTATGAATTTGACGTTCCTCATTTTGCATTTGCTTGTTTGGACTGTTAAAAATAGGTAAAACAAACTGAAGGAATTCCAGGTATAGCTTGTAGTATGGCGATTGCAGATTAGTTGAGATAAAGAATATGGGCATCATATTCCTCTAATACACAAGAAACGACTAACTCGAGACATAGCCAACATATTTGGCTTGGTTGTAATAATTTGTGCAGATTAGGGCTGGTTTCACAATAAATGTTAAATTCTAACTCCATGTCAAACTGATTTAACACTGAAGTTAATGCAAATTCTGTTTCATTGAATAGTGTTAGCTTTAACATAAGCTAAAATCGATGTTAATTTAACGCTGGTGTACCCAAGTTACATTTAACACATGTTAGTCGGAAAATGGATGCAACAAACCAAGCTGTTTATGCAAGTTTGCTGTAGTTGATATTTAAGAATGCCATTTCTAATTCTAGAATGCACATGCATCATAATAAATTTGAAAACCTGCAAAAGGAGGAACTTTTAAAAAATTAAAACTTTCCAAAATGATCATGAGAATAATTTTATAGCAAATACCTATGTTAGCTTAGAATACAAGATTTTATGATACTGACATTTTTCATTTAATGGTAAATGTTGGAATTTCCAAACCTACTCTCTGCGAGTTTATTTGGAAGGGTTCTGAAGGAATTGCTTCAAGTATGTCTGTTGAGGTCTGCTCGATGCTTAATCAATCATAACATATTTTTGCACACCTTGATTTCAATGTGGTATCCACCATTCAGGTTTAAACAGTTACAAATGCTCTTCGCACCAAGCTATTTTGGTACTGCATTATATGTTGGTATAGAATTGCCACAATTGCTTATTAGAACTAAAAGAAAGTGCATTTAATTAAGTTACTCCTAGATTTTCCTCCAGACTGCATTATTATCCTTCAATTTAGGTCTGTTTGCTTTTTGCACACGATATTACCTCCATATGTAAGTAACCTGTTAGATAATTAACGACTTTTGAGCGGTGAACCATTAATTCCTTGCATATAGATTTTTCAATTGACATTGCAATTCTAACCTCAATCAGGAAAATCACATGGCATGTACCTAACCAGTTGTTTGTTACTAATATAGACAACACTGCGATGCGCAGATAAATGTCCATCAGGGCACTGTCATTCTCCAAAGCTGTTGTTTGCAGTTGTCTTTGATGTTAACAGGAGTTAAATAACAACCACTGTAAAAACTTGATGACACACAAAAGTCTTAACATTGGATTAAACTTTTAATTAACAGTTACTGAACTCTGTTTAAGTATTTTTAATATTGTTTGGCCATTAGTGTTGACAACAGTTTGAAACCGTGTAAGAGCTTCTATACATTTTGCACTGGCACAGAATTAATTGAAGATAGAGCGAACCAGATCTTCTGGTTCCTGTAGAAGTTTAGTGCAAGTATAGGATGAGTACATGCACTGAAAGAGAGACAAACATATGTCATCATAAACAAGTCTGGTATATCATTCTTTAAAACATAAAGAATGTCTAATAGGTGGTAGATTTCAGGTTTGTAGGTCGTGATCCGAAATCTACCACCTATTGGATTAACACTGGCCATGAAAGCCTCAGCATGTATATAAAGAATGTCTTTTAAATACCCATCATAACTCTAGCTCCAAATGTGGCAAAACCAATAAGGTTGTGCTTATAAGGAATATTCCTAGAAGCAAAAGAGTTGACCATGCTTTAATACAAATTAAGTTGCATTAGTTTACTTACAGGCATCAAATCGAAATACCAGACTAAAACTGAAACAACCAAACACAAATATTCATAACAGGCCTGGGCGACTCGCGCAATACCTTGAGCAACCTTAATCTTTCTTTACCTGCTAAACATGTTATCAGTCAAGGTCCTAAGCAATCTGTGCTCTTTATTTTGTCGCAGCATGTATATAGCAATTCTTTACTTTCAAGGTCCAAAACATTATTTAGAATAGCTGTTACTTTGGTTCAAGAACAGATTAACCTTTTTGCAATTTTGAATCAGAAGATATTGATCTAACCAGAGAGGGCAGATGTTCCACGACATTAAAAGAAATATGTTCTGCAACAAAAGCACAAGACAAATTTCTACTTCTTATACGTTGATAGCTAAAGTAGTGGATTGATGTGCAAATGAAAGAATTTTGTGTCCAATAGTTGTTTAGCATACTGTATATGTTTTTCTTTTGTTACATGTCTCACCAAAGCAGTTTTACCACTTGATGCAACATTTATAATCATATAAAATGCAAAATTAGATGCCTTTTTAGAACATGTTGACCAGCCATTAAACTTATCTTCTTATTCCCCACTCAGCTTTCTAATTTTGACTGTACTTATTTCTTGCTCACGTTGAGTGAGCACTGTAGAACACAGAGCAGTTAAAAAACCAAAACACATGCACACTAATTTATACTTTTTCCAGAGTCTTCTGAGACAGTGGAAGGGGGAGATATAACCTTCCACTGTCTCAAACGACTCTGAACAAAGTATGACACTAGCAAACAATGAACACATACAGTACATTCTTTGGTTTGTTCTTAAGCCTCAATGCAACTGAAAATTTAATTTTAATCTTCAGTTTGTGTAATATGATTATTTAATATCCTGAACCAAACATATGCCATCTGCATCCGTTATGCTAGGAGGAAAGAGGAGGGAACAAACTAATTGCATCAGCAATATGTCTCTGCGGAATAAATAGATGCTGATTCTAAATAATGTGCATGTACACACATAAGCAACCAAGATCTACTGCCAGTATAAATAGAAATGAGAAACATAAGTGCAGTTGATAAGCAGCAAATAGCCTAACTAAACTACTACAAATTTAATACCTGTACACCATGCAATAACTCTGACGAAAGTAGGTTCGAGAAATTTCTCTGCTGTATACTGAATAAGATATAGTTTATTCATTGTCCCAAGTGTCCAGTATATTTCACCCACTTTCTTATGCATTCTGGTTTTGGTTCCAATTGAAAGTTTGTTACAATGATGCAATGTAGATGTGGTATAACATTTGTGTACATGAATGATTATGAAATGAATCACTCATTTCTACACACGAGTAGAAATTCCTAGCCTGAGGAAACTTTTAGAACAGCTAATTATACGATCTTAAGGGAGAACAAAGTTTAAAAAATGGAAAATATGTAAAACACAGGAAATTGTAAGTACATTACATTTTTATCACTAGATCAGTAGATTTGCTAAAAAGTGGCCTGAAGTTTAATATACGTATGAGGGAAACTTTCAATCACTTATGCTGGTTTTCCACGCAGGTTACCACAGATACTAGAGAATTGGCTTATTACATATGCATTTAAGCTGTTTCACAGCTTCTTAGGCTTCATGCTGAAAATTAAGCGATGCCCACTTCATATACGGCAGCCCACTAAGAATTAAACGACACGAGCAAAACGAGCGTTGCTAATATATGTCTTAAGACTATACTCATAAAAGCAGTTACAGGCGAGCCGAGGTTAGGTTAGCTTTGTATAACCAGTTTTAAGAAAACTAGGGCTTTATTAACTGCAGCCCACTAAGAGCTAAGCGACGCGAGAATGCAAAGCGAACACCACTAATACGCATCTTACTGCTGTAAGACTTTTCCTCGTATACCAAACTAGTACCAAAAGCAGGAAATGTCTTACAAAAGCAGTATATATGCAACCCCGTCATTTCGGTCTGCTTGGGCATGCGCATTGGTGAACCTTAAATTTCTCGCCACACATGTTCAAGAACTTCTCCCAGACTTGGTTATTGCCCATTCCATTTTATGTTACTGCAACTACATAGCAGATAAAACCAGATAATTGCGATGTCAGGACTAGACTTATATACCAGAGAACATAACCCTACTTTCTACATATTTCAAAATCATATCCGATGACTTAACCTTTTAATGAAAATACAATAATACCTGTTCAGGTCATTTCCATGCATCAGTTCATACTTTAGCCAGCGTTGCTGTAAATTCGCCTAAAATATGTTTTCTTTACTGCACATACACATCAAATTACACTGTTTACCAACCAAGCAGTTTGCCTTTACATTCACTGTCACCAACATAACCTGGCACTTGACGTTTCAGCTGTCTGCTGTCTGCCAGCCGCTCTGTCGCAGCGTTGCCGCTTTTCACTCGCAGTCCGTGGCCAGAGAGGGTTCTGTGGCCAGTGGTTGCGAGGCTAGCGTGGGAGACAGGCTATGCGAGATTATCACGTGACCGCCTTGGTCTCAGGTGAATATTGCAGCACGTGGAGTGTGTTTACAAGTGGCTGATTTTGGTCATAAATGACTTAATTTGCCAGACGCCAGACGGAGTTCGAGTCGAGCGGAGATGATGTTTCCCCCGCTCGAGTGTCTTTACCGCAGTACCTAGCCGTCATACGGCTTAACCTGCGCGATGGTTTTGATGGTGTCACTACAGGGATATTTATCACTGGGAAAAATTTGTGGGAACAAGGTTTTCTTTATATGGGCGGGAGGGATGGTAGGCAGGGATTGGTCCGCGAGCGGGCTGTGCGCGACTTCTGACTGGTAGTCAGGTGACGCGCTAATCCCCACCAGGGTTCTGGCCGTCAGTCACTCACTGAGAGGTCAACTGAAACAGGTGATTCTCTCTGTTTTTAATACAGATTGCATTTTCGCCTTTCCCATCTTAAGATTAGACCGCAGGACTTAAGATGTCCTTTTGCAATCCTTTGGATGGTAGTCGGCGCGGCTGACTCTGGTCGTATTGGCCCAGAGTATTCACCAGAGGGTTAGGGTGGTTCTGTAGTTTGTTGTACATTGTTCGAGCGCGAGTTTTAATCACGTCGACAATGTATGGGATACCGGAATGTTCATGTAGGATATGGGCAGGAAATCTCCAGCCAGTATCATAGATCATCCTTAATGCCCGGTTCTGCAACGTCTGGAGTCTGATGAAGGTGGACTTTGCCACCACTCCCCAGATCTCACATCCGTACAGGACCAGAGGCGGGATGATCGCTCGATACAGTTGAAGCTTCAGGCGTAAAGGCATGGTTTGGGAACTGAGGATGGGATACAACTGCTGGAGGGCAGCGTGGCCTTGCAGTACTTTGCCCCTGACGTGATGTCTATACGTCAGCCGCCGGTCCAGCGTGACTCCGAGATACTTCGCCGTAGTGACCCAGGGGATCCGACGGCGCCGAAGCACGAGGTCCCGCGGGAGCCGGTTAGCTATCGTATTAGCCAGGAGAATCGCAGAGCTTTTCTCCGGGTTAATAGACATACGCCAGTTCTCGCACCATCTACTGATGGCACAGAGGTGGGTTTGTACTTGTCGGTAACTGTAGCGCGGGTTCTTGTTAGTAGCGAAGATCTTGAGATCGTCCGCATACTGACAGATGTGTGTGTTGGGGTGCGTCGGGAGATCGGCCATGTAAGCTGCAAAAAGTGCCGGTGACAGTACACTGCCCTCGGGGACTCCTGCGCCAATGGGCCTTTCTCCGGAGAATGATCCCTCCACCTTCACTCGGAAGCTACGTTCCTGTAGGAAACTAGCCACCAAGTAAGTGTATGGAGGGGGGATTTCGTGCTGTATGAGCTTGTAGACAAGCCCCTCATGCCAAGTGGTAGAAAATGCCTTTTCCACGTCAAGCAACACTGCCACCGTTTTAGCTCATCTCCTGGTAAGCCAGGGAAGCTTTCTCGGCTACACGCAGTAGTTGCTCAGTCGTGGAGTGACCAGAACGAAAACCAAACTGGTGTTCCGGTAGGAGACCTTTTTCCTCCAAAAGAGGTCCGAGGCGGGACAGGAACAGTTTCTCGAACACTTTCGAGACAACTGGAAGGAGGCTGATGGAACGGTAACTAGATGGAAAAACCGGATTCTTGTCCTGCTTCAGAACGCACACCACACGCGCCTGTTTCCAGACAACTGGAAAATGACGCATGCTGAGGCATGCGTTGTAAATGCAGGTCAAGTGCATCACGGCTCTATGGGGAAGGTGCTGGAGCATTTCCGCTGTTACACGGTCCTGTCCAGGGGATTTACGGGTTTTTAAGGATTTGATGGTGTTAGTTACCTCGCGAGGGGTAACTATCGGGATGACTTAATTTGCGCGTTCAGTGACACTACTTTAATCATCTCGCTTCGGTATATCGTAACACATAATTTGATTGATGCTTAATTTAATGATACAGTTATTGTGAGTGTATACTCCGCGTGTGAATTTAGTGGTTCATAACGGATACCTGCATTGTTTCTGGTGTGGATTACATGGTAATTATACGAACTATTAGTGAAGTTTGTAGAGTGATTGATGCTATTAGATATTTTTAGTGTTCTTATAACTTATTCGCCTTTAAAGTATAAAATTAGTGTTACTTAGTGCAACCTCATAACCTGAAAACCTCCAAAGACCTAGTTCAAGATTTTCTCACTTGTAGAAAGCGGTTGTCTATTGCTCAGAAAATTAGCACCATAAAATTATTGAGGTCGTACATAAATAATATCGAATGCTCATGTTTAAATAAAAAGACACTCATGGATAAACTCGGAAGTGTTGCTCTCTATCTAAACAAGATTATAATAAACAATTGTGTTAAAATGTGGAATGAAAAATCAAGTGACTACATCCAGTTCAAGAAAAATAAAGAAACTTAAGTGTTAAGTTGTTATATGTAGTGTACAGGTATTTTTAATCAATAGTTCATATGGAATTGAGTATCACACATCAGTCTCATTGGTATGTACATGTTAACATTTTCACATTACCAATATGTTACTAATTGTGAGAGTAAAACATTTTAGCAGGAAACAATTTTTGTAATATTAATTTAAAGAATAATAAATCATTATTATTCATGTGTCATAAATTGAAAATGCAGTTATATTATTAGTAGATATTGTTAGATAATTTCTTTGTATGCATGTTTTGTCTTCAGTAGGTAATGTAAAATAGCATTAAGGCAAGGCTACACAAAATATTCCAACTTCTTTAATAATCAACCTACCACAATGAAAATTTAACCACTTAATGAGATTATTATTCTAAAGTAATGCACAGATTTTCATGCTAGTATACCAAATACTTAATTAGTTATTAAATATTTTGTATGAAAATATTGCAAAAATTACTTGTCATATAAAATGTCCTATCTGACAGAAGATTTAAATTTTTAAAGGTGAATTTCTGTTTTTGACTAGTACACTGTATTATAAGAAAGCCCCTATTCTGATTTTTTGTGAGTATTCTTTTAGTATTTGTTCTAATTATTTTTTTCTTATGCTATCTAAAACATTCTGAAAATAGCAACTTTTTCATATTTTAAAATCATATAATTTTCCAAACATGAACATTTAAAGGAAAAGGGAATTTGAAATTCCTTATTTACATATTATGGACCTAGCCTGTAACTTTCATTAAGCTAAATGTAAAACTTTGACATATGAGACATTTTTGTACTGAAAAATATTAGGGAAAAAGTCTCTCAGAAAATGAGTTTTAACGAATGGTTGTTTAAATCTTATTCTTGTAACCTTTGCAGGGAGCTAAGCTTTTCCTCCCATATGCATGTGACACTGTTTCTGCTGTGCAGCAGGTTTATCATACTTCAGTGTCCTGCGGGAAGACTTTTTATCACACTGACCAGAAGTGGCACTCCGCTGAAGTATATGACTATATCTCTGCTCACTGCGCTTTATCCCCAATTCATTTACACTAAATACTGACATAATTGCCTCCAGTTTTTGCATTTCCTTACAGCCTGGTTGAAATCTACAACAGCACATGTCACTTCAAGCTCAGTTTTCTTTCTTGAAACAAAAGTTTCATTTGCACACCCATTCCATATCAGGGAGTGTAAGCATTCATTTGCATTCTGTGTTTTCCCTGCTGTACATCTTTCCAGCAGCTCATCAAAAGCTAAATGAATGTGCAATAGCACCACTTTCTTGATAACTTCTTTTGAAAGGGCTGTCTTCATGTGTGTGTGTGTTGTCTTGCTTCGATGGCTGTTCTCCTTTGGCAACGGCACAATTAGTATAGAACTTGTCCCAGTGTCAAAGTTTTCCATTTAGCTTAGTGAAACTTGCAGGTTAGGTCCATGATATTGGTGCAGTTTTTATAATTAAGCTTCGTTGGGTCTTTGAGCCTTTGAAATCTTTGTGATCTCGGGTCGTGGTAAGGGATGGAATGAAAAATCACACGATATTTCTTCACCACAATGTATTATTTTATTAACACTTTTTCTATATTTTACATTAAAATAAATCCTCCTAGCACCGTTTTGAATGATTTAAAACCTTTCAACTTTTTCACTTAGTGGAACTAATGCTTGATGAAAGTATGGTAAACGTTCTATAATGTTATATAAGTGCTGAGGCTTTCACGGCCGGCATTATCAACTATGTTAAGTAGATTTTCCGGGCCTTCCTTTCCTGGATGTCCTAGTGACAAGAGAAGCTGATTCACGTCTGGGCCACACAGTTTATCGCAAACCTACTCATACTGATAGGTACCTCCATAAAACCTCGAACCATCATCCAAGACAAAAATTGGGCATAATCAAAACCCTTTCCGAACGGGCCAAAAAGATTTGTGAGCCACAAAAGCTGAATAAAGAAATCCGACATCTAAACAAGGCCCTCATCAGCAACGGTTATACACACAAGGAAATTACAAGAGCTCTCCATCCGAGGTACCCGTCAGTCCAAAAAGACCGGAGGAAGCAAACCCTGAGTACCATCTATTTACCATACATCCATAAGGTAACAGACCGAATAGGAAGACTGCTGCAACAGTACAACATTAGGACTATTTATAGGCCAACAAAGAAAGTCAAAGATTTATTTAACTCCGTTAAGGATAAAAGACATCCACACTGCACAGCCGGTGTTTACAAAATACCATGTAGCTGTGGACAAGTATATATAGGCACCACCATGCGGAGTATCAGCACTCGACTAAAAGAACATGAAAGACATAGCCGGTTGGGGCCGACGGACAAGTCAGCGGTGGCAGAACACTCTATTGTTCGGCCACGACGTGAATTACAAAGACACGGAGGTACTCTCAAGGACAAGCCACTACCAGGCTCGCTTGACTCGGGAAGCGATAGAGATTTTTATGCATAAAAACTCCTACAATCGAAAAGAAGAGAGACAGCAGATAAGCAAAACTTGGCTCCCGGCTCTAATAAGAGGGAGAAGAAAACCCGAGACACGGGAAGCTTTCTCTTTTATACCAGGATCAGAGACGTCCCATTTGCCGGCATTTGAAAATATAATTTGAGATCAATATATTAAGAAAAGATTTGTTAGCGATAATCTCATGTTGATATTCATGAGAACGAGCGATCGTGAAAATTTATGTTACCAAGGACACTAATAAGAAACAAAAATGAACAGTAATATGAAAGTTTGCAGTGAACTTTAGTTTATGTGCAGCCGCTAAGTTAGACCAACATAACAGAGGTTGACCCTGAAGATGCTGGACGCAGTTTTCAGCGAAACGTCGCAGGAAGGCAATCCAACTCGACCACGGACAAGCCCGGAAAATCTACTTAACATAGTTCTATAATGTTCGCACGTTACATCAACACGTCCTTACACCTTGAATATATACACGCTAGTGAAAGGATTATGGCGTCACCTCACGTAACACTGCCTTTCTCGTATACATCCGCGTATGCGTCCATCAAATTGTTCCTTCTTGTTGGGGAAGTGATCCCTAACCATTCTCCCTTCGCTTTTATTATGGAACACATATAATTCTAATATTTATACATATTAAAATTAAATATGGAAATATTTGTGACGTCTTTAAACAGACTTAGTTGTTCGTAACAATGAACATTATTAACGTTTTCGTCATTTAACCATCTCATACCAACATCAAAAAACAAATTACACTTTTAACAAATATTCACATAAACGATTTTCTTTTGGGGTCTTTCAATATTCTGTCTCACATGCCCCTTGTTTGGTTTTTCAAGCTGTCACCTATATTTACAATCTTGAAACACAATACAACACTTCTCCCTACTCCTCTGATACAGTCACTTTGTACAATACATTTTTTTCTTTACAGTCTCCCTCGCTGTATGTTTTTACCTTTTGTTTTGGCATGACACAGCATGTCTTTATAAATTTCACATATTCAGTTGCTACACAATACATATTCAGTTATTATACAACACATGTTCAGTTATTATACAACACATATTCAGTTACTATACAATACATGTTCAGATATTATATAACACATATTCACTTATTATACAACACATATTCAGTTATTATACATTTAACATTGACACAAATATAATTTAAGTGTATCATGGTTTATTGTGTGGCTTTTGATTTATGTTCCTTGTTATGAGCAGAGAAAAACAGGATATAAATCTTGAGCTAATGATTATGATCATATTTATGGTAATATTTTATTCAGTTCTTTGCCTTCTTTGTCTTGTAAGCTTATTATGTATAGGCAGGTCGTTGAGTCGGTCCTTAAACTCTGATGTTACTAATAGTACCATTTTTTTAATTGGGTTCTTATTCATCATTGTTTAGTTCAACATTTCTTCAATCTTAGCATTGGCTATATCCATCTTAATTCATGGGCATTGCTTTTCTGACTATGGTTTATCTTACTTCACTAATTGTCACCTCTTTATGTCTTATCTCTATAAGAGAAAACTTGTATACTTATATTCATTCTGCAATTGTATTATTTTTCTTCTCAATTCACCCTCGACACCTTTGTGTCAAAAATATTTTATCGTTGTCATCACAATTGATTCCTTTATATTTTTGTCCCTGACATCCTTTTGTCAAAAACACATTATTTTCCGTCGCTATTCACTTCTTTAATGACAATCAGTGTCCTCATCTGTCTTTGTTGACAATGTGGTCAATATAGCCAATGACTATGTTGAGTTTCTTTCTTGTTGTATTTTCCAATTTGAACATAATCTTCTATAAGTAACCCATTAAAAATTATTATTTTCCATCATCTCTACTATTCCTGCCTTACATGTTTGTTGGCAAAGACCATTTGGCCCTTTCTTTGTATGGTTTTAATTTATTTTTATGATATCTTCATACCAACTTGCCATTTGTATTCTGTAGCTCATACGTATGGTCGCCCAGCTGTTTTGTTATGACCAGTGGTCCAGTGTACAGTAGTTCCATTTTCTCTTTGTGTAGTCATCATGGTGTCGATGTCAATTGTCAATTGCTTAGGTTTGTGTTGTTGGTCATCCCCTCGGTTGGGATGAACTTAGTTGTGGTAATTTCCCTGAGTGTTGGTGGTGGTTGTTGTTTCTGCATTCTGTGCAACATCGGCCCTATTTGGCACATTTTCATCTACTTCCTGCTGTCTTATGTTGCCAGTGTACCAATGGTTTCTGCCCCTTTGGTGTGAACCCATGTTGTATGACGGTCTTTGGTTGTTGAAGTATTCCCCACAGAATCGTATGTGGTTCACTTGATGGGTACGGTCTCCTGGTCTTCCACGGTCATATGTATATGTTTGGCGTCTCGATTCACCCCTTGGTATCGTGTCGTGGCACCGCTGTCTTGTGTTCCCCATCCTTTCGCCATGATTGTGTGGTTGTGGGAAATGGTGTGCCCCTCTCCCTCTGTCATGGGTGCTCCTAGTATTTCTATCTTCTCCCTCATTCTGGTTGTTCGAAGCCGTGCTCCAGTTTAAGATAGGTGAGTTTGGGTGACCGTTCCTATGTCTATGCTCATTAGGCCGACCATTTTGTGTTTCGAAGGCTGTCAGTAATTCTATCATGTCTGCAAAATCTACTGGCCTCGCAACAATTAACCCTGTTCTCACTGTGTCTGGGAAATGTCTTGTTATGCTGGTAATTAACTCTGCTTCCGACAGGTTACGGTCTAATAGCTTTCCTTTGTTGGCTACTTTCATAAAATAATCGACTAGCGATAACCCTTTGGTTGGATCATATCTACCTGTCGCTAGCTCTACCCTAGTTTGGTTTTGCTTAGCTGGGCCCCAATACCTTGATAGGAATAGATTTCTGAATGAGCTATACGATTCATGATCAGCTAGTGTTAACCTGAGCCATTCTAATGCCTTGTTTTTTAAGCTTTTCTTGACTATCATCATCTTAAGCTCATTTGGTATCCTTTTCACTTTAAAATACTCTTCCATCTCTTTAACAAAGAGTTTTGGATCGTCTCCCTTCTCCTCGTCAAATGTAGATGGTGTGATTTCATGTAGTATGCTGTTGGTGTAGCATGTGTTGTGTGTTGTGTCATTGTTTTATTGTGAACCTCTTTCTCTGTATGGTGAGTCAACATTTTGTGCATTATTCAAATAACTCTCATCTTGTACATTACTTACATCTAAATCATCTTGGCTTTGTAGTGCATTCACAACATCATTTACATTAGCCAAACTTTCTTTTCCTTTTCTCATTTCTTCACAAATTGATTTTAAATCTTTCTTTATTTCTAAGTGACTTTGTTTCATATCATTTATAACATCCTGTTGCGACTGCACCACATCAGCCATAGTCTTAATTTTAGGAATTACAATTTGTTCTACAGTTTCATTAAAAATTCCTTTCTTTACCACCTCAATCTCTTTCCTTAATTCCTCAGTTATTTCTGCTTTTACAATTGTAATCTTACAGTCTACACTTGCATTACATTCTGTTATTTCATCTCTACATCTACCAATTTCACCTTCTAATACAATTTTATTATGTCTCATTTCCGATTCTATTTTCCCATCCTATCTCCTATGATTTCTATCCTAGCTTCTAAGGCTTCCTTTGTCTCATTTAGGTTTTTATGTACTAATTTTAAATTAGTTTCGATTACTTTTATATTTTCTTTACACTCCTGTCTTCCTAATTCTATTTTCTTTCCCAAATCTAGCTCTAATTCTTTCCTATTAAGTTCTATTTTCTGTTCTAAGTTCTGTCTTCCTAATTCCATTTTCTGTTCTAAGTCCTTTCTCACTTCCTCCACTTTCTGACCTATCTCTTTTATATGTCGTTCTAAATCCTGTCTTATCTCTTTTTTATTATTTTCTAAGTCCTGTTTTAATTCTACCTTATTTTGTTTCATTCTCTGACCTAAACTTTGTTCTAGTCTTTCAAAAATGATCATTAATAATCTTTGGTCTTTTCCTATTGCTACCTCTTCTTCACTTAGTGTTTCTATCTGATAGCTAGGCCTATCTGCCCCTTCCCCATCTCCTGTTACTAGAGCTCTCTCTTTTTGCGACATTTTAGTTTCTTTATTCAGTTCACTTTGGCTTAAAAGTCCTACTATTTTGCCGTTTCGCAATAACATAAAAATAAACTGGATGTAAAAATAAAAAAATTTTGGTTCAACTTTTTTTTCGTTGGTTTATCCAGTTACGTGCGTCTCCTGGGCAAGTTGGCTTCGCTAGACGATCTCTGGTGTTTTCTCGCGTTGATTATCCGTTCATCGGTGTTCTGATATAGATTTCAAACGATGGTCTAATGGCGTCTTCTTTCTTTTTGGCGCGAAGATATGGCGTCACTTGGTATTTCGCGTAAGTTCATTTCCCGTAATTTCCATTCCATCCAAATTCGTGCTCCACGTTGGGCAAGCCATTTGGTGCAGTTTTTATAATTAAGCTTCGTTGCGTCTTTGAGCCTTTGAAATCTTTGTGATCTCGGGTCGTGGTAACGGATGGAATGAAAAATCACACGATGTTTCTTCACCACAATGTATTATTTTATTAACACTTTTTCTATTTGTTTACATTAAAATAAATCCTCCTAGCACCGTTTTGAATTATTTAAAACCTTTCCACTTTTTCACTTAGTGGAACTAATGCTTGATGAAAGTCTGGTAAACGTTCTATAATGTTCACACGTTACATCAACACGTCCTTACACCTTGAATATTGTGACTTTTTGGTGGGTGAAAGTAAAGAAGACAGATGTAGTCGAGATAAAGAAACACTTTTATTTCCGTAAACAGTAACTTTGTACACTCGTTGCAACAGCAAGAAAATCTTTTCCGATTCTCCAACAGCACGGCTCCGAATTCGTAACACAAAGAACTGTCCCTTCTCACACTTTACCGCTATTTATATCTCCCAAGAACTATTGTGGAAACTTAGGGAAAGCTCAGTTATTGCGGTGAAATACAAAGCAGAAGATTCTCGAAGTCTCTATCCTTTTCTCTCTTTCTGCAAGCGCCCCAACAATGCGGCCATTGTCTCTTTCCTTCGACTCCTTTGCGGTAGTGCCGACAATAATGCCCTGGGCGACAATATATACACGCTAGTGAAAGGATTATGGCGTCACCTCACGTAACACTACCTTTCTCGTATAGATCCGCGTATGCGTCCATCAAATTGTTCCTTCTTGTTAGGGAAGTGATCTCTAACCATTCTCCCTTCGCTTTTATTATGGAACACATATAATTCTAATATTTATACATATATATTAAAATTAAATAAGGAAATATTTGTGACGTCTTTAAACAAACTTAGTTGTTCGTAACAATGAACATTATTAACAGGTTTTCGTCATTTAACCATCTCATACCAACATCAAAAAAGAAATTACACTTTTAACAAATATTCACATAAACGATTTTCTTTTGGGGTCTTCCAATATTCTGTCTCAATATGTAAATAAGAATCTTTACATTCCCCTTTTCTCATAAATACTCATGTTTCGAAAACTTTATGTTATTAAAATATAGAAAAGTTACTATTTCAGAATTTTTGAAGTAACACACGAGAAAAAAATTGAACAAATGCTAAAAGAATACTCTCAGAAATAAGAATATGGGTTTTCTTACATTACAGTGCACTATTCAAAACAGAAATTCACCATTAAAATTTAAAATATTTTGTCACATACAACATTTTATATAGCAAGTAATTTTTACAATATTCTCGCACAAAATAATTGATAACTAATGAAGTATTTAATATAGCAGCATGAAAATTGGGCTGTTAGTTTAGACTAATGTTCTCATTATGTGGTTAAATTTTCATAGCGATAAGTAGATAAGCTGGAATCCTACCTTTAGATGGACAGAATGGGCAATGGGTACAGAAGGCTTCAGCTTTCCATTATGTAGAAGAACCACTTTCAAACTTTTCTATAGACGAATCAATAAGCAATCTCCAATTCTATGCACTGTACGTTTGTTTCAGTTCTTCAAAGAAGTCATTCACATCATTACAGATTTCCATTGGACCGCCTAAAGAAAATAATTTTTCCAAAGCTTTGCTTCTTGTCCTGTAATGAAAAATCCTGACATCCTTCTCGGGCATATTTTCTACTTCAGCCTAGATACTAGTAGTACTGATTTGTCCTTTGAAAGTGAAAGGTCTCTAAAGAGATAATTTAATTCAGACTGATGAAATTTCTGTTTCAGGAGTAGAAACGTTAGGAACAATGTCAGGATCTAGGTCCATAGGATCATTATCAGTTTCAAGTCCCGTTTCCTGGAGCATGTTATGTGGGACCGGTCACATTGCTGATAAAAGATTTGGATATATGATTTTATGTTTGTTCTTTCCTGAGAATCCTTTAATATTCACACAGCAAAAATAGCAGTCGTCGATGTGGTTCTTCGGTTACCGCCAAATCATTGGTACACCAAATGGCATCGAACTTTTCCTTTTCAGCATCCATTCCCCTAAACATGACTTGCATATGATATGTGGCACCCAATTTTTATACTGATCGCCCATTGGAACGCCAAGGTATAGCTGGTACAATTTCTTCTGTTATGTGCGCCGCTGCAATTTATGTGTGAATGAACCACATACGTAGCAATAGTTTTTTGGGTGGTTGACACATTTTCTGGGCATAATAATGAAAGGCAATCTGCGAAAACATACAAGATACTGACTTGGTTCTCATATCTAAGATATATATCTACAAGTTGCAGGCTAAAAAACGTATTCGTGCAGCACGTTTCCTGGCAAAAAAACACGACACTTACTAAAACTGCAGGCAGGATGCTTGCTGTCTGGGATGTATTGCATAGGAACTTGCTTACATTCCTTGGTGAATCATTGCTTAACTGCAGTGTAATAGGACACATAAGATATATAAGAACGCTTCATCTTTCCTTTGTGGTGTGCTACAGCAAATAGATTCTACAGCCTTTAAGCAGAGTAAAACGTAAATAGAAAATTACGGATAAACAGAAAACTATACGTGATAGGAAGGAGATGAAACCAGTTCTCAAATCAGCGCAATGAACTTCACATCTTACACCAATCAGATTTTCTGGCGGAAATTATTTCTTGACCAGTGTTATTAATATATAGCATGCCCCATTACATGCTCTTAATTACATTTGCATAATTTCTAGAAGTTACAATATGTGATTTAACAAAATTGTAGGGGCCCCAATGGCCTAGCTGTCGAAGGGTCCTTAAACCCCACTCACTCACTCACCAAGTTGTAAGCAACTGTTTACAACCTAAATTATTTAGCTAATTTTGCTATTTACAATGTGTGTTATAGTTTTCAAAATCTATATTGTTTATGAAATATATATAGTCCTTGATGTGTTTGTTTACAAGTTAATTGTACATGCCACTGTCCACCTTTGTTTATAATGCTTTGTTTTAGTGTTTGTCTTTCAGTGTCTAAGAGAGTACACTCGTATATTAAATGGTTTACATTTTGGTTTTGATTTTCACACGTACACAAGGCACTTTCCACTTTCTTGAACCGATTATAGTATTCTCTTGTTTTTCCGTGGCCTGTTAGTATCGCTGTAATTTGTCCGATTAGTGGTTTCTTCTGTTTTAGGCGTCTTTGCACCGAGGGGAAAATATTTTGGTGGTTCTTCCTTTTGTGGTTGAGTCCCATTGTTGTTGCCAAGTATGTACTGCTCTCTCCTCTGCTTCCTTGATGATGTGACTTCTTGGGATCTTATTGTAGTTAATCTCTCTGTTATCTTTTTACGCGGCTTTCTTTGCTAATTTATCTGCTAGTTAGTTACCACGTAGCCCCACGTGGCTCTTTACTCATGTTATGTGTATTGTCCAACCTTTTTCTTGCAGTTGGTTTATCTTAGCCTTTATTTCTTCTATTATTCTGTTCCGGATTTGGCTAGTCTTGGGAAGATCTACTGTAATCGGACTGCCGGTGTACATTACACCTAATTTCTCTGCAACATTGAGTTCACTGCTACCTTCTAGTTCTATAATAGCCTGTAGAATAGCTATCTGTTTAGCTTGATTATTTGAGCAATGGACGCTAAGTTTATACTTTAATTTTTTAATCGGTTCTCCATTTAGCAAAATGATTGCCGCTGCTCCAATTTTTTCGTTTATATTGCTCCCGTCAGTGTAAAATTTTGTGTTGTATAGCAAGCTTTGTTGTGCTTCTTGAACACTCACTCTATCTGCAGGATGGGGCCACTTGGCCAGTTTCGGGGCTTCTTCGATTAATGCCGGAATTCCATTTGTGCTCGTCACATATGTGTTTTCGTATATGTCTAATATCTCTTGAATGTTTATATTTATTGGCTTGACTGCCGCTAAAACACAGGACACTTCATATCAAACTGTTCGGTAAGCTTTTGCGATTTTTATGTTCATCGACCTTTGTACTCGCTGGTATTTGAGCATATTCTTTCTTTTTGGAATAGCTTCTTTCCACACTTGCATTCCGTATAACAGCGTCAGAAGTATAGTACCTTTATAGATTGTTCGTAAGGCTTGTCCTAGGCCCCAGTTCAACTTTGTAGACTTCGCTAATGCATTTACCAGTTTATTGCATTCCTCTGAGGCTTGTTTTATATGCATATCAAAAGTCATCTTGTTGTCGAACAGTATGGCTAGGCACTTCAACTGTTGTACCTGCTCTACTATAGGGTTGCTTGTATATGCTCTTATTTGACCCCTTCTTTTCTTTTCCTTGTTATCAGAATAGTTTTTGATTTACTGTTGTTGAACTGAAGCTTATATTGTTTTGCCCAATATTCGATTTGGTGTAGATCGGCATTCGCGTACATTTCTGCCACTTCCTTATTTTCTCCTGATGTCATCAGTACTAGGTCGTCTGCAAAGGCTACTAATTTACTTCGTTTCGTATATCGTAAACTGAGTAGTGAGTTATATAATATGTTCCAGAACCCTGGACCGCAGCATGATCCCTGGGGGCAGCCTTTCGTCACTTCTTTTTCTACTGTGCTGTGATTGATTGAAGGTTTGGCTAATCTGTCTCCTAAATAATTTTTGGTTAAATAATATAGGTTTTTTGGGCATTGTAGATTCCTTAAATTGTGGAGTATACCAAGCCACTAAGCAGCGTCGAATGCACCCTTCACATCAAGGCTAGTAATTATCACACTATTTTTCTGGTCTAAATTGGTTGTTATGGACTTTTTGACTTCCAAAGCTGCGTCTACGGTGCTTCTTTAAGGATAAATCCATATTGGTTCATGTTGAGTAAATTGTTCCTGTATGTATGATGATTTATTCTATTTATCATCAACCTTTCTAGTATTTTCCCTCCGATATTTAATAGACTTATTGGTCTGAACTTTGTAGCGTCGTGACTTTCTTCTTTCCCTGGTTTAACAATGGGGATTATTTACCACAGTTTCCATATTTTTGGTAAGCATCCTTGACTTAGACATTTATTATAAGTGGTCGTAAATAATGAGGTAAAACTGTTGACGCGTCTCAGTATATTATTTTGGGTTATGCCATCTTCTCCTGGTGCTTTTTGGGGGTTAAACGTTTGAATAACATGAAGTACTTCTGCACTTGTGAATTCCCTGTCGTCCGGTGTATTTATGGGTTCTTCTTGCAGCCGACGCATCTCCCGCTGTTTCATTGAATCACTTTCTGGGTCATCTTCGGGAGTGAAGTGCTTTATCATACACTGAAGTGTTTCTTGGATATCAGCTGTATAGGTACCATCTGCATTTTGAATAGTTGTTAAGGTAGATCGAGTCCTTATTATTGCTACAGTCAGTTTGTATGCTGCGTGCCATGGGTTGCTTCCATCTTGGGTGGTGCAGTATTTTTTCCGTGAGACTAACCTTTGTTTTTGCAATTGTAATTGATATTCTCCTTTCCCTGCAATGTATAGGGTTTTCTTCTCTGACCTGTTGGTTATTTACTGTTCTCTGGTATCTTCTGCGTAGAGCGTTTACCCTTTTTCTTAAAATTGTCAGCTGGTCGTTCCACCATGGGGCTGATTTCCTCTTGGTTGATATTTTCCTCTAAGCGGACTTTCGAAAAGCCCTGTCACATGATGCTATAATGCAAGAGTTAAATCTTTCTGTTACCTCTTCAGCATTATGATAATCCTTTATAATTTCACACATTTTATTACCATTTTTCTCCAGGTTGGTTTCACTTGTCCCGCAATTAAATTCCTTATTCAGCATAGAGCGTAGGATGTTATTGAACAGATTATAGTTTTCTTCTTTATTTACTAGGCATCTTTTCCCAGTAAACTTCTCCTCTTCCTTGGGCTGGATAGAATTGGTGTAGGTTTGGATCATTCTTTGCACTTTAAATGCGATTATTTTATGGTCTGAACAACTTTCTTATTCTCCGCACTTCCAGTCAGTTATATTTGTAGGCAGGCCATTGTTAGCAAGCGCCAAGTCGATCCAGCCCTTCGCCTGCTAGTTTCGAAGGTTGGTATTCCTGTGTTCTCATTGACAATATGCAGTGTCGAAGCTATGAGAAATTCTTCTAGGATACAGCATCGTTCATTGTTAGTTGCATCAAACCACAGGTTACTCCTAGCATTAGTATCCGCCGATATTACTATTTCATGTCTTCTTACGTGATCTAAACTGTTTTCGATCTTCCCTATGTCTGTTCCTATGTGTGTTTCAAAGTCAAAGTACATGCTGGATGTGAAGAATTTACTGTCTCTATATTTTATTTCCATTCAGTTTGGAGTTCACTTATTAGTGTAGCATTGATATCAAAGTTACTGATTATTATGGCTGCTCTCTTTTTTCCATCCCCGCATACATAGGTTCTCATTGACTTCAGAAGTCCTGCTAACTTATTATTTACAGTATCTGGTTCCTGTATAAATGATACATCGATCCTGGATTCATATATAAGTTGTACTAAATTATTCGTTGCTATTTTAGAATGTTGTAAATTTACTTGAAAGCAGTTAATACTCTGTTCAGCCATGTTAGTAGTCAATATTCAGTTGGTATCTCCTCAACGCTGATTGGTAGCATGGGCAGTTACTATCAAGTGCCGAGTGGTTTACATCAATTGCACTACCTGCATTGTGTTTGGAATAATTAACATAACACTTCGGGTACGTTTGCTGACCACAGGACTTTTCTGCATGGTGATTATATTGTGACTTTTGGTTGCGTGTAAAGTAGACAGATGTAGTCGAGATAAAGAAACACTTTTATTTCCGTAAACAGTAACTTTGTACACTCGTTGCAACAACAAGAAAGTCTTTTCCGATTCTCCAACAGCACGGCTCCGAATTCGTAACACAAAAAGACTGTCCCTTCTCACACTTTACCGCTATTTATATCTCCCCCAAGCACCATTCTGGAAACTTCGGAAAGCTCAGTTATTTTGCGGTGAAATACAAAGCAGACAGTTCTAGAAGCCTCTATCACTTTCTCTCTTTCGGCAAGCGCCCAACAATGCGGCCATTCTCTGTCTCTTTCCTTCGACTCCTTTGCGGTAGCGCCGACAATAATGCGCTGGGCGACACTGCTCCCTCCTCAAGGCTGGTCGTCCCGAACAGCACCATCGTAACGGGCCAGACGATCCAGGTGTACCACTAACATCTTCCCTCGGGGCACCTTCTGGATGCGGTAGACTACGTCGTTAATCCTCTTTACTACTCGGTACGGTCCTTGCCACGGTTGTTGAAGTTTTGGGCAGCGTCCCTTGGTCCGTGTAGGGCGGTACAACCAGACCATGTCACCTTGCTGGAATCCTCGGCTGTTGACTTGCCTGTCGTACCGGGTCTTCATGCGGTCGCTCGCCATCTGGATGTTCTGACGAGCCATCTCGTGCATGTCGTGGAGATGGTCTACTAGACTCTCCACATACTCGGTTGCCGGCCGTTTCGCTTCCGGGGGGCTCCCAAAAGCCAGGTCACAAGGGAGGCGTAGCTCTCGGCCGAACATCAGGCTTGCTGGTGTCATCCCGGTAGTGTCGTGTGTCGACGAACGGTAGGCCAGCAAGAACAGTGGCACCTTGAGGTCCCAGTCTCTCTGATGGCTGGCCACGACCTTCCTCAGGTGCTCCTCTAGGGTCTTGATGTATCTCTCGACCATGCCGTCCGACTGTGGATGTAGGGGTGTTGTGCGGGTCTTGTTCTCCCCAAGTCTTTCCAATGCCTCCTTCATTAGGTGCGACTCAAAATTGGTGCCCTGGTCGCTGTGGAGCTCTAACGGGACCCCAAAACGGCAAAACAGCTGTTCCACGAGGCAGTCTGTAATTGTCTTCGCCTCTTGGTTCGGGATGGCATACACCTCCGGCCACTTGGTGAAGTAGTCCACAGCTACCACCAGGTACTTGTTGACTCGATCGGACACTGGGAATGGTCCAGCTATGTCGACGGCGATGCGTTCGAAGGGCGCTCCGACATTGTACTGCTGCATGCGACCCCGGCTCCTAGTCTGGGGGCCGCGACTCGCCGCGCACACGTGACATTGACGGCACCAGTTCTCAGCGTCTGCTCGGAGCCTCAGCCAGTAGTAGCGCTGTCGGAGTTTGTCGATCGTCCGGTTTGCTCCTAGGTGTCCACCCGAGGTACCGGCGTGCACTTCCTCCAAGACTTCCGGGACCCTACTTCGGGGAAGTACCAACTGCTCTTTCTGGGTCTTCCCATCAGGTGATTCCCATACCCGGAACAGCACGCCCTCTTTGGTCTTCAACGAGTCCCATTGGGCCCAGTACGACTTGTATGTAGCGCTTCTGGGTGCGATGTCCTCCCAGGTTGGTCTCGTCCCTGCCTGCACTTCTCTCAAGAGTGGCCCCAAGTCGGCGTCCGCCAGCTGCTCCCTCCTCAGGCCCGCGCTATCCCATCCGTCCGCAGGCACTGCCGTGACCACTCTGACAGCTGCGGTACGCTCCTTCTCTTCCACTCTTGCGCATTGGCCGCACTCTTCTAGGCAGGGTCTTCGGGACATGGCGTCTGCGTTGCCGTGGCTCTTCCCTCTGCGATGTTCGGAGGTGAAGTCGTACTCCTGCAACCTTTGGACCCAACGGGCTGTCTGGCCCTCCAGGTTTCTAAAGCTAAGTAGCCAGGTTAGGGCGGAGTGGTCTGTCCTCAGGTGGAATGGCTGACCGTACAGGTACTTGTGGAAGTGCTCCAAGGTCTTCACTACCGCCAGTAGCTCTCGTCGGGTGACACAGTAGTTCTTCTCTGCCTTGGACAACGTCTTGCTGTAGTAGGCTATCACCCGCTCGTGGCCGTTCTGGACTTGGGATAGGACGCCTCCAATGCAATGGTCGCTGGCGTCGGTATCCACAATGAAGGCGTCGCCTGGTTGTGGGAATCCCAAAATAGGAGCACTGCAGAGCGTCCTCTTGAGCTGCCGGAAAGCGCCTTCGGCGTCCTCCGTCCACACATAAGGTCGATGTTCTTCCGTCAAGCGAGTGAGGGGTTTGGCCATGCTGGAGAAACCCTTTATGAAGCGGCGGTAATAACTGCACAATCCAAGGAAACTGCGCAGTTCTCGCCTATCCTTTGGGCGAGGCCAATCTCTCACGGCCTGTGTCTTCTCCGGATCCGTGGCCACTCCGGTTGGTGAGACTATGTGGCCCAAGTAGTTGACTTCCCTGCGGAAGAGCTGGCACTTCTTGGCGTTCAGCTTCAAGCCAGTCGCCTGCAGTCTCTGCAGCACCTTGCTCAGTTTGTCAAGATGGTCTTCGAATGTCTTGCCGACGATGATGATGTCGTCCGGGTATAACAGGCAGGCGTCATAAGTCAATCCTCTCATTACTGACTCCATGAGGCGTTAGAAGGTAGCTGGTGCGTTGCAGAGACCAAAGGACATAACTGTGAACTGCCAAAGCCCTTGGCCTGTCGAGAATGCGGTCTTCTCCTTGTCTCTCGGGTCTAGAGCCACCTGTCAGTAACCCGATTTCAAGTCCAGGGTTGAGAACCACTGCGCACCAGCAAGCGTGTCCAGGGTGTCGTCAATCCGGGGTAAGGGGAAGTAGTCCTTCCTGGTGACAGCGTTCAGCTTCCTGTAATCTACGCAGAAGCGTAGCTCGCCATTCTTCTTCTTCACCAGAACTACAGGGGAACACCAAGGACTGTCAGACTCTTCGATCACTCCCTTGGTTCTCATGTCCTCCAGCATGTCTCGTACCGCCGCTTGTTTAGCCAACGGAACTCGCCTAGGTGGTTGCCGAATAGGCCGGGCGTCTCCGGTGTCGATGTGGTAAAGCACTCGGTCCGTGCGGCCGTAATCGCTGCTGCCTTGGCTGAAGACGCGCTGATATCGTCTCAGCAGTTGTTGGACCTTCTCTCTCTGTTCAGCGGTCAGGTGGTCGGCCGCCCTCTCCAGTAATCCTTCCAGCCGGGGCCCCAGGTGTTGCGTCGGCACCGGCTCCTGGGTCTTGTCTATTGGTGTTACGCTGACCACGGGCTCGCACCTCCCCAACTCCGTCCCGGCCTGGACGTCGTGATCGGTGTCTGTTGGGTTGAGCAGTCTCACCGGCACCTCCTCTCGGCACGGCAACAATGTCCCGGCTACACAGAGCCCGTGCACATGCGTCTTCCGGTCCAGAAGCATGTTCTTCTTGCGCTGGCCTTCCAGTCGCGCCGTCACTACCATCTCGCTTCTCGCGGGGACAACTACGTCTTCCCTGAGAATGACCCTGCAGATTCCAAGGCGTTCTTCGGGGTGCCGGAGCATTACTTCCTCTCCCTTAAGCCGCAGAACCTTCTTGCCGATGTCGACCGTCGCCTCGTGGCTCCTGAGGGCATCCAGTCCCAGTATCACCTCCTCAGCCACCTCCGCGACGAACACCCACAAACGCAAGACACTTCGCCCCAATGTCAACTGCAGTAGGGCCTCCCTCTCCACAGGCAAGGTGTCACCCGATGCCGTCACTAGTTGGTACGGTCGGCTCGGTTTTCTCGACGGCAAGCCCCTGGCTACGTCAGGTCTGACGACAGTCACGGCTGCTCCAGTGTCAACAAGCACGCGGCACGGCTTCCCTCTCACCCAACCGTCCGCGATGAGGCTGTCATCCATCCGTCGGCTGACGGCGCGCAGTGTCACTCGAGGGGATGATGGTGACGGCGCCGACGTGCCCCTCGCCACGCCGGCCATTACTCGTTTTTCCGGCTGCTCTTCTTGGTGCCGGCAGTCTCTCATCAGGTGTCCCGGCTGGCCACACTCCCAACACACGCCACCTGGTCTTCGTCGGCGTCCCTGGACTGGTCTGCGGTCTTCATCGTAGCGGACACTCCTTGTCTTCGAGGTCGGGGTAGCCGTCACTTTGGCCGCTTCCATCCTTAATGCGGCCGTTAGTGCCTCGTGGATGGTCTTGTAGTCGCCGAGCATCAGGCGTTGACGTATCTCGGCATCGCGTACCCCGTCGATGAAGGTATAGGCGACTTCTCGGGATACGAATTCGGAGGGGAGGTCCACCAAGGCTTTGCTGGCCAGCTGTTCGATTGCCAGGGCGAACTCCTGCAGCGTCTCCACTGGCAGTTGCATCCTAGATTTCAGTTGGCTGCGGTAGGCTGCGGCTAAGCGGTGGTTTCCGAATCGGTTCTCCAGGGCCTCCCAGATGTCCTTGGGCGCCGCCGCTGTCTGAACTGCGTTCAGGACCTCTGCGGCTCGTCCCTGGAGGCTGGCTATCAGCTGCGCGGCCTCTTCTTCTGGCGACCATTTGTTGTGCTTGGCCACTGTGTCGAATTGACGGCGGAAGACCTCAAACGTTGACGTGCCATCGTACTTCGGTGGTTTGACGCGCGTCGATGTTGTGTCGCGTGCTGGAGCCTCGGCCTTGTAGTTCTTCAGCTTTTCACTAAGCATCCCTTCCACCATTGCATTTAGCTCCTTGGCGCTACCGTCGACCCTGTCTTCGAGAACGCTAAGCCGTTCCCCGACATTCTCCAGGGCGTCAACGCGTTGGCCGAGGTCCTCCATCTTTCCACCGAGCTCTTTCACATCCTTCCTCACGCCAGCCAGTTGCTCGTCAATTTTCGCCGATAGCTCCGTCTTCATCTTTTTCAGCTCGGCAGCGAGGTTGTCGTTTGCCGTCTTCATTTCTGTAGCGAGGTTGTCGTTTGTCGTCTTCATGTCTTTCAGTTCAGCAGCGAGGTTGTCGTTTGCCGTCTTCATTTCTTCTTTCAGCTCGGCAGCGAGGTTGTTGTTTGTCGTTTCCATTTTGGCAGTGAGGTTGTGGTTTGACGTTTCCATTTTGGCAGTGAGGTTGTCGTTTGCCGTCTTCATTTCAGCCATTTCCGTCTTCATTTCGGCGAATAATTCTTTCATCATTGCTATCATCCTGGTTTCCGAATCTCCCTCCATCTTGGTTCTAACGTTGCAACTTCTGACGATGTAATGAAACTAGAAGCAATTCGACGAATCCCACTTCTGACACCAGTGTGACTTTTGGTTGCGTGTAAAGTAGACAGATGTAGTCGAGATAAAGAAACACTTTTATTTCCGTAAACAGTAACTTTGTACACTCGTTGCAACAACAAGAAAGTCTTTTCCGATTCTCCAACAGCACGGCTCCGAATTCGTAACACAAAAAGACTGTCCCTTCTCACACTTTACCGCTATTTATATCTCCCCCAAGCACCATTCTGGAAACTTCGGAAAGCTCAGTTATTTTGCGGTGAAATACAAAGCAGACAGTTCTAGAAGCCTCTATCACTTTCTCTCTTTCGGCAAGCGCCCAACAATGCGGCCATTCTCTGTCTCTTTCCTTCGACTCCTTTGCGGTAGCGCCGACAATAATGCGCTGGGCGACAATATTTATTGCATTTGAAACAACGGGAAGCTTGAACATAGTCTTTCCAATTACATAGGTTCCAACTCAGTTTTATCTTTTTGTCCATGAGTTCCTTTCTGACAGTGGAACTGATTTACACAACTATTGTGTTATTTTTCTTTTTATCACGAAACTGGAAAACCGACTTTATTTCTTCTTTATGCCCCTCTATTTCCTTGTTCTGTTCCTCAAGAAGTTCGGTCACGTTCTCTAGTGTGATCTCCTCAGGAGCATTGCAAATTATGATCTTTGGACTTCTCTTCTCCGGGACCACCGCCTCAAGTTCTTCCCCGCATTTTTCTTTTATGCTGTTGCATATGACATCCAATTCATCTTTCTCTCCTATCTTAATTAACACTTGACCATTTTTCATGTTTTCATAATCTTTACACTTAATTCTACCAACAGTATATCGGTGTGTGTGTGTGTGTGTGTGTGTGTGTGTGTGTGTGTGTGTGTGTGTGTGTGTGTCTATGTGTATATGTGTATATGTGTATGGGTGTATGCATGTATGTAATGAATGCAATGTAGGTAGGTGGGCAGGCAGGTAGGTGGGTATGTATCTATGTATTTTTTACTGACAAATATCAGCATGCCCCATTACAGAGGTAACATTACATGCTTTCAATACATAATATAAAATATTGAAGTATATAACATTAAGCAAGTTACAATCTTGCATTTACATTGACACATTTGTAGTTGACTAGTTACAGAACATTTTAGTGTTGCTTAAAGTCTATCATTTACATAGAATTTTAATAAGTTCACTTATAACATGGTCTTTGGCATAATTTGCAGTTTTCAATGTATATAAAAATCTTATAAGAGTTTAGAATTATAACTTAGGACCATTCCTTTGAATGGTACGTTTTATATGTCTGTTTTATGGCTATCCTATAATTTAAGTGAGAGAACAAACTTGTGAAATGCTCTTAAATGGTTTTTTAACAATTCACTGTTCGTAGCTGGCCAGGTTCCTCCTTTCTTCCTTCTTTCATTTATGAGTGTCAACCTTTTTTGTTGTTTGTCTGGACATTCGTAGATTAAGTGGTTTACAGTTTGAAGGCCTCTGTTGTATGTACAGGTGGGATCTTCTATGATGTGAAATCTATATAAGTAATAATTTGTTTTGCCATGACCTGTAATCATTGCAGTTAAGTTCAGATGATGTAGGTAATGTTATGCAATGTCTTCCTTTAACTGAGGGAATAAAGGATTTTATTAAAAGACCTTTTGTAGTTTTATTCCATCTGTCTTGCCATTGTTGTAAACATTTTTCCCTAATTTCAGCTATGATGCTCGATTTTGGTACTTTGTTGTAGATGATTGCACTTCCTTGGTCCAGCGCAGATTTTTTAGCTAATTTATCAGCTAACTCATTGCCTGGTATTCCTTCATGTGATTTCACCCAGCTGAAATGTACTGTCCACTTGTTTTGTTTTAGAGTTGACATAGTGTTTAATATCGTTTGTGCAATGGAATTATGTTTCTTATTGTTCTTCAGTAAACACAGTGTTACTTTGCTATCAGTGAAGATGGTAACATTGTTTTCCTCATCTTTAAGTTCTTGCAAAGTGGAGATTACTTGCAGAGCTTTCAGGATTGCCAACTGCTCCGCTTGGTTATTAGAACAGTGATCACCTAATTTGTATTTAAGTTGTCGATTAGTGTTTCCTTCTGAAATACCGCAGCTGCAGCTCCCACTTTCTCTGCTATTTTGCTCCCATCTGTATAAATCTGAAATGTATATTGTAATTTGGGATTGATTTCCTCTATACAAATGCGCTTAGCAGGGTAAACCCAGTTGTTGGTTTTCAGGGGTGCGTCGTAATCTCTGTCACCATGTAATGATTTATACTTATTTATTTCTCCCATAATAGTCAGATCTATTGGTTGGATTCCAGCTATAATACAAGATGCTTCATAAGAGATGGTCCTATATGCCTTTGCAATTTTTATATTGCATAATCTTTGAACTCTTTGGAGTTTCTTTAGATTTTTCTTATTTTTATAGCTTCTTCCCATATCGGAGCTCCATAGGTTATTATTCGTTCGATGGCTCCCTTGTATATTGTATGAAAAGCTTTGCATCCAAGTCCCCAGTTCAATTTTGCAGATTTGGACAAGGCGTGTAAGAGAGCTAATGCTTTTTCTTGAATGTAATCTATATGTTTGTCGAATTTAATTTTGAGTCTATATATATTCCTAAATGTTTTAGTCCTTTTTTCTGGGTCAATTTTGTATCATTCAAGTAGATATGGATATGACCATTGAGAGGGCGTCTCTTCTTTGTTATTAATAGTACTTGAGACTTTGTTTCATTTGAGACAGAATATTAAAAGACCCCAAAAGAAAATCGTTTATGTGAATATTTGTTAAGAGTGTAATTTTTTTTTTATGTTGGTATGAGATGGTTAAATGACGAAAACGTGTTACTAATGTTCATTTTTACGAACAACTAAGTTTGTTTAAAGACGTCATAAATATTTCCATATTTAATTTTAATAGTGTCACCGCGCCCGCCGCATCTAATTGCCGACAACCGCAGTGTCACCTATCGCATTATTGTCGGCACTACCGCAAAGGAGCCGAAGGAAAGAGACAGAGAATGGCCGCATTGTTGGGGCGCTTGCCGAAATAGAGAAAAGGATAGATTCTTCTGGAGTCTTCTACTTTGTATCTCGCCGCAATAAGTGAACGTTCCTGAAGCTTCCAGAATAGTGCCTGGGAGATATAAATAGCGGTAAAGTGTGAGAAGAGTCAGCCAGACGTATGTGAAGGTTGAGTAGTCGTGCCGACGGAGAGGACAGACGATGTGAAGAGTTGTGCCGACGGAGAAGGGACGGTTCTTTGTGTTACGAATTGGGAGTCGTGCTGTTGGAGAATCGGAAAAGACTTTCTTGCTGTTGCAACGAGTGTACAAATTACTGTTTACGGAAATAAAAGTGTTTCTTTATCTCGACTACATCTGTCTACTTTACTTCACACAACCCACCAAAAAGTTACACTGGTGTCAGAAGTGGGATTCGTCGAATTGCTTCTAGTTTCGTTACATCGTCGTTAGAAGTTGCAACGTTAGAACCAAGATGGAGGGAGATTCGGAAACCAGGATGATGGCAATGATGAAAGAATTATTCGCCGAAATGAAGAGGAGAAACAACCTCGTTGCCGAGCTGAAAGAGATGAAGACGGCAAAAGACAACCTCGTTGCCAAAATGAAGACGAGAAACGACAACCTCGCTGCCGAGCTGAAAGAGATGAAGACGGAGCTATCGGCGAAAATTGATGGCGAACTGATTGGCGTGACGGAAGGCGTGGAAGAACTCGGCGAAAAGGTGGTAGACCTCTGCCAGCACGTGGAGGTCGTGGAGGACGACGGGGAACGTCTTGGCGCCCTGGTAGTAAGAGTTGACGAGAGCGTCAAAGTATTGGATGCCAGGGGCAGACGGAATAGCGCGGAGCCAGGGAGGGAGCACCTAATGGCCGAGGCGACAGTTGCGCCCGTTTCAGATGATGTGAGGGAAGACGTGAAACTACTCGGCGAACTGATTGGCGTGACGGAAGACGTGGAACAACTCGGCGAACTGATTGGCTACTGCTACTGCTACTGCTACTGCTACTACTACGACGACTACTACTACGACGACTACTGCTACTACCACTGCTGCTGCTGCTGCTGCTGCTGCTGCTGCTACTGCTACTGCTACAGCTACTGCTACTGCTACTGCTACTGCTACTGCTACTGCTACTGCTACTGCTACTGCTGCTGCTGCTACTGCTACTGCTACTGCTACTGCTACTGCTACTGCTACTGCTACTGCTACTGCTACTGCTACTGCTACTGCTCCTGCTCCTGCTGCTGCTGCTGCTGCCGCTGCTGCCGCTGCCGCCGCTGCCGCCGCTGCCGCCGCTGCCGCCGCTGCCGCCGCTGCCGCCGCTGCCGCTGCTGCTGCCGCTGCTACTGCTACTGCTACTGCTACTGCTACTGCTACTACTACGACGACTACTACGACGACGACTACTACGACGACTACTACTACGACGACTACTACTACGACTACTACTACTACGACTACTACTACTACGACTACTACTACTACGACTACTACTACGACTACTACTACTACGACGACTACTACTACGACGACTACGACGACTACGACGACTACGACGACTACGACGACGACGACTACGACGACGACTACGACGACGACTACGACGACTACGACGACTACGACGACTACGACGACTACGACGACGAAGACTACGTCGACTACGACGACTACGACGACTACGACGACTACGACGACTACGAGGACTACGACGACTACGACGACTACGACGACTACGACGACTACGACGACTACGACGACTACGACGACTACGACGAGTACGACGAGTACGACGACTACGACGACTACGACGACTACGACGACTACGACGACTACGACGACTGCGACGACTGCGACGACTGCGACGACTACGACGACTACGACGACTACGACGACGACGACTACGACTACGACGACGACGACGACTACGACGACGACTACGACGACTACGACGACTACGACGACTACGACCACGACCACGACCACGACCACGACCACTACCACTACCACTACCACGACCACTACCACTACCACTACCACTACCACTACCACTACCACTACCACTACCACTACCACTACCACTACCACTACCACTACCACTACCACTACCACTACCACTACCACTACCACTACCACTACCACTACCACTACCACTACTACTACTACTACTACTACTACTACTACTACTACTACTACTACTACTACTACTACTACTACTACTACTACTACTACTATGGCATTAGGACATATGATCAGCTAAGACTGACAAGTAAGCAGATATCAAAACAGTTTATTTGTTATAACTCCTTTTTATTAAATTGTGCAATAGTCTGTACATCAATAGCTTTTATGAAATATTAATGAGTTCTGTAATGGTTGCATGTTCAAATGACTAGTTGTCTTAATAGTAACAACAAAATGTTTCTTTTCCAATTCTGACGCTGCCACTAATTATTCTGCATGGCATAAAGTAAAATATTTTATACTTTAATGAGCTGCCACAAATTTTTTGTGCAAACTTGTAACCAAACATTAGGATGTGGTATTTGACAGGCAAATCGGAACAATTACACATGTTTGACACTTATTTATTCCTTCTAGCATTCCGATAGCATAACACAATTTGACATATTTGTGTAACAAGCACAATTAATAACCTCACAAAGAGGTTTCTGCATACATTATATACAACACTGTATTGCTCCATATGCTTCCAAGGCCCTCTCTATATGTAGGTATGTGTGCGTGTGTGTGTGTATGTGCGTATGTGTGTTTTTTTGGTATGTATGTGTGTATGTTGTATGTGTGCGTGCGTGTGCGCGTGTGTGTATGTATGTGTGTTTTTGTTTTTTTATATCAGCATGGCCCATTGCAGAGTAATATTACATTCACTGTTCACATCATTTGTCATCTATTCATGAGCGTCGGCAGACATTTTTCCAGGGGGGGGGGGCACATGTGTGAAATTTGCAATCAGATAATATCAATTCACTATTTTATTGTCAAAATTTATAATATTCGTTGCATATAACCATGTTAATTTGTGTTAAATAGAAATTGATCTTTTAAAATAGTAGTTTAATAGTCAGTAAATGATTGCACATTAAGTTGACCAACTTCCAGGGAGGGGCCGCGGCCCCCCCCCCTTGCCTCCCCTTCGCGACGCCCATGCGTCTATTTACAATCACATGTTTCTTAAATGCCTAGTTTGTCAATATTGTCATTTCTAAATTCTGTACCTCATGTTTTAACTAGAATATATACTTTTAGGTATTTACAAGTTAATATGTGGATATATTTGCAGAGTTGTAGCAAGTTTTGAGTTACAAGCTGGTGTGGGTAGCTGGCCAAGGTCCTGCATTTTTATGTATATCTGCAATATATATGGCTTTGTTGCCTTCAAGGTCTGGTTTTCCCTTGTCCCGATACAATAACTGTGAAATTTGGTGTAATGGGTAATTGTTTCTTTAGTCTATGTTTTGCTGTTCCATCTATTCTGCCACTGTTGGTATCCTTTTTCTTGTATTTCAGTTTTAATAGTAGATCTGGGAATTTTATAGTTCTCTATGGGTAGTTCTTCATCGGCCGCAGCTGTTTTTGCCGTTTTATCAGCCTGTTCATTCTCAGGATTACCTGCGTGAGCTTTAACCCATTGGAAATGTGTTGTCCATTGGTTCCTCTGGAGATATCTTTGGGTTCGTAACGTATTCTCAACAAGCGAGCTAGGTTTTTTGTTTGTCTTCAATACTGCTAGCGCTACCTCGCTGTCTGAATATATAGCCACAGTTTTTTCTTGTTTGGGTACGTCGTTGAAGTTTCCAAGTTCCTGTACAGCTTTCAGGATAGCTAACTGCTCCGCCTGGTTGTTCGAGCATCTCTTTCCAGGCCTATATTTGGGACCTTGAGCGCAACAGTGGCCCAACCCCTAAATGTACATAATGGAGATAATGGAGTGTAAAAAATATCTGTGATTCGAAAGTTTTATGTTGACTTTTTTTTAATTAACGTCCTCCAACATTGTGTCATATGGGACGAATGAATGAAATGAAATGTGTGAAATGATGCTCAAATGAATCCGAGGTCCATGGAGCTTTATGTTACCCGACATTCGTCTTCTCAGGGTAGGGAAAACCTCGGAAAAAACCTTACCCTAAGCGAGATTCGAACTCGTGACCTCTTGAACGTGAGGCAGACACGCTAACCATCACGCTACTGAGGCGGGCAAATTTATGTTGACTTTAATAACTAAGCAAGAGTCATGGTATTTGGAAATTTTAATCAATACATTTTTACGCTTTAGAAATGTTCATATTAATCAATCACTGGACGCTCTGTAATTTTCTCAGGTTTTTCTGGAGTTGTAAAGCACATTCCCATACGGGGGCTCCATATGTCATAATCGATTGCTCCTTTGTTTATGGTGCACCATGCTTAATTTCCTAGTCCGCAGTTCAATTTTGCTGATTTGGATAAGAAATGTATTAATCGTGTCGCTTTGTCGTGTATCTGATCAATGTGACTGTCGAATTTAAACTTCTTGTCGAAAGGTATGCCAAGATATTTAAGTGCATGTACTTGCTCTAACCTATCATTATTGAGATAAATATTAATCGTTTCGTCATTCCTCTTCTTTTTCCTCGATACTAGAAATTTCGATTTCGTGTCATTAAATGTGATCTTGTTTTGCTTGGCCCTTGCTTCGATTTTCTTTAAATCCTGATTGGCAAAATTTTCGGCATCGAGTAAGCTCTTTCCCCTTGTCATCACGAGCAAATCCTCAGCGAAAGCAATTACTTCAGTCCGCCGAGTGAAGGCTAAGTTTAGCAGTGGATTATATAAAATATTCAAAAATGTAGGGCCACATCAGGATCCTTGTCGGCAGCCCTTTTTAACTTGTTTTTCTTTCCTAAATCCATTGGTACACAGGGTTGCTATCCTGTTTTTGAAATAGTCCTGATAAAAATTGTATAGGTTCCCTGGGCATTTTGGCTCTCTCGAGTTATTTAAAATTCTGGGCCACCAAGCAGCTTTGAAGGCCCCTTTCACACCCAGGTTTACTAACACAGTATATTCGTACACTTCTAAACTGTTTTCAATAAGCTTTTTCAGCTCCATAGCTGCATCCACTGTGCTCTTCTGGACCATAAAACCAAACTGCCTTGTATTGAACAGTCTTCTTGAATTGATATGATGCTCTATTCTATTTATCATCGGTTTCTCAAGAACCTTCCCGCTTATATTTAACAAGCTAATCGGTCTATATTTTGTCTCGCTTTCGCTTTCTTACTTTCCTGGTTTCACAACAGGTACTATGAATGAGCGCTTCCTTCTTGTGGGGAATATGCCACTTCTTATACATTATATAGTGCAGTGAAGAAGCGAGGGAAGATCCTGAAGGTGTGTGATAAAATATCGCTGGATATACCATCTTCTCCCGGTGACTTTACAGGGTTGAAATGTTCTAGCACTACCACCACTTCTGCAGAGGTAAACTCCACATCATCTGGTGTATTTGTTAATTTTTTTTCAAGTGGAGGAAAAATCCATGTACGGAGCCCCATGTGCTGGGATGGCACAGAGGGGGACTGTGAGCCTCACCCGAAGGTACTACCCACTAAAAAACCTCCACCGGAGAGAATTCAGGGAGGAAAGGTATAGCAGTACCGCTATTGCACCTGCGGATTCAGGGAGTGGGTTTATTGGCTGGCCACAAGGGCCAAAGCCAGGAGAGATAGCGCCAGGACGTAAACATGGCCGAGGCCCTGATTACGCCCTTGGGAAGTCAAGTGTGATAGTGAGGGAGAATTAGGTGAAGGAAGTTAAGGACATTCAGTGGTGATTCTTAATACCGCCGACGTCCACGGTTGTGTTGCGTCGGAGGTGCTGCAGTGGCCCCGTAAGGCGCCGCTTCTGTCGGATATCGCTCCTCCAGCATCGTCTGTAGAGCTGTCACCTCTTCCTTGACGAGCCTTCGGAGCGATAAGGGTAGTTCGTTGAGTTTTGACTCCAGGGTCCTCTGGTTACCAGACGCCTCGAGCTTGGTAGGCATCAGAGCCTCCGTGCACGAGTTGTAGTATGCCATGGTTTCCCCGAAGTCACTGAAGTTTTCTTCGGCGTTGTTGAGTTTGGTGTGTAGGTTGGCGATCTCTGCCTGGAGGTCTTCCAGCTTTTGGAGGATCACCGTAGCAGAGGTTGTGGAGTTCTCGTTCGGTGTGACGTCGGCTGTCTTGCTCTGGTCACCACTGTCTTGCGGCAGGCTGGCCCGGCGCTGACCGGTGGTGACCGCGGCTTTCGGCTGAGACGGTGTTGGCTGTTTTCTCAACGGGCAGCAAGCTTGCCCGGTGTAGTGATCCTGCCCCGAGCAGGAAGCGCAGAAACGGCGACGTCTAGAGAGGTCGTGCTGGGTGCAGGATGCTGTAGTGTTTGGTGCCCCACAGTAGTGGCACCGTGGAGCTGCAGCACATCCAGCTTCGCTGTGCCCGTACAGGCAACAGCGACGGCAGGGTGGAGTGAATTCGGCCTGGCTCGGTTCGATCCGTAGGGACTCCCCGAGAAGTCATAATGAGCCTTTTCGGTAAAGAAGAGGCGCACTAGTGGAGTTGGGCCTCTCTTGGACTGGATGCGTGTGACCCTCGAAATTGAAGGCCACAGTTTCGCGGCATAGCCCTGGAGAAGCTTCGTTGGCAGGTGATGCGGGACGCCCACTAACAGTGCAGTGTGTGCGGTTCCGGTGATGCTGCGTTTGTAGCGGAGGAGGCCGCAGGTGTTTCCTCCGGTAGCGCCTGACTGGACTGGCCGGCCAAGGTGGTGTTGTCTGGTCCAAGCGCTTGGCTGGACAGGCTAGCCGAAGCGGTGTGGCTTGACTCGTCAACTGCGGCTGCAGCTGGCAAAACCGGCGTAGTCCTAGTTTTGCGTTGGCGTTTACCCATGTTGTCAAGGAGATGTTGCCAGCTCGAAGTCTCGAGGCGAAGTCAATGATCTGTTAATTCTGTTGCCAGCTTTCTTATACCGCTCGCAAAAGTTAAAGGCATGTGAACGCTGGCCAATGCTCAAGCAGAGCGCTGTTGCCAAGCGTAGTGCGTGTACCGGCAGAGGTTCTGTACATAAGACCACGTGAGATGCGTGTACTACATTCGGCAGCGCTGGTAGGAGGGGCAAGCTTACGATTCGCTGGAGTCTGCAGTACGGCCCGCCTCCATATGCCTTTAACTTTTGAGAAGATTATAGTTCTTTGTGGCGTTCTGTGTCTTCCTTGTCGTCTTCCGGGGCAAAATTCTCTAGCATATGGCTTAATGTGCTTGAAGTGTCTTTGGTGTACGTTCCGTCTTCTTTCCGCAGTGTCGTGAGTGTATAGTGCCTTCTAACTTTGCTAGAAGCAATCTTGTAGACCACTGTCCAAGGATTGGTTCCATCACTTGCACTGTAGAATTCCTTCCATGATCTAAGTTTTTCTTCGTTTATTTTCACTCGATACTGATGGTTAAACGCCAAATACTGAAGTCTTCTTTCATCTCTTAACAGCTCATCATTATTAGTTCTTTGGAAGCGATGCCTTAGTGCATTGACCCTTTTCCTTAGTATGGTTAGCTCTGGCGTCCACCATGACACAGATTTTTTAATAGATTTTTGGTGCTGTCCGCCGCTCAAACGAAATGCACCTCTGCAAGCTTCGTTTATGCTCGTATAGTATAAGTCGATTAGCTGTTCAACATCAGGGTTAACATCAAATTTTTGGGTGAGTTCTTCATCCATGTTGCCCGTGTTCGTGCAGTTGAAGTATGATTCCAATTTTAGTACTAATAGGTTACCGTAGTTTCGATAACTATCAGTATTTGTTATATATAACATTTTTTGACTCGCTGCGAAGAGCATTGCCTATTCTGCATGTAATAATCTTGTAATCAGAATAACTTTCTTCCTGTCCATAATTCCACTCCCCTGCGTCTCTAAGCAGTGTATTATTGATAATAGTCAGGTCGACCCAGCTTCTGCCATTTTGCGTTTCAAAAGTTGATACTCTGTTTTTTTCATTTAGAACATATAGGTTGTTTACTATAATAAACTCTTCCAAATTTCTGCCTCTTTCATTAGTTATAATGTCATACCACAACTTGTTTCTAGCATTACTGTCTATTGAGATTACTAGTCCATGGCCTTTAGTGTGCTGAATAATATTTTGAACTTTTTTAATGTCATTTTCTATTTCTGACTGCCTATCAAAATACATACCAGCACCAAAGAAAGTTTTTCCCCTGTGCATAATTTGTATCACAGTGCAGTCCTTGTCTGAGATTTGGCTAATGGAGCTCAAGTGTGCTGGAGCTCAAGTCGAACATTTAAGAGGCTGTGTACTGGTCAGCTGGCTTCAAATGTTTTCCAACTCACATGCTCCTAGCCATGGGGGAAGCCAGGATGGCTTATCTATTAGTTATGCCAGGTAGTCTCAAAGGCCAACTTGCTAGCTCGTAGCTGTCTATGAGAACCCAGAGAATAATTATCAAAATTGCCAAAGCATATAGAACCATATCTTTTGAAGCTTCATGTGTAGTTGCTGGAGTGAAGCCTATCTATATTAAAATATAAGAAACAGCTAAAATTTATAAGATGACACATGGAATGACACCAGAATCATCATATTATGATGCACCTTTGCAAATAGCAAAATGGCCCAATCCAGCAGAGTGCATACCTATGGAAGAAGTCAATGAAGGTAAATATTATGAAATAGAAATCTTCGCAGATGGTAGTAAAATCCATGGAAAAGTTGGAGCCACAGCAGTAATATTTAAACACAGAAAAATTATACATAAAATCAAGGCTAAATTACACGACAGATGCTCCAATAACTAGGCAGAGCAAGTGACAATCATTAGAGGATTAGCAACACTTCAGGATATGAACATAAGTGTGCAAGAAAGAATAACTACAGTGTATATAGATAGCAAAATTACCTTAGATCTAATCAGAAATAATTCAAAACATAATAATTTAGTACAAGAAATTCAAAATAATCTTAAAAGCCTTAAAGAACGGAAGTGGATCATACATTTTGCCTGGATCAAAGCACACATTGGATATGTTGGCTATGAATTAGCTGATAAACTAGCTAAGGAGGTTGCAACTGATAATGCTACGGACTATGTGTATAACAAAAATCAAAAACAACATTTATCAGGGAAATCCAAGAACAAGGGATGCAGAAGTGGCAAGCAGAATGGACTAATACAACGAAAGGAGCAGCCTGCAAGGAGTTCATCCCATCAGTTGTCCGAAGAATGAAAACAAATTAACTTGAATTTCACACTGACAGCAATGATTACGGGACATGGACTAACTAAATTCTACTTACAGCGGCTGGGAATAATACAGGACTCTATATGCATCTGCCTACAAGAAGAGCAAACAGTAGAACATCTGATATATCGATGTTGCAAACTAAAACAGCAAAGGGAAGTAATGAAGAAAGCCATCAAATCTAATAACAACAAATGGCCAGTGACTAAAGAGCAGCTAATCACAAACAATATAAGGGCTTTCAAAATATTTACTCAAAGCATTAACTTTGGTGAATTAAAATAGTATATTCCAAGTGATAATAGGAAGATAGTGGAAATGATAGTGTAGTGATATGAAATAAACAAATAAAGACTCAAATATAAACACAGCAAGTTCAATTTAAAGGATAACTGGAAAATAGCAGAAGTGATAGTGATAGTGAATAGAGTCAAATAAATAAACAATGAACAAGTCAGTATACTAAGGACACTAAGAAATAACAATATAATTAAATAATAAAACAAATTATAACAGGTATCAATGTAATAGCATGTAGTATCGCTTACTGCGATGGGGCATGCCTGTTATGGCTAATAAACTAAAAAGAAAAAAAGGTTGAGGGGCATAATGTCTTTGTAAGTCCAAAGAGAATATAATTCCAACTGGGTCACAAGAAAGTAATCTCGTGTAAAGAAAACAACATTTATGTTATAAGTCCAATGGTCCAGAATGAAATCAAGGATGAAAACTAATTATTTGGCATTAAAGGCATTTTATTGCTCTATAATTAAATTAAATTTAAAATGTTTACATAATTTTAATATATCACTTATTTAAAAGCTATTCATGGAGACGCACGCACACACACTGTAAAATTTGCAAATTACTCAGCGAACATGGAATCGTGTATTTGACGTGAAATTTCACATAAAAGTTTAAAACACTGAATGGCTATTTCTTGGAAATAGGAAGAAGACAGGACTTCAAAGGAAAATGAAGATTTAGCATAACACAAGTAATAGAACTACTGCAAATAGCAATAGAGCATGTTTCAAAAAATGAGGCAACAACCTCTGTAGGTTACAATGTAGCTTCTCCCATTCAGCTTTCTTTCCTATCACCCTTTTAATCTGAACCGGTATATCTATTATGATGGTGGTAGTGGCGGCGGCAGGGGCGGTGGTGGTGGTGGTGGTGGTGGTGGGAACAAAATAGTAATAATGGATAAATCAAATTACATAGAAAAAGTGGAAACAATGCTAAATGATAGTAACTATGAAAAAATCAGCAAAACCCGCTAACCACTTGCGTTCAAATCTTTGAAAAAACTATACAAAATTCCAGCATAATACCAAACAAATATGCAATTAAACCAAATAACCCAACCGTACCTAGAGTCTATGGTTTACCCAAAATACACAAGCCTGACATCACCATGAGACCCATAATTAGCAGCATAGATTCACCAACTTACAAACTGGCAAAATGGCTATCTAATAAATTTAATTCATTTCCTAAATTCAAAAGTTTAAGCATAAGAAACAGTTATGAACTGATAGAAGTAATCAAAGACTTCAAATTAACAGAAGAGGACACCCTTGTCTCCTTTGACGTAAAGTCACTGTTCCCCAGTATACCAATAGAAAAACTCCCATCACTGATCAAAAACTGGCATCGCCGTCCGCACCATGAAACACCATGGAAACCCAGTTATTGTCCGGTTGATAATGGAGGAAAGTTAACCTTCGAAACGCGTTCCGGAAAATTATGTTGTAAGTGTTGTTTAGTGTTATTAATTGACTCACCTTTTAAATTAAATAATATATTTAGTTTATTTTTTAACCTCTCTGTTTTTTTTTTTCATGCTAAAATTTAGATACTCAAATAATTTAGATTCCAAATTAACCCAAAATAAGTTATCTAAAATACATATTAACTTTAAATGTAAGTCATGTAACCTAAGTTCAATATTGGTGGGTGCGAAGTAAAGAAGACAGATGTAGTCGAGATAAAGAAACACTTTTATTTCCGTAAACAGTAACTTTCTACACTCGTTGCAACAGCAAGAAAGTCTTTTCCGATTCTCCAACAGCACGGCTCCGAATTCGTAACACAAAGAACTGTCCCTTCTCCGTCGGCACGACTCCTCAACGCTTCACATACCTCTGTCCTGTCCTCGGCACGACTACTCAACGCTTCACATACGTCTGACTGTCCACGACGTCCACATGCTGGCAGAGGTCTTCCACCTTTTCGCCGAGTTCTTCCACGTCTTCCGTCACGCCAGTCAGTTCGCCGTCAATTTTCGCCGATAGCTCCGTCTTCATCTCTTTCAGCTCGGCAGCGAGGTTGTCGTTTGACGTTTCCATTTTGGCAGCGAGGTTGTCGTTTGCCGTCTTCATTTCGGCGAATAATTCTTTCATCATTGCCATCATCCTGGTTTCCGAATCTCCCTCCATCTTGGTTCTAACGTTGCAACTTCTAACGACGATGTAACGAAACTAGAAGCAATTCGACGGATCCCACTCCTGACACCAGTGTGACTTTTTTTTGGTGGGTGCGAAGTAAAGAAGACAGATGTAGTCGAGATAAAGAAACACTTTTATTTCCGTAAACAGTAACTTTGTACACTCGTTGCAACAGCAAGAAAGTCTTTTCCGATTCTCCAACAGCACGGCTCCGAATTCGTAACACAAAGAACTGTCCCTTCTCCGTCGGCACGACTCCTCAACGCTTCACATCCCTCTGTCCTGTCCTCGGCACGACTACTCAACGCTTCACATACCTCTCCCCTCCGAAGGAGTGTCGCCTTGTCGTGGCGGAGGGGCTCAGTACCTGAACCAGACGGCCTACTAAGTGTCATTTTGACTACTGGTAGGCAAGAGGTGAGGGGAAGCTAAGAACATTCCAAATGGGTAGATAAGGCTCGGTAGTCTTGGTCGACGACTCATCTAGGAGAAGAGGACTCCGAAATCAAACTCCCCCAGGGGCTCCTACTATGGTAGGTACGGGTTTGGCGTACCCGGGGCCCCGAGCCATACTCTCGATTGGGTTCCTCCAAGAGGTGAGAGGGCATATGCCAAACGCCCAATCAACTTTGGTCCACTTTTGTGTTTGACCTCCCACCTGTTACCTCCCTGTACACAGTCTGACGGATAACCTACGCGCGGGTTGTAGGAGGATGGGGTGACGCAAGGGGTGACTGGGTACGCGTAAGTCCCAGCCCCTGGTTATCATGTAGGATCTGTGTGCGTATCCGCTGATAAAGGTCAGTCCCGGGGAGGGGCCATTGCATGAGCTGATGCACTCCTGAAGGCGATTGGGTCCCTCTGTCTATACATTGGGAGGTGAGACCCTAGGGTGA
The DNA here is from genome assembly GCA_030765045.1 of Tenodera sinensis. NCBI lineage: Eukaryota > Metazoa > Arthropoda > Insecta > Mantodea > Mantidae > Tenodera > Tenodera sinensis. The sequence continues at coordinate 142,547,914 of CM060962.1, forward strand.
GCAAGGTCCAGGCCAGGACTCTCACCTAAGCCGGGGTGGCGCCCAGGATGTGAGCATGCCATCGGAGACATTTGCAATGGTGGAGGATATCATCGCCATGAGTTCTTTTAAAACTCAAAAAACAAAACATACCAAAGTCAGTGAAAAGGAAGTAGCAGAGTTGAGTGGTCCTCGCTACTTAGTGATAGCAAGAACAGAGGAAGGTAAAACATTCAGATCGGTGAATCCTTTCGTGATACAGAAGGGTCTCGATAAGATAGCTGGCCCAGTGAAGAACTGCACAAGATCGCGAAACGGCACGCTGCTTGTTGAATCTATTTCAGCAGCACAGGCAGCTACTATTGTAAAAGCCAACATGTTAGCCAGCTATCCGGTGCGTGTAGAGATGCACAAAACGTTGAACTCCTCTCGCGGCGTTGTGAACACACGCGCATTGGACGATATGTCCAATGATGAAATTAAGGAGAACCTCGCAGATCAAGGTGTAATATCTGTTTATCGGGTTCAGAGAAAAGATGGAGGCGAATATCTGCCTACACGTACGCTTTTCCTTACCTTTAATCGGGTAGATCTCCCGCAAAGGATAAAGGCTGGGTACGAGGCCATTGAAGTAAGACCTTACATTCCGAGCCCGCTTAGATGTTACAAATGCCAGCGCTTTGGTCATACAAGTGACACGTGCAGTGGTAGAGCTGCCTGCGTAAACTGTGGAGGCATCGCCCATGACGATGGCTGTACCTCACCTCCCAGTTGTATTAACTGCAGGGGAGAACATCCAGCAAACTCCCGAGAATGTCCGCGCTATATGGAGGAAAGAGCTATCCAGGAGATCCGGGTTAGAGAGAAGGTGTCCTTCTCAGAAGCCCGAAAGCTCTTACGTTTGCGCCAGCCCACTATCCCGAACTCCGGTACCTATAGCTCGGTTGCAGCTAAAGCAGTACCATGTCGGGAAATCGCAACTCAAACTAGCGATATAAATGGGGCAACAATCTCAGACAAAATTCTTGTAGCTAGGTCACATCCAAAGCCTCAGACATCACCTAAGTCCGCCAGAGCATCTACAAGCACCGCAGTTCAATCCAGCAGACCAGGAAGGTCACCAACAAAGAAGCCGACCTCGACAAGTAGACCGATTGTATATGATGCTTCACCGATCAAGTTTAAGACCGAGTATAAAAGATCCGATTTCCTCAAGGCAAGCGAGGTTTCTCCCAAGTCATCAAAGGGAAAGAAAAAGCCATCTCCTAGGAGATCCTCTTCAGAGGGATCCTCTGGTATGGCTACAGACCGGCGAATGTCATCTTCGCCGGTCTCCGTGTCAAATCGGTTCGAAGCTCTCGAACCGAAATTCTCTATGGGAACACGGACGTCCTCGACAGAGGACATGGAACTAGAATCTGTCCACACTGGGAGACCCCCAGTGGAAAAGAGGCGCGAAAAAGCGTCCGATAAAAATGTAAGCCCAAGAGAGAAGAAAAGGGCGAAATTAATTCGACAACCGCCTATTCCAAAGTAATGAAGAGTTACCTTGGGACTATCTGTCCCATACACAATGCAATATGGCTATCCTACAATGGAATATACGTGGAATTCGAACTCAACGGCCAGAACTTGAGCTTTTGCTTAAAGAATACGAACCTCTGGTTGCATGTTTGCAAGAGACTAAGCTGCGTCCTCATGACGCTTTCCATCTAAGGCGATACACCCCAATACGGTGTGATGTTACACCAGAAGAGGGTGTACCGGTACATGGCGGCGCTATGATGCTTGTTAGAGATGACGTGTATATGCAAACTCTACCATTGCACTCTGATATACAATCAGTTGCTGTATGGATTAAACTGCCAAACATACATTTCACCATCTGTAATATTTATTTGCCTAAGTCCCATGACTTCTCGCACATTGATTTAGAAGATCTAGTTTCCCAGTTGCCAACACCGTTTCTGTTGGTGGGAGACTTCAATGCGCACCACCCACTTTGGGGTTCAAGTCGCGCTTGTGCGAGAGGTACGCTCATTGCCGATTTCCTGAACAGTCACAACCTAGCTCTCCTCAACACTGGAGAGCCTACATTCATTTCTGACTCGCACAGCACCTTCTCACACCTCGATCTTGCAGTTTGTTCACCTCAGTTGGCAGTCTCCTTACAATGGAATGTCATCTCTGATTTTCACTCTAGTGACCACTTCCCATGTCTTATTAGTCTCTTGACACAACATACATTTTCCATACGTATGCCCAGATGGCGTTTGGACCATGCCAACTGGAACCTTTACACCCAGTTGGCTGTCTTTACCTACAACGAGCATGACTCAGTGAATAATTTGGCGCAGCATCTCACGGAGACGATTCTCTCTGCTGCTGAACAATCGATTCCGCGGTCGACTACACACCCCCGTCGATTTCCCGTCCCCTGGTGGACGGAAGAATGTCGGAATGCCATTCGTGCTCGAAAGCGTGCACTTATGGTTTTCCAACGTCACCCTACTTTGGAAAACCTAATCGAATACAAGAAAATGCGCGCCAGGTCCAGACAAGTCATTAAGGATAGCAAAAAGTCATCATGGAGCAAATTTGTAGCTTCATTTAACCGACACACACCTTCCTCGGTTGTGTGGGATAGATTAAGGCGTGTTGCAGCTAAAACGACCCAAATACCAATAGCGGGACTAAAAACAGCCACAGGAGCTGTTGTTGATTCATTTGAAGTGGCCAATACCTTTGGCAGTGCTTTCGCACAAGTGTCTAGCTCGGAAAAATACTCCCCTGAGTTCCTTCCAATTAAAACTCAGGTGGAATCTCAAGGCTTCTCGTTTCGTTCTAGAAACGTAGAAGATTACAATCGCCTTTTCACCATGGCAGAGCTGGAGTATTCCCTGAAATCTTCGCGATGTTCAGCACCAGGACCGGACGGTATTCATGTACAAATGTTACAACGGCTCTCTCCTGAAGGTAAGGCATTCCTGCTCGAGGTCTATAATCGTGTTTGGGTTGACAGTATACTCCCAGAAAATTGGCGGGAGGCCACCGTTATTCCCATCTTGAAGGCTGGAAAGGACCGTCATCTTCCCTCCAGCTACTGTCCTATTTCCCTCACCAGTTGCGTCTGCAAGGTGATGGAACGCATGATCAATGGACGATTGGTATGGTGGTTAGAAAGTCGTAACCTACTGACTAACATCCAGTGTAGTTTTCGACGACGCCGTTCAACTGTTGACCATCTTGTGTCAATATCGACACAGATAATGGACGGCTTTATGAAGAACTGTAAAACCGTTGGCATATTTTTCGATCTTGAGAAGGCTTATGATACGTGCTGGCGAGCAGGGATTCTACGTTCCCTGTATGCCTGGAACATACGTGGACGCCTACCACTTTTCATTCAGGAGTTTATGAAGCACCGCTTTTTCCGAGTAAGGGTCGGCCCGGTTTTTTCTAATTCTTTTGTTCAGGAGGAGGGAGTACCTCAGGGTTCGGTGCTAAGCGTCACGCTCTTTGCTATAGCAATTAACTCCATCTGGACATGTGTTCCACCTGGAGTTTCGTCATGCCTATTCGTAGACGACTTCGCTGTCTATTGCACTTCTCAGCGCACGGCGTTCTTACAACGGCGCCTGCAGCAATGTTTGGACAACCTTAGAGAATGGAGCGTGAAAAATGGCTTCCGTTTCTCAACTGAGAAGACAATCTGCGTTAATTTCTGGCGCCGTAGGAGACGATTACCACCTTCGCTCCGATTTGGTCCAGATTCACTTCCCTTCGCAGAAGAGACGCGCTTCCTGGGTTTGATCTTGGACAGGAAGCTTAGTTGGTCGTCGCATATTGCACAGCTAAGAGCGAGATGTGACCGTTCCCTAAATATTATGCGAGTACTAAATGGCAAATCATGGGGAGCGGATCGGACAATTTTGTTGCGAATATATCGGGCATTGGTCCGATCCAAACTAGACTATGGGTGTATTGTTTATTCCTCAGCACGACCAACTCTGCTGAGAAGATTAGACATCGTCCACAATAGGGGCATCCGCATTGCAACAGGAGCTTTTCCAACAAGCCCAGTGGTGAGCCTTTACGCCGAGTCCGCAGAACCTTCTCTGCAATACCGGCGTGAGATTCTCTTGGCAAATTATGGTTGTGCGCTTAGGTGTATGCCTAAGCACCCAACGTTCGCTTCTTTTTTCACCACTACGCTAAGAGAACGATATAGAAATAGCACCCTTAGTCCTAAGCCTGCGGGGTTCCGTTTCCAAGAGCTCCTAGTGAAGCTTGGAGTAGAACTGCCTATGATGTTCGCCAAGGGCGAGAGGCTTTACCCCCCTTGGCTATCTGGTACGCCCCATGTAGATCTTGGGATGACCGTACACCAGAAGTCCACGATGCCTATTTCAATTATCCGCACGTGTTTCTTAGAATTTTTGTCAGGCTACACTGACCGTCGATATATTTACACCGATGGATCAAAGAGCACCAACGGTGTTGGATGTGCTTATGTTTATGGAACCGAATCATATACATTCGGTTTTCCAAATAGCACTTTCATTTTTACTGCAGAGCTTTATGCAATTTATCGAGCCGTTTTGTATGTGCGCCGTCGTAAATTAGGTGACCGCTTGATTTTGAGCGATTCCCTTAGTGCACTGCAGAGCCTTTGTCAGTTGTACAATCCCCACCCTATTGTACAACGTATCCAGGATGCTCTCCATGTTTTACATGCTTCTGGCGTTGACGTGGTGTGTGCATGGATTCCTGGTCACGTAGGTTTGCCGGGGAATGAAATGGCAGATTTAACAGCAAAGACGGCAACTACAGAACCTAGTATTACCATCTCACGTGTTACTTCGGAAGACTTCAGGCTTGAAGTGCGGAGAGCGGTGCTGTCGTCCTGGCACGACGAGTGGTCAGCTCTCCGCGGTAATAAGCTTAGAGAAGTGAAAGAACTTCCGATAAACTGGGTAACTTCCTGTCGCACATCTCGTCGCGAGGAGGTTAGTTTGGCTCGATTAAGAATAGGGCACTGCAATTTTTCGCATGGTTACCTATTTAAAAGGGACCCTGCGCCTCTATGTCCGCTGTGTGACAACCTTTTGTCAGTTCGCCACGTGCTGCCAGAGTGTTGTTCTCTAGCGCACCTTCGGGATTCTCTGCAGCTGCCTGCCAGACTTGCAGAGGTCCTAGCGGACGACAAAACAGCGGTTGATAGAGTTTTTAATTTTTTAGCGGAGTGCAATATCAATTTGAGGATTTAAAATTTTTAATTATCTGTTTCTGATTTTGGACATATTTATCACCTTGTTTCATATCTGGCTATTGCCACTGCTTTTTACCTTTGTATATTTTTCTTGTTGCTAGTATTTTTATTTTTTGAGTGAAATTTATATCTGGCTATTGCCATGAATCTGTTAAGGGCGCTGATGACCTAGAAGTTGAGCGCCCTTAAACCAAATCTAATCTAATTCACATACCTCTGTCCTGTCCTCGGCATGACTACTCAACGCTTCACATACGTCTGACTGTCTCTTCTGTCGCACTTTACCGCTATTTATATCTCCCAGGCACTATTCTGGAAAGTTCAGTCATTGCGGTGAAATACAAAGCAGAAGATTCTCGAAGTCTCTATCCTTTTCTCTCTTTCGGCAGGCGCCCCAACAATGCGGCCATTCTCTGTCTCTTTCCTTCGGCTCCTTTGCGGTAGTGCCGACAATAATGCGATGGGTGACACTGCTGTTGTCGGCAATTAGATGCGGCGGGCGCGGTGACAATATTATTTAACTTTTCAAAGTGTAAACTTCTTTCAACTTCAATAACTTTCTTTTCTGCTGCCTTCTGAAGAATACTCTTATGATCAAATTAAGATAAGTGAAGCTTTTAGTTTCTAATTTGTTTTTATTATAGGAATGAGAATACTCTGATCATGAAATGATCAACTGTCACCCTCCATTAAATGTTGTGTCTACCATAGTTAATTTTCTTTGACTACATTGCAAGTTGTACCTCTTTTGCTGTACAATGAGTGCCATCTAAATGTTTTAAGAAGCAAATGAAATGTCGTAGTTGTTGGCTAATGCTGGATTTCTGACAATGAAGTCATTAGTCCCCTTGCTCTCCAATATTTTTCACTGGTGGATGGGGTGCCAGAAGTGGGCGGGCATATTTGAAGGTGGTCTTGGTCCATCTCCTCTTGCAGATCACATAGAGGACAGAGTGGTGAAGAATATATCCCAACCCCATTCAAATATTTTGTCTCTCATGTTCCGTAATCAACCTGAAGGTTGCAAATGCCGTTTTTTGAGGATACTCAGGAATTACTGTTTGAACCTTTGGTAGCTTCCATCTTTTATTTTTTGATTTTTTATAGTAATATTTTGCAATCATTTTTTACTTTCTCTGCTGGTAAGTAGAAGGAAGTATTGTACTCCACCCAAAAATTTGATGTCGAGATTTCACCACAAATATATGTTTTGAGACCCCTGAATCCAAAATAAACATTTTTTAGAAAAAGGTCTGTGTGTGTGTCTGTGTGTGTGTGTTGTGTGTGTGTTGTGTGTGTGTTGTGCGTGTGTTGTGTGTGTGTTGTGGTGTGTGTTGTGGTGTGTGTTGTGGTGTGTGTTGTGTGTGTTGTGTGTGTTGTGTGTGTTGTGTGTGTTGTGTGTGTTGTGTGTGTTGTGTGTGTTGTGTGTGTTGTGTGTGTTGTGTGTGTTGTGTGTGTTGTGTGTGTTGTGTGTGTTGTGTGTGTTGTGTGTGTTGTGTGTGTTGTGTGTGTTGTGTGTGTGTTGTGTGTGTGTGTGTGTTGTGTGTGTGTGTGTGTGCGTGCGTGCGTGTGTGTGTGTGTGTGTGTGTGTGTGTGTGTGTGTGTGTGTGTGTGTCTGTGTGTGTGTGTGTGTGTGTGTGTGTCAGTCTGTGGACAGCATAACTCAAAAATGCAAAGTTGGTTAAGAACCAAAGTTGGTATTTAAGTTTAATGTATTTCAAGGATGAGACACAAAGATTTTGAACAAAATTCCCCACTCTAAACTACCCTTTATATGAACCATTTTTCAAAAATTTTGATTTTCTTGAAAATTGTTCTAACGATTTTGATTAAACTGTCATATGTTTAAGATATTTGTATGACAAATGAAATGTATATTTAGAATTCTTTGGCTCTAGCCTAGGTAGTCCTGTTTACTCTAGATGACTTTTGAATAACTCGTAAACCATAAGAGATAGACAAAAGCTTACTATACAAAAAATGTATATAATTGGCTAAAACACACAATTTATTTCCAAATAAATTTTTTTGTAGAGTGAACCATTTCTGAGGTATTCCTTGTTATTTGTGTCAGTTTCAGAAAACTTAAAACTTTTGTGAAATGGAACATCGTTGTTCATTTTTTTATATGTTAAGCATGCAAAGAGAACGGGATCTCAAAGCTTTAAAATATATGACTATTGCTCAAAGCCTACTGTATTCTAATATTCCCCTTGCACCTACAAGGAAATAAGCAATACGATAATTTCTGCAAATGTTTATCTCGACTAACACGAAGAAGATAGAAGAAAAAGAGTTTGTAAGAATGGTTAGTACAAGAGTAGAGAAAGTCATGTGAGTGCAACACATCAGATTTTTATACCAAGGTCCGTGTGTGTGTGTCTTTGTGTCTGTCTGCCAGTCTGTCAGTCTGTGGACAGCATAACTCAAAAACAAAAAGGTGGTTAAAAACCAAAGTTGATATTTAAGTTTAATGCCTTTCAAGAATGCAACACAAAGATTTTGAAGAAAATTGCTTCACTCTAAACTACCCTTTACATGGAAAATTTTTCAAAATTTTTATTTTCTTGAAAATGACTCTAACGATTTTGCTTAAAATGCAATATATTTTAGGTATTTTTATGACAAATGAAATGTATATCTTGAATTTCCTGGCTATAGCCCTGTAGTCCTATTTACTCTGGATGACTTTTGCATAACTGGTAAACTTTAAGAGATAGAGCAAATCTTACTATAGAAAAAAAAGTAGATCTTGCAAAAATACATGATTTATGTCCAAATAAATTTTTTTTGTAGAGTGTACCATCTCTGAGATATATTTGTTATTTGTGTGAGTTTTGTAGAACCAATACTTATGTCAAATATAACATTGTTATTCATTTTTTATATGTTAATCGTGCAAAGAGAGCATGGATGTTGGGAAGGGGAGAGCAGGGGTGGGGGCGTTGCTCCCCTTGGAAATTAATTAACTTAATGTGCAAACAATTACTGACTACTAAACTATTTTAATTTTAATTTAAAGAACAATTGTTATTCAGCACAAATTAATACGGTTATCCACAATAATACTATAAGTTAATGAATTAATATTGTTTGATTGCAAACTTCAAACATGCACCCCCCCTGCTAGAAAAAGTCTGCCAACGCCCGTAAAAGAGAGCAGAATCTCAAAACTTTAAAAGATTTGCCCATCACTCAAAGCCTACTGTATTCTCATATTCCTCTTGCTCCTACAAGGAAATAAGCAAAGGAAGTAAGCAATAAGATAATTTCTGCAAATGTTTATCCCATCTAGCATGAAGAAGATATAGGAATAAGAGTTTGTAAGAATGGTTAGTACAAGTGTAGAGAACGTCATGTGAGTGCAACACATAAGATTTTTTAAATTCAGAGTTGACTAATCTTTTAGCTGCACAAAATGGTATATTAAATATAGGTTTCTGTACACTGCTGGTGCCAAGTGTAGAGAAAGTCATGTGAGTGCAACACATAAGATTTTTTTAATTCAGAGTTGACTGATCTTTTAGCTGCACAAAATGGTTTATTAAATATAGGTTTCTGTACACTGCTGGTGCCATTTTTTCAAAGAAAATCAGCTTTGTCATTACCACTCAGTTCACAGTGAGCTGGTATCCACTGAAAGACTTGGTGTTTTTGAAGTGCTGTTGGATGGGTGAGGATTTTCCAACATTCTATAATTGTTTGGTTTTTTGGTGACAACTTGTAAGTGCTTTAATTGCCGCCCTGGAATCTGAGAGAATAACTGCTTGATGAAAATGTGATATTCATACAAAAGATTTGGAAAGCCATTCAAATTGCTTCAATTTCTCCATTGAAGTTTATAGTTCCATAACTTAAAGATTTGTGATAGGAAAAGAGGTGGCACGTAATTGCAGCCCCTGCTCCATCTTGGTTTGATATCAATGATCCATCAGTATAAATATGGAGCCATTAATGTTCCAGAAATCTAGCCTAGATTGTCTCTAATGCCAATTATTTTAGAACACTAGTTGGAGTATCACTTTTCTTAACTTCTTCTGTCATGTGTAAATAATATGTGATATCTAATGTTTGTGTCAGATTGACTTTATATATGAAGTTTTCCTATGAATTAGAAAGGTCTACATTCTTCTTGATGTCTTTTGGAAAGAAAGCTCTCCTGAATCTTTAATGTATGTGTAAAATTTCTCTTGTTCCATGTATTGAATGGGAGTCTGATTAACTTTTCATGCTGAATAAGAGGTGTTCTATCTATTTCATATTCAATGGAGTATTGGTTGGTTAGTATTTCCATAGCTAGTCTTGGTGTGGTCTTGATAGCACCTGTAATTAGTCTCAGGCTTTGGTTTTGAAAGATTTCAATTTTTTGTATTTGCTGTTACAGGAACTTCCGCTGCAGTGAGTAAATAATGGCTTTATATATACATTGTATATCATGTTAAGAGTTGCTCTGGAACATCCCCACTTCATTCCTGTTAGATGCTTTAACATGAAAGGTGCTTTATTTGTTTGCTCCGTGTAAATTTGGTATCAAGAATAACTCCTAAACATTTTGCTTCCTTTGTTTCCGGTAATTGTTGACCATTAAAATTTATTTTTAATTTTAATGGTTTTTTCCATAGTGAAACGATTTGGAAGTTTGATTTTTTTAGATTATGTGTCATTCAACTTTCCTTGATCCACTTTTACAGGTTGGTTAAGGATTATTGTAAGGTTCTTTCTAGCTCTGTATTTTTGTTTTGTGGCTTTGAAGTCCACATTACTAAGTCATCAGCAAATAGTGCACACTTTATGCCTAATTCTTGTATTTCTTGTGGCAGATCTTAAACTTATTAAAAAGTGTTGGGCTAAGCAATGCATCTAGTGGTAAGCTACAGTGTACTTGTTTATATTTTAATATATTCCTTTCATATATGGTAGAAATTAAGGGTTAAGTAAGGAACTGTTGTAAGCAACCAAAGAAAATACCTAAAAGGGACAGGAACCATTTGAAAATACTGCTGATGGCATCAAATTCTGCTGAAATGTGTCAAGATTTTGTACAATAGTGTTCTCAAAATATGAAAGTTCACATGTTTGAGCCATTTCGAAAAGCAATGAGTTCTTTTCACATTAATTAAGTGGTATGAAGACCATATTTGATTACTGCTTGTGCAATCATAAGATGGGGTATACTCTTAGGCCTTTTCTTATGACACTAGCTTTCATTTACACATGAGAAGGAGAAAACTTAACTCGCTCATGAAAATGTAAACCTAATAGACCTCTCACTTATGCAAGTGCTTTCTCAACATGAAGCCAATTCCTCTGTTCCAGATTTCTAGTCCAATACTTAACAAGACACCACCATTACAACTACTTCTACTATCTCCACCACTAACACCATTACAACTACCATTGCTATCTCCACCATTAACACCATTACAACTATGATACCGAAATTTAGATTTCCAATCGAATGGGCTTGATAAAGACACGTTTTAATTTAATTGCCGGATGTGAGATTTGCGATAAGTGTTGAGTAATAACATACATAGATAATAGAGCAGGAAGTGTTGTAAGGTGAGCAAGATATGAGTAAATAATAGTCGTTAAATTTGTAGTATAAACGCATTATTGGTTTGAAATTAACGAGTCATGACGTCATACCCTATAGTTCGAAATCAGTAAAAAGTCAGGTCGACCAACCTTAAAAGTCGCGCGATATATTTAATAAAATATAAAGTAAACATCGTTTAATCCTAAAAAGGTAATTATATATTTGAAATTCATAAAAGAACATGTTATAATAGAAAGGGACATTTCTAAATTGCGGGAAAAGGAAATAGCATTTTGGATACGAGGCTTTCTTGGATGACGTCATCACATTCAAATTTAAAAAGAACGGTTTTCTTAGCGTGGGTAAGAGAGAAAGCGTCTGGTCACTACTCAACCAGAGACCAGTACGGCAGGTTGTGCTGTGCGGACGTGAGTGCGATTCCTCTACATATACAATCGGCATAGCTCCTGAAAATATCTAAGATGCAATAAACAATATATAAAAAGTTTCCTTAGGTAGTCTATTCGAAAACATCTGCGCGTACCCGAGATAAAGAGATCTCTTGCAGAGCTAGAGGGAAAGAACCAAATCAACGGGCGACACAGCGATACATCAAGAAGCGAAGAACGACTTTTAGCTTCAAATGGTGTCCCAACGTGTAGCGTCGAAAGAATGGACCAACCCCAAGACGACCAAGCCAGCATAGAACCAGCAAACAAGAAGGTGACCCAACGTGTAGCGTCGAGAGAAGAGACCAACCCCAAGACGACCAGGCCAGCATCGAGCCAGCAGACAAGAAGGTGCCCAGCGTGTGAACATCTGTGAAACGTGTAGTGAACAAGTTTAAGTGCGTGAAATATTGGTGAGTAGAAAAACACGTGTAAATAGTTTAGAAATGGAAGACAGTGATAGCGATTTTCTAGGTTTTGAGAGTCCGGAAATTGAGAAAAGTGTAGTTAGGATGGAAAAATATAATCAGAATGTAATTGGTAGCAGAATATGCCAAGAAGTAGAAGATCAGAACGTTAGAGAAACACCTAGAGGTAGTTCAGAAATGTTTAGTAGTAATTCAGAAAGGCCAGCATTTATGTCAGAAATAGAGAATATGTTTCAAAAGATAATGGAAAAGATGAGTACAGAGTTAAGTCGAAAAATAGATGAAACTAGTAAAGAATTAAGAACAGTGGAAAAGATGAGTACAGAGTTAAGTCAAAAGATAGATGAAAATAGTAAAGAATTAAGAACAGTGAAAAAGATGAGTACAGAGTTAAGTCAAAAGATGAGTACAGAGTTAAGTCAAAAGATAGATGAAACTAGTAAAGAATTAAGAACAGAGTTAGGACAGAAATTAGAGAAGGGACAACAGGAATTGGGAATGCAATTGGAAAATCAGAAAAGAGCTTTAGAAACCTTTAGGGAAGAAGTTAGGGAGGAAATTAATAAAGTCAGTAGTGAAGTAAAAGAAAATAGAGAACAGGTTAAGGGAGAATTAGAGACAATAAGGCAAGAAGTAAAGAATTCTGAAAAGAAATTAGGTCAACAAGTGAGTGAAAAATTAGATAAAGAAAGGGAAAAAGTAACATATAGATTAGACAAACAAAGGGAAGAAATTAGAGAAGAGTTACAGGGGTGTAAAGTTAGAATAGAAAGATCTGATGTAGAAAGTGAAAGGCAGGCTAGAAATTTGGAGGATGTTACAGACCAAATAAAAGGAGTAGTAACAGAAATTACTCAGGTAAAAGAGGCCTTAGAAAATTTGAAATTAAATGAAAATGCATGTAATCACAACAATCTTAGTAATGAAGTTGCAAGAAACGAGGCAATACCAGGTGTATCAACTGACATTTCGATGCAAAATAGGGGTAACAGTAATTCTCATTCTGATCTCGGAAATAGCTCAGGGATAGGTGACAATTCAAATTTACATTGGCCTAACCATGTCTTAAATGAAATGACACCTCCAGTTTTTGAAAATGAAGATTCAGATGATCCTAAAGCCTTTTTAGAAGGGTTACAAGAGTACTTCATGGTGAAACGTATACCAGAGGAGTACAAGATGGTGATAGTAAGAAAATGCCTAAAGGGTAATGCTGCTAATTGGCTAGGCCTTTCTATGGGTAACAATAATAATTACAGGACCTTTAGGAACATCTTTTTAACCAGATATTGGGGAGCTAGTAGGCAGGCTAATATTAGAGTTGAATTAAGCAATGGAAAGTTTAATCCTAGATCGGAGGAATCGATGGTAAACTATTTTATGAGAATAGCGAGAAAATCGAAGATGTTGGATCCTCCCTTAGATGAAAAAGATCTAATAAAATAGTTACTCCACATTTTCCGGAAACGCTTCAACACTACCTAATCATAGCCTGACTCGATAGCATTGCAGCTATGATCGAATTATTATCAGCCTTAGAAGTCAATAAGCCAAAACACGCATTTGGAAATAAATATGAAGAAAAAGAAACTGTAAATTCTTTCGGGCAAGGGGCACAGTATTATCAGAATAGAAGTGAGATTAGGGAAAGATATAAAGGACCAGTACCAAGGATGGAATCATTCCGGTGGGAAAATCAAGGTAGATATAACCAGGAAGGGCGTCATCAAAATAGAAATGGTAATCAAAGGGGAAGAAATATAAGGGTGAATTATATGAATACAAATAGATTTGATCGAGGTAGACGGGGACGTTATTTTGGACATAGTAGAAATTCAAATGATGGGTATTGGACAAACGGAGATAATGAGTTTAGACCGAGGTCACCAAGACAGGAAGAAAGGTATTCTAATGGACGAAATTCCCCCGAAAATGCGGAAATGGTTGAGGCCATTAACACGGTCAAAAACATGGTAGGAAGTAACCCCGATTTAATGCAGGAAAACAGAAGTAACAATTCGGGAAATAGTACGGAAGCAATACCTAAAAATCAGGGAAACGCCAGACCCGGTCAAACGCGCCTTCAGTGAGAACTGGGTATCCTAGTAATGATTGTGATAAGTACTCGGAAATAAATAGTCCTGGAAGGCAAATGATGATACAAAAGAAAAGAGAATGGAAAAATAGAAACGACGAAAACGAAAAAGTAGGAGATCCACCTAAAATCAAAATTGGAGTAAATGGAAAACAATACAATGCAATTATAGATACGGGATCAAATAGCACAGTATGCTCACAAAATTTTTATGATAATTTACAAAGTAGTGGTTTTAAAGTAATGTCTTTACCAGTTAATGGGATATATTGCTCGCTAGCTGTGGGAAAACGAAAAGAGGGAGTAAAATTTCAAGCAATGATAAATATTGAAATAAATGGGAGAATACTTGGAATTTTATTTCTGATTGTAGGAAGACTTGTGACAGATATTATAATAGGTTGTGATTGTCTTTATGCCTGGGAAGCTGTGGTGAATTTTAAAAACATGATTGTAGAAATGAAAGTTGAAGATGAGACCATTATAGTGCCTTTTGTGGAAGATAGTAGTTCAGAAACTATTGTAAGAGAAAAAGAGGAAGAAGAAATCCAAGGGGATACATTCTTTGTAGAACATGTTAAAGTAGGAGCTATGGAATTAACTGAAGTAAATGTCAAAGAGTATAGTGTCGATAATAAAGAAAATGTAGAATGGGATAAAAATGATTTCATAGACAATTTGAGGTTTTCTGACGCAACTAGGTACTATGATAGGGAGAGTAGTGAAGACTTAGAAGAATTGTTGAGGGAAAAAGTAACTCAGGCTGATCAACTAAATGAACAACAGAGGGATAAACTGTTTGAAATATTAATCCGAAATAAAGAAGTATTCTCTGAGAAACCTGGTAAATGTAATATTTATACTCATTCGTTTGAGATGATACCCATCAAACCTTTTACACATAAAGCGAGAGCTATCCCTAGTACAATAAGAGAAGAGGTAGATGCAGTTATAAAGTCAATGTTAGAAGATGAGGTTATTGAGATTTCGAATTCAGAATTTGTGAATCCCCTATGTATTGTAAATAAGGCCAATGGAAGATCAGGGTGACATTAGACTCGAGAAAACTAAATTATTGTTCCTCATACTTTCCATCAGGGAATCCAACAGAACGTGTCCTCCGAGATGTAGGAATTTATTTACGTGTACTTACACATCATAATCACAAGGATTGGGTGAAATATTGTCCATTGATAGAAAAGATTATCAATCACACCATTAATGTAACTACTGGGTTTGCACCAATAAAATTAATGTTAGGAATTGAACCAGAACCAATATTGATCGGGGTACCAAAAACACTGAAAATTAATGACATTCAGTTAAGTGAGGAAGAAAGAGCGAAAATTGCTTTTGAACGAATCAAGAAAAAGGCAGAGAAGCGAAAATTAAAGAAAAAAGAGTAGAAAACATAAATGGGAACCGAAGATAGGCGATTGGGTACTAGTTAAAGACCATAAGTTGTCAAGTGCGTTGCGAGGTAGGAACAAAAGGATGGAATTGTTATATAAAGGTCCTGCAGAAATTATATCAAAATTTGGTTATCATACCTATGAATTAAAAGATGTTAAAAATGAAAAATGTCTGGGAAGATGGCATAAACAACTCCTTCGACCATACAAGAAACCGTGTGGTGCCTTGGAACCTTGATTTAATGTAAAAAAAAAAAAAAAAAAAAAAAAAAAATTGGAAGTGTCATTTGTCTATTGGCGCCCAATCAGCTTTGAGATAAAATTTAAATGTTAGCTTACTTGAAAACCATATATTGGTCAGGTACTTACATATTCATGAAAAATGCAGAATGTGAATTGCTATCTACTACAAAGAGCTTAAGAATACATTGTATAGAGCTCACAATAACAGCTTCAGAAAGATTGTTAAAATGTTCATCTCCGCATAGAGAGAAAACAGAATATTTACTTTGTAAACATTTGTTAAAATATTTAGATGTATAGATAGTTATCACAGAAAGACAAAGAAAGAACTTGTCTAAAGAGTGTAATGGATTTATATAAATATATGTACATTTTAGTGCTTAAAGGATATAGTACAGATATGTGTTACAATAACAAAAGTGAAAAATCACAGTGCAAGTGATAGTGAGAGCGAAGTGAGCAAACATGAACTAAAAGAAGGAAGTATAAAGAAAGACTCTTGAAATTTAACCTTTATATAAAAGCTTCACAGAAGAAACCATAACATATTGTAATTAGTATTTAAGGATTAATGTTTAGTCAAGTGTACAATTGTTTGTCATGTTAAAAAGATTAATGAGAAAATGTGTTAATAACCAATTTCAAAAACAGTGTAATTGAAAATTGTATATAATGGGAGTGTTGCCGATTATTCAAAATACAGGAGTAATTTTTAATTTTTCTTTCGGGCAAGACATATACATTATTTTATTATGAAATAATAAAATAACATAAATGGGGGCATTTGATACCGAAATTTAGATTTCCAATCGAATGGGCTTGATAAAGACATGTTTTAATTTAATTGCCGGATGTGAGATTTGCGATAAGTGTTGAGTAATAACATACATAGATAATAGAGCAGGAAGTGTTGTAAGGTGAGCAAGATATGAGTAAATAATAGTCGTTAAATTTGTAGTATAAACGCATTATTGGTTTGAAATTAACGAGTCATGACGTCATACCCTATAGTTCGAAATCAGTAAAAAGTCAGGTCGACCAACCTTAAAAGTCGCGCGATATATTTAATAAAATATAAAGTAAACATCGTTTAATCCTAAAAAGGTAATTATATATTTGAAATTCATAAAAGAACATGTTATAATAGAAAGGGACATTTCTAAATTGCGGGAAAAGGAAATAGCATTTTGGATACGAGGCTTTCTTGGATGACGTCATGACATTCAAATTTAAAAAGAACGGTTTTCTTAGCGTGGGTAAGAGAGAAAGCGTCTGGTCACTACTCAACCAGAGACCAGTACGGCAGGTTGTGCTGTGCGGATGTGAGTGTGATTCCTCTACATATACAATCGGCATAGCTCCTGAAAATATCTAAGATGCAATAAACAATATATAAAAAGTTTCCTTGGGTAGTCTATTCGAAAACATCTGCGCGTACCCGAGATAAAGAGATCTCTTGCAGAGCTAGAGGGAAAGAACCAAATCAACGGGCGACACAGCGATACATCAAGAAGCGAAGAACGACTTTTAGCTTCAACTATCTCTACTATCTCCATCACTAACACCATTACAACTAACTCTAATATCTCCATCACTTACACCATTACAACTACCACTGGTATCTCCACCACCAACACCATTCCAACCTCCTCTGCTATCTTCACCACTAACACCATTACAAACTACATCTACTATCGCCACCACTAATATCATTACAACTACCTCTACTGTCTCTACCATTAACACCATTACAACCACCAGTACTATCTCTACCACTAACACCATTACAACCACCAATACTATCTCTACCACCAAAACCATTACAGCTATCTGTGCTATCACCACCACTAACGCCTGTACAACTACCTGTACTATCTCCACCACTAACACATACACAGCTATCTGTTCTATTGCTATTACTAACACCATTACAACTACTTCTACTATCACCACGACTAACACCATTACAACTACCTGAACTATCTCCACCACTAACACCATTATGACTAACTCTAATATCACCATGACTAACATCTGTAAAACTATCTGTTCTATAATCACCACTAACACCTCTTCAACTATCTGTACTATCACCACCACTAATATACCATTACAACTATGTCTACTATCACCACCACTAACACCATTACAGCTACCTCTACTATCACTTCCTCTAATACCATTATAGCTATTTGTATTATCACCACCACTACAGTACAACTACATCTACTATTACTACCTCTAACACCATTATAACTATTTGTATTATCACCACCACTAACACCAGTACAACTACGTCTACTATCACCGGCACTAACACCATTAGAACTACCTCTACTATCTCCCCCAATAACATCATTACTACTACCTCTACTAACACCACCACTAACATTACAACTACCTCTACTATCACCACAACTAACACCATTACAGATAGCTGTACTATCACCAGCTCTAACACCTTAACAACTATCTCTATTGTCTCCACCAATAACAACATTCAACTACTTCTATTATCTCCACTGCCAACACCATTACAACTATCTCTACTATCTCCACCACTATCACCATTACTACCATCTCTGCTATCTCCACCGCTAACACCATTACAACTACCTCTACTATCTCCACCACCAACACCATTACAACTATCTCTACCATCTCCACCACTAAGACCATTACAGCTATCTGTACTATCCCCACCACCAATACCATTACAACTATCTCTGTTATCTCCACCACTAACTCCATTACAACTACCTCTACTATGTCCATCACCAACACCATTACAACTATCTGTACTATCTCCACCACTAACGTCATTACAGTTATGCCTACTATCTCCACCACTAATGCCATTACACCTATCTGCACCATCTCCACCACTAACACCCAGTGGCAAGGTGTGAAGTACGTAACAGAGTAGACAGATTCTTCTTTCCGCCATCCTTCAACATCGGCTCGCTTCAGGAGAAAACTGAAATCATGTTTTTCAGCAATGACACTTACATAGACAAACTTAAAAAGCAAAACGTTATCTAAATATACAATTTTATCCAAATCATTAGAGCCATTTCCAAAATATGCAAAATATATATACAAGAATTGCTCTGTAGAAGAGGGAATAAAATTCTTTTCTGTGTAAAATTGTGTTTCAAGACACCTATATATAGCTAAGTCTAAAGAGCAAAACCTTAACTGAATAGAAAATTTGATCCAAATTGTTAGAGCCGTTGGGAGATAATGTGTAATATATATATGTATATACAAGAATTGATTGTTTAAAGATATTGGATAGAGTTAGAACATTTAAATAATTGCCATTTGTACAACAGTGTATTGTTAATTTAGAATTTATCTTCATATATCTAATTCAATTCAAATTAATCCTTATAAACCCGCTTAAAGGTAACCAAAAAGAGCACTTGCCCCTTGCCTAGAAAACATTCCATTACCACAACAGCCAATCACAGACAAAGGAGACAGGGACTTAACCATCTACTTGGCAGAGAAATCTGGCTATACGAAAACATTGTAGTTCACAAACCAGTGTCAGATGGCGCGCTTGTTTCTCCCATGCTCTAAGCATGGCAAAATACACAGATCAGCGAACATCTACAACAGGCAGTTTGATACTGTGGTCTTGTACCACATCTCCATAGCGGAGTTGCGCAAATGCTGGTATAGAGATGAAAACTTCCTAAGCAGAAAATACAAATACCTGCTTCATGTAAAACTTAAAGAAATTCTCTTTCACAGAGTTTCTAGGGTAGACGCTGTCTACCATGTCTCCCCTGAGGCTTCGCCCCTGCTAACACCATTACAACTATCTGTACTATCACTGCCACCAACACCATTATAAGTATCTCTACCATCACCACCACCAACACCATTACAACTATCAGTACTTGCACCACCACTAACACCACTACAACCATCTGTACTGTCACTACCACTAACACCATTACAACTACCTCTGCTATCACCACTAACGCCATTACAACTACCTCTACCATCTCCACCATGAACACCACTACAACTGCCTCTACTGTCACCATGACTAAGAGCATTAAGCTATCTGTACTATCACACCACTAACACCTGTACAACTACCTCTACTATCGCCACAACTAACACCATTACAGCTATCTTTACTATCACCATCACTAACACCATTTACAACTATCCTCCCCCAGGGGTTCCTACTATGGTAGGTACAGGTTTGGCATACCTGGGACCACAAGCCATACTCTCGATTAGGTTCCTCTAATGGGTGAGATGGCATATATTAAACACCCAGTCAACTTTGGTCCACTTTTGTGTTTGACATCCCACCTGATAGCTCCCTGTACACAGTCGGATGGATAACCTACATGAGGGTTGTAGGTGGATGAGGAGAAGCAGGGAGTGACTGGGTAATGGCGTGATTCCCAGCCGCTGGTTATCATGTAGGAGCTGTGTTCGTATCCGCTGATAAAGGTCAGTCCTGGGGAGGGGCCATTGCATGAGCTGATGCACTCCTGAAGGTGATTGGGTCCCTCTGTCTATACATTGGGAGGTGAGACCCTAGGGTGAGCAAGGTCCAGGCCAGGACTCTCACCTAATCTGGGGTGGCGCCCAGGAAGCTAGCATGCCATTGGAGACATGGAGGTGGAGGATATCATCGCCATGAGTTCAAAAACTCAAAACAACATAAAAAAACAGTATAGTCAGTTTAAAGGAGGTAGTGGAGTGTTGTGGTCCTCGCTACTTACACATTACTAGAAAAGAGGAAGGTAAAAGGTTTCTATCGGTGGGCCCCTTTACCATTCAAAAGGGTTTGAATGACATTGCTGGTCCTGTAAAGCCATGCACTAGATCCCGCAATGGCATGCTGCTGGTTGAAGCACATTTATCCACCCACGCAGCTAAAATACTGAAAGCGAATATGCTAGCAAATTATCCTGTCCGTGTTGAGATGCACAGAGCTTTGAACTCCTCGCGCAGCGTGATATAACACCCGTGCATTGTATGATCTAAGCAATGAGGAGATTCAAGAAAATCTTTTGGAACAAGGCGTTACTAACGTTTACCGGATTCAACGCAAAGAGGGTGGTGAATTGAAGCCAACACGTACCCTGTTCCTGACCTTTGATCCTGTAGATCTCCCGCAAAGGATTGAGTCAGGGTATTAATCCATCGAAGTTAGGCTTTCATCCCGAACGCGCTCAGATGTTTCAAGTGCCAGCGCTTAGGACATACAAGCGAGTTTTGCAAGGGCTTACCTACATGCAGCAACTGTGGTGATTCATTACATGCTGGTGTATATACTGCAGCACCGTCATGCGTGGACTGCAAAGGTGGACATCCATCCAGTTACCGAGTTTGCCCCCGTTTTGTAGAGGAAAGAGCGCTTCAAGAGATACCGGTTAGAGAGAAGGTGCCCTTCTCAGAAGCCCGGAAGCTCTTGCGTATACGCCAACCCTCTGTTCCAAGATCCGGTACCTATAGCTCAGTTGTAGCTAAATCGATACCGAGACGACAAATCGCATCACAGACGAGCGATATAAATGGGGCAACAATATCAGAAAAGACACTCGTAGCCCGTAGCTCAATTCCAAAGCCTTCTACATCGGCACGCACATCTGTGCCAACGTCTACAAAGTCCATAAGTGCAAAGAACATTAGCGTTACATCACCATCAAAAGCATCATGCTCAAAAAAAAAAAAAAAAAAAAAAAAAACTAGCAAGCCCGTAAGAGGATGGAGAGTTACCTTGGAATACCTCTCATACAGATATCAATATGGCTATACTACAATGGATCGTACGCGGTATTAGAACACAACGACCGGAACTTGAGCTTTTTCTCAAAGATAACGAACCCTTGGTCACATGTTTACAAGAGACTAAGTTGCGTCCTCAAGACGCTTTCCATCTACAGCGATACACCCCAGTACGGTGTGATGTTACACCAGAAGAGGGTGTTCCGGCACATGGCGGCGCCATGATGCTTGTCAGGGATGACGTATATATGCAATCTGTACCATTACGCTCTCATATACAATCAGTTGCCGTGAGGATCCTACTAGCAGACATCCATTTCACCATTTGCAATTTATATTTGCCTCCGTCTCTGACTTCTTACACATTAATTTAGAAGATCTAGCTTCCCAGTTACCAACAGCGTTTCTGTTGTTGGGAGACTTCAATGTGCACCACCCGCTTTGGGGTTCAAGTCGCGCTTATGCGAGAGGCATGCTCATTGCCGATTTCTTGGATAGTTACAACCTAGCTCTCCTCAACACTGGAGGGCCTACATATCTTTCCGACTCTTTCAATAGTTTCTCGCAGCTTGATCTTGCAGTTTCTTCATCTCAGTTGGCAGTCTCCTTACAATGGAATGTCATCTCTGATATACCACTTCCCATGTCTTATTAGTCTCTTAACACAAGATACATGTTCCACACGTATGACCAGATGGCGTTAGGACCAAGCCAACTGGAACTTGGAACTTACAACGAGCACGACCCAGTGAAATGATTTGGCGCAGCATCTCACGGAAACGATTCTCCCTGGTGTTGAATGTCGGTCTGGGTGGCTCAGTTGGTTAGACGCTGACCTACTGTTCCCAAGATCGCGGGTTCAAATCCGGTCCAGGCCGATGGTTTTTAAGTGTGCTTAAAATTGACAGCTCCATGTCAGTAGATTTACTGGCAAGTAAAAGAACTCCTGCGGGACTAAATTCCGGCATACCGGCGACGCTGATGTGATCCTGGCAATTGACAGCGTCGTTAAACAACAACATAACCTGCTGTTGAACTATCCATTCCGCGGTCGACTTCACACCCTCGTCGATTTCCCGTCCCCTTCATGGGTTTTGTGGGATAGGTTAAGGTCGATCGAACCATATACCAATTGCCGGACTGAAAACAGCCACAGGAGATGTTGATTCATCTGAAGTGGCCAATACGTTTGGCAGTGCTTTCGCTAAAGTGTCTAGCTCGGAAAACTACTCCCCTGAGTTCCTTCTAATTACAACTCAGGTGGATCTCAAGGCTTCGCGTTTCGTTCTAGAAACGTAGAAGATTACAATCGCCTTTTCACCATGGCGGAGCTAGAACAGTCTCTTAAATCTTCGCGATCATCACCACCAGGACCGGACGGTATTCATGTACAAATGTTACAACAGCTCTCTCCTGAAGGTAAGGCATTCCTGCTTGAGGTCTATAATCGTGTTTGGGTTGACAGTATACTCCCAGAAAATTGGCGGGAGGCCACCGTTATTCACATCTTGACCGTCATCTTTCCTCCCGCTATCGCCCTATTTCCCCTCACCAGTTGCGTTTGCAAGGTGATGGAACGCATGATCAGTGGACGATTGGTATGGTGCTTAGAAAGTCGTTACCTACTAATATCCAGTGTGGTTTTCGACGACGCCGTTCAACTGTAGACCATCTTGTGTCAATATCGACATAGATAATGGTCGGATTTATGAAGAACTGTGAAACCGTTGGCATATTTTTCGATCTCGAGAAGGCTCATGGTACGTGCTGGTGAGCAGGGATTCTGCGTTCCCTGCATACCTGGAACATACGTGGATGTCTACCTCTGTTCATTCAGGAGTTTATGAAGGACCGCTTTTTCCGAGTAAGGGTCGGCTCGGTTTTTTCGAATTCTTTTGTTCAGGAGGAGGGGGTACCTCAGGGTTCGGTGCTAGGTGTCGCACTGTTTGCTATAGCAATTAACTCCATCTGGAAATGTGTTCCACCTGAAGTTTCGTCATGCCTATTCGTAGACGACTTCGCTGTCTATTGCACTTCTCAGCGCACGGCGTTCTTACAACACCGCCTGGCGCAATGTTTGGACAACCTCAGAGAATGAAACTCAAAAAGCGGCTTCCGTTTCTCAACTGAGAAGTCAATCTGCGTCAATTTCTCACGCCGTAGGAGACGATTACCACCTTCGCTACGTTTCGGTTCAGATTTACTTCCCTTCGCAGATGAAACGCGATTCCTGAGTTTGATCTTCGACAGGAAGCTTAGTTGGTCGTCGCATAGTGCACAGCTAAGAGCACGATGTGACCGTTCCCTAAACATCATGCGAGTACTAAATGGCAAATCATGGGGAGCGGATCGGACAATTTTGTTGCGAATATATCGCGCACTGATCCGATCCAAACTAGACTATGGGTGTATCACTTATTCGTCAGCAGGATCATCTGTGCTGAGAAGATTAGACGCGGTTCACAATTTGGGCATCCGTATCGCAATAGGAGCTTTTCCAACAAGCCCAGTGGTGAGCCTTTACGCCAAGTCCGCAGAACCTCCTGTGCAATATCGGCGTGAGATTCTCTAGGCAAATATGGTTGTGCGCTTAGATGTATGCCTAAGCACCCAACGTCCGCTTTGTTTTCTTCACCATGCTAAGAGAACGGTTTAGGTAAAGCACCCTTAGTCCTAAGCCTGCGGGGTTTCGTTTCCATGAACTTCTAGCGAAAATTGAAATGGAACTGCCTAGGATGTTCACCAAGGGCAAGAAGCTTTACCCCCCTTGGCTATCTGGCACGCCCCATGAAGATCTTGGAATGACCGTACACCAGATGTCCACGATGCCTATTTCAAGTATCCGTACGTGTTTTTTTTTTTTTTTTTTTTTTTTTTTTTTTTTTTTAAGAATTTTTGTCAGGCTGCTCTGACCGTCGATGTATATATACCGATGGGTCAAAGAGCACCAACGGTGTTGGATATGCTTATATTTATGGAACGGAAGCACATACATTCGGTTTTCAAAATAGCACTTCCATTTTTACTGCAGAGCTGTATGCAATTTCACGAGCCGTTTTTTATGTGTGCCGTCGTAAATTAGGTGACTGCCTGATTTTGAACGATCCCCTTAGTGCATTTCGGAGCCTTCGTGAGCTGTACAGCCTCCACCCTATTGTACAACGTATCCAGGATGCCCTCCATGTTTTACACGCTTCTGGCGTTGACGTAGCGTGTGCTTGGATTCCTCGCCACTTAGGTTTGCCGGAGAATGAAATGGCAGATTTAGCAGCAAAGACGGCAACCACAGTACCCAGTATTAACATCTCACGTGTTACTTCGGAAGACTTTAGGCTTGAAGTGCGGAGAGCGGTGCTGCCATGCTGGTACGAAGAGTGGTCAACAATCCGCGGTAATAAGCTCAGAGAAGCGAAAGAACTTCCGATTAACTGGGTAACTTCCTGTACGTATCTCGCCGCGAGGATGTTAGCTTGGCTCGGTTGCGAATAGGGCACTGCAATTTTTCGCATGGTTACCTATTTAAAAGAGACCCTGCCCCTCTATGTCCACTGTGTGACAATCTTTTGTCAGTCCGTCATGTGCCATTGGAGTGTCCCTCTCATGCCCGCCATCGAGATCCTATGCAGCTGCCTGTCAGACTTACAGAGGTCTTGGCCAGCACTACTATCGCCAGCACTAAAACCTTTACAAATACCTTTACTATCACCACCACTAACATCCTTGCAAGTATCTGTACTATCAGCACCACTAGCACAATTACAGCTATCCATACTATCACCACCACTAACACCATCACAGCTATCTGTACTATCACCACCACTACAACCATTACAACTATCTTCACTCTTGTCAGCACTAACACCATTACAACAACCTTTACTGTTGCCACCACTAACACCACTACAAGTATCTGTACTATCACCACCATTAACACCATTACAGTTATCTGTACTATCGCGACCACTAATACCATTACAACTACGTTTACTATCAGCACCACTAACACCATTATAACCACCTTTACTATCACCACCACTAACACCATTACAACCACCTTTACTATCAACACCACTAGCACCATTATAACCACCTTTACTATCACCACCACTAACACCATTACAACCACCTTTACTATCAACACCACTAACACCATTATAACCACCTTTACTATCACCACCACTAACACCATTACAACCACCTTTACTATCAACACCACTAGCACCATTATAACCACCTTTACTATCACCACCACTAACGCCATTACAACCACCTTTACTATCAACACCACTAGCACCATTACAACTACCTTTACTATCATAACCACTAACACAAGTACAACTACTTTTACAATCGCCACCACTAACACCATTACAACCACCTTTACTATCAACACCACTAGCACCATTACAACTACCTTTACTATCATAACCACTAACATAAGTACAACTACTTTTACAATCGCCACCCCTAACACCATTACAACCACCTTTACTATCAACACCACTAGCACCATTACAACTACCTTTACTATCATAACCACTAACACAAGTACAACTACTTTTACAATCGCCACCACTATTACCATTACAACTACCTCTACTATTGCCAACACCATTACAAGTTTCTGTACTATAACAACCACTAGTACCATTACAACTACCTTTAACACCAGAATTATCATCATTACAACTACCTTTACTATTGCCAGCAATAACACCATTACAACTACATTTACCATTGCCACCACTAACACCATTACAAATATCTGTACTATCACCATCACTAACACAATTACAGCTATCTGTACTATCACCACCACTTACACCATTACCATCTGTACTATCACCACCACTAGCACCATTATAGCTATCCATAGCATCACCACCACCACTAACACCATTACAGCTATCTGTACTATCGCCACCACTAACACCATTACAACTATCCGTACAATCACCACCACTAACAGCATTACAACTACCATTAGTCACCACCACTAACACCATTAAAACTACTTTTACTATCACCACCACTATCATCAGTAAAACTATCTGTACAATCACCACCACTAACACCATTACAACTATAGGCCATATGGAATAAGAAGGCACATGAGGTGGAGCTAGAAGAAGGTGTGTGAGAGCAAGTAGCCTATCCTAGATAGGCGACGTTGCCCAGTTTGGTAATGTGCTGTCTAGCGCAATATTTGCTTTTTATTTTTCTCTTTGCGCTCATCAAATCCAGCAACGGCTCATTATTACAAAGAATTCCATCGCAAAGAGCTAGAAATGTTGAAGCTGACTGCCCAAGAAGTAATATTTTAGGTGGCCTGTAGCCCAAGATATGAGTGATTGAAAAAATGCTGTGCTCAGCGATAGCAAACGACACTTGCCTTGCATCATGATTGTTTATTTATCGTCTCAAATATCTTTCTTCTCAAGGAGTGAGATGTCTGCAGGAAAGGAAAAAGAATTTAGTTTATTCTTATGCGTGTTCCAAGTCTGACGTATATGTACAATGTTACGTGTGTCTTATAACTACTGTAACTCGTTTTGTTGCTAAGAAACATGGCATTATCAAAACCTGGTAAATACAAGCGGCTTACAGACGAGTAAATCAAAAGGGAAAGTATTGTATTCTGAAGTGCAGGCTATTATTTCCAGTATTACATTATTTTAAAAGAATTGTCCTCAGAAGAAGTGCGTGCGAACATTGTATTTAAACAGAGCCAGGCGCTAACAGCTAAAGCATGCAATGTAAGTCAACATTTATTGTCGTGCGTAGTGTAACAAGGTAAAATAACCACTTCTGAATCCCGGTGGCCCTTGTTTATATCCCCCAGAAAATACCATAAGACAGAAAAACGGATTTCGAATCTGGATGACTTTCAGAAAGATGTACTGCTGATTATGTATAAAGAAGTGGGCTTCAAAGCTTGGTGCAGATATGTTAAGTCATTCCTAGATTACGTGTTTTAAACCAAAAATGTAAGTAAGCTATTTTATGACAAATTCTCTTTGCAATACAATGTTCACAATTTTTAATCAACACTGCATATTTATGTTTCTTACTGAGCTATAAAATAAGTTTGCTAAAAATAGTCTACATGCAGCTGGTTTAAAAACTATTTTGTTCCATGGCGAGTTTCTGCTTTTGCTATATGTAATATAATATAAACTTTGATGAGCATGTTAGCCTATCATACTTGCCTTATATTAATAACCGCATAGCAAACTCTGGTTGGCACATATTGAGGAAACTATTTCCGGAGCCTTGCTCTGATAACTTACAAATTGCATTGTAAGGAACATTTTAAGTGCTGAAATATCTAAAATACACAACCGGGAAGGCCACACTGGAACATTACTCATAAAAGGTGGCTTGAAATTGTGCTTAGGCATTTGTTGCTAAATTATGTAGATTTTCACTTAGAATATCTAATATAGAAACTGATTAATATATGTGCAGAAACTCTGTATAGACACTTAGAAAAATATGAGAAATACTTATCAGAAAATGCCTCAAATTGCGCAACTGTGACCCCCGTTTAGATTTACCGTATTTTATCGCATAAAGCCCCACCTCGCATATTTCTCTCCCCTATAATTTTTCATCACTAAAAATTATTTACCTATTAACATCACATAATTCCCTCTCCTGGCTCATTCTTATTGGAGCGGCCTTCAAATGACTTATAATGAACAACAATCAACGCAGCAGTGCCTGTCATGGACAACAATGAAAGCAGTGCTTGCCACAAAAATACTCGTATTGCCATTGTCACAACGTATCATAAAATTGAAATGTGAAGTTGCAGAAGTGTTTCTAAGTCAGTTTGTTACAAGTCATCATATTGTTAAGAAGAGTTTAAAAAGAACTGGTATTTCTTGTGCCATTAATGTTTCTGACGATATATTGTATGTATGTATGTCTTTATTCACCGTAAGAATTTTTTTACAAATTCATGGCTTCATCAATTTTTAAATAGGGAATACAAATAATATTGGTTTAAACAATATCATGAATACAAATAATAATAACAGAGACAGCATTACAGTCATAAGAGTATAAGTTATATATATAGCCTACAGATTAAACACAAATAAAATTATTCAGAGAGTGAATCAAATAATATATATATATACAGAGACAGTGTTACAGTAATATAGTGTTACAATAATACAGATAAAATTATTCAGAGAGTGAGTCAAAGAACTCCTGCACACTGTAGTAGGTTTGCTCAATTAGAAAATTTCTAACTTCTTTCCTAAACTTAGTTTGACTGCTACTGTGGATTCTATTTGTGATTTTATTATACATGTGTATGCCTCTATGCATAATGAAATTTACCTTTTTTGTTGTTCTGGCAGTCTGTATGTGTATTTTATTACTATTTCTGGTACTATGTGTATGAACAGTGTTGTTTATGCTAAATAAGTGAATATTGTCCCTTATAAAACAAACAGTTTCTAAAATATACAGACTTGGCAGCGTAAGAATGTGATTTTGCCAAAAGTATGGTTTACATGATGTTGTCCTGTGCAAATTTAGCATTAGTCTAAGTATTTTCTTTTGCATTATGAATAGCGCACTTATTTCGCTACTGGATCCCCATATAAATATACCATAAGCAAGCACAGATTGTACATAAGAGAAGTAAACCATTTTTAGTGTTTGTAGGTTACTGATGCTCTTTAGGACATATATTACATAATGAACTCGATTTATTCTTGCTGTAACATTCTTAATATGACTTTTCCAATCTAAGTGTTTATCAATTATGATTCCCAAAAATTTTGTTTCGGAGACATATTGTATGGTTTCTTTGCTATATACAATTTTTGGTCCTAGTGATTTAGTACTTCTATTAGAGTTTGTGATGCACATGCAGTGTGACTTTTTTCCATTTAGCACTAGTTTATTTGCTGCTAACCATTTCTCCATATTTTTCATTGTACTATCAGCTTGAACTTGTAGATCAATGGGATTACTGCCTTTGAGAATAAAATTAGTATCAACTGCATATAATATAGTCTCAACATGTGGTATATTCACTGGCAGATCATTAATGTACACTAGAAAAAGTAAGGGGCCTAGATTCGAACCTTGAGGAACTCCACACCTTACTAACTTTGTTTCAGATTTTACAGTGTTATTATCTCGAGTTATTGCAGTTAGTTGTTGTCTGTCAGTTATGTAAGACTTGAACCATTCATACGCTATCCCACGCACTCCATAGGCTTCCAATTTTGTCAATAATATGCCATGGTCAACTAAATCAAAGGCCTTACTCAAGTTCATAAATATACCAACTGTTGTATCATCAGTTTCAATTCCTTCCAGTGTTCCCTTAATGAACGCATAAAAGGCATTTAGTATGGATTTGTTTTTCCGGAAACCATTTTGTTTATCACTAAATACAAACTTTTCCATGAAAGGAGCAATCCTGTTATACATAACCGATTCCATAACTTTAGAAAAACCTGATTGAATGGCAATTGGCCTATAATTATTTATATTGTTTACTTCTTCTTCTTCTTCTTCTTCTTCCTCTTTCCCTTCTACCTTTACAGCATAGGGGTGGCTCCGTAAATCCATCTTCTCCAGTCGTTCCTATCCCTCATCATTCTCTTCATTTCTTCCATTGTCTTGTTCCTTTTTCTTCCAATCTTTTCCATTCTGTCCTCAAACATTATACGGGGTCTTCCTACTCCTCTCCTTCCTTGTACCCTTACTTCTAGCATCTGTTTAACTTTACTATCCTCTGCCATTCTAAATGCATGTCCCCACCATTTCAATTGTTTTTGTTCGATTTTCTCCTCCAGTGATCCTTGACCTACTTCTTCTCTGATCCTCTCATTTCTTATCCTATCCCTCCTGGTTTTATTTACAGCTTTTCTTAAGTATTTCATTTCACTGGATTGTATTTTACTTATTTGCTTATCTTGCAGTGGAATGCTTTCTATTCCATATGTAAGCGTAGGGACCAATACCGATTGATATAAC
Source organism: Tenodera sinensis (assembly GCA_030765045.1). Lineage (NCBI taxonomy): Eukaryota > Metazoa > Arthropoda > Insecta > Mantodea > Mantidae > Tenodera > Tenodera sinensis. Next base: position 142,578,100 of record CM060962.1, read on the forward strand.
TGCATTTTTGTTTTTAGTGCTACTTCTTTCTTTCCAAGGATAGTTTTGTTAAATTGGTAATACATCTTATTTGCCTTCCTTTTCCTATTTAGTATTTCTTCATCCCATCGTCCATCACTCGTAAAGATCGTTCCTAAATACTCGTACATATCCACCTGTTCTATTTTCTCATTCTTATGTTTAATAGATATTTCCTGTCCAAGTTCTTTTGAAATACACATTACTTTACTTTTCTTAGTATTTATTTCCATTCCCTTTCTTCCGAGTTCCTCTCCCCATTCTATCATGCATCTCTGTAATTTTTCCTCATTTTCTGCTATTAATATTATGTCGTCTGCATATATCAGTAACTGTATTTGAATCAGTCTCATATTCCAATATCCTATTTGTGTTCTTGGTGTCCTCCTTTTACATATTTTTATTATTTCATCCATAAAATTAATGAAAAGTAATGGGCTGAGGCTATCTCCCTGCTTGATTCCTTTTTCCATATTAAATTCCTTAGATGTTTCTCCTTCTATTCTGACTATCCCCTTTGATCCATCATATACACTTTGGATTGCTGTAATTAGCTGTTTCGGTACGTTTTTCTTTATCAGAGCTTCCCATAGATGTTTTCTGGGCACCGAATCGAAGGCTGCCTTTAGATCTAAAAATGCTAGACATATTTGTTTGTTTTTATCCATTAATTTCCCAATCATTGTCCTTAGTGTGGAAATATGATCTTGGGTTTGTCTATTAGGTCTAAAACCTGCTTGCTCTTCTTCCAGCTCACCTTCTATAATATTTCTTAATTTCCTTTCTAATATTCTTGTGTATAATTTATATACAACAGAGGATAAACATATTGCTCTATAATTATTACAGTCTTTATTATCTCCTTTTTTGTGTATTGGTATTATAATGTTCTTTTTCCATTCTTCAGGGATGTTATTATTTATCCATATTCTCTTAAATATTTTTGTTAATATTTTTATCATGCTTGGTCCTCCATATTTTATAAACTCAGGTGCTATTTCGTCAATTCCAGCCGCTTTCCCCACTCTTATTCTCCTTATTGCCTCTGTTACTTCATCTTCCGTGATTGTATCAGTGCCTTCTTCTTCTTCAATCCTTATCTCATTTTGTTCACTTTGCTCTGTTATTGTATTTCCGAACTTCTTTCCATAGTATTTCCTCCATTCTTCTAATATATTCTTCCTGCCTATAATTAATTCATTTTCTTCGTTTCTTAGGTTTGTTGCTGGTTTTCCATGTATTCCTTTCAATCCTTTAACTATATTCCAAAATTTTTTCTTGTGTTCTATAAAGTTATGTTCAATTTCATTTCCAAAATTTTCCCATGACGTTTGTTTTGCTTCCCTGACGGCCATTTTACTCTCATTTCGTTTTTGTACATAGTTTGTTCTATCCATTTCCGCTTTAGATATTAAGTATCTTCTCCAGGCTGCTTTTTTCTCTTTCACTTTTGCTTTTACCTCTTCTGTCCACCAGTTTGTACATTTCTTTTTAAAATTCAATGTCGTTTTTCCACATACCTCTGTTGCAGTTTCTATAATTCCAACCTTAAACTTTTGCCACATATCATTTATTTCCATATCGTCTTCTATTTCCCATGTACTCATTTTTCGCTCAATTAGCTCCCTATATTGATTTTTATTTTCTGGATCCGATAGCTTCTTTACTTGTATCTTTTCATATCTTTTGGATTTCTCTTTTCTGAATTTCTGTATCCTTGTTATTGCAACCAGTAATCTATGATCTGTACCAATTTCAGCACCTCGGATAACCTTTACATCCATAGAGGCATATCGGAGTGCACTTGGGTATATGAAGTAATCTATTATGCTTTTACCCTCCCTTCCTTCAGCTTCATATGTAATTTTATGAATAGTTTTATGCTGAAAAAGTGAGTTTCCTATTAGCATTTGGTTCTCTATACAAAATTCAATCAATCTCTTTCCATTTTCATTTGTAACCTTTTCTCCTCCATATAATCCCATACATCCATGTGACTTTACCATATTATCTCCCGTCCGTCCATTGAAATCTCCCATTAATATTACTTGCCTTCCTTCATCATTTTCTTTATCCACGATTCTTTGTAGTTGGACATAAAATGCTTCCTTATCCAAAATATCACAGTCATCCGTGGGTGCATACACTTGTACCATCGTAATATTTTCTTCTTCTAATTTCATTCTGACACTAACTAACCTAGAGTTTACTGCTTCCCAAGATTCCACTCTTTTTTCCATTTCTTCGGACAACACTATTCCCACTCCTTCTTTAGCTCTTCTTCCAATATTCACTCCTACATATCTCAGTACATACCCTTTCTCTAACTGTACCATTCCATTACCTTTCTTTTTAACTTCACTCAACCCCAATATTTCCAAACTATATTTTTCCATCTCCTCTATTATTTCCACTTCTTTTCCATTTATAGTTTTAATGTTCCATGTTCCAATTCGTATATTCCGTGTCCTTGCCAGTCGTCTTCTAAAAAGTCCATTATTTCCGAGGTCACTATTTCTCCTTAGAATCAGTGAGTTAAGCCCAATGTGAGTGATTAGCACAACGATTGGGCTGTTTTTCTTTCGGGGTTTTCTCCCTTAGCCTTTGGAGATCCCTCTTACCCGCAAGGCAGCGGTTTCCCTCAAAGTATACCCCTTGAGAGGCAGGGTGCCACTTCCGCCATCCCCGTCGTACCGATACACATTATCTCCGCCGGGTCCGCCGTTGTGGTCTTCACCTTTGGTCCGCCCTGGGTATTTTATTTCCCCAGTACCCATCATATCTGATGAGCTTTCCCCTATCCGCCACCTGGGGAGGCGCCCGATGGGAGCGGCAACTCCACACGGGATATTGTTTACATCATCTTTTTTGTATACAGGAACAACTTTTGCTAGTTTCATCTTACTAGGAAATATTCCAGTTGACCGGGAGGTATTGCATATTTCAATAGGGGATTTATTAAACTATTCTTACAAGACTTAATTACACACTCAGGTATCTCATCATATCCTGCTGAAAAGTTATCCTTTTTTGAGTTAATTATTTTACTTAATTCATCTTTAGTGACTGGCTTAAGAAAAATAGTTTTTTCATTTCTGTTTAGTTTAGTGCATATTTTACTGTTATTTGGCTGTGTAATTGTTACTTTATCTGCAATGCTATTGAAATGGTTATTGAAAATGTTGGTAACTTCTACTGGATTATCAACTATGACATTAGAAATCTTTAGCGAGACCTTTTTACTGTTATGAGATGCTTTACTACTGGCAGTTTCTTTTTTTATTATATTCCATATTGTCTTATTTTTATTGATTGAATTATTGATGCATGCATCAATATGCAGTTTTTTTGCAGCTTTTATTACTTTATTAAAAATTTGCTTGTATTTTTTTAGATATTTTGTAAACTGTTCAGTTTTGTTAGTTTTACTTAGTTCTATGAGATAACGTTTCCTATTGCTCGAGACTATAATTCCTTTAGTAATCCAATTTTTCCTTACACTCACCTTGCTATTTTTTATTGCCCTATATGGAAAGGCTGTATTAAAGTGATGCATAAATGAGGTCATAAAGTTGTTGTATTTCAGGTCCACTGTGGGTACCTTGTATACATCGGACCAATCCTCATTGTTTATTAGAGTATTAAAGTAAAGCATATTATCTTTTGAGAATATACGTTTATATTGTACTTCAGTCTTGGGCTTATAGCTAATGTTTGATGTATTTGTTAGTCTTAGTATTATAGCATTATGATCAGAATACCCTGCATTAATGTTACTAAGGTTGAAAGTCATGGCTGCTTTGTCAAATAACATGACATCAATTAATGTGCTGCAATTTTCCGTTTCTCTGGTAGGACTTCCTATGGCATTTTCAAGATTAAATGAGGTTAATAGGTTTTTTAGTTTTTGTAAGGGTACACTGTTTTGTTGAAAATCTACGTTGAAGTCACCACATATTAGGATCTTTTTTGCATGCTTTTTTACAATAGAAATCATGTTTTCTAATTTATCCAGAAAGGCCTTATAGTCTCCATTAGGTGACCGGTATACACAAGCAATAAGTAGTTTTAAATCACTAATTTCTACTAAAGTGTGCTCAAACACTTTCTCTTCATTTAAGATAGAGGTAATGCTATGCCTTTTATATTTAACATCCTTTTTTATTGCAATCATAGTGCCCCCATGAATATATCTCTCCCTACAGTATATGTCTCCTACAACAAAATTTTTTAGAATGACTGACTGTACACTCATATAGTTATTTTTGAGCCAATGTTCTGTGAAGCAGCAGACATGTATGTTTTCCAGACTATTTAAAAATACTTCTACTTCTAGGATCTTATTACTAAGGCACTGAATATTATGATACAATATATTAAGTTCACCTTTGTTTGCTATGGATGAAAAATGATTATCACAATGCTCAGGTGTTACAATGTTTTTAGCTTCCTGAAGTACTGCATCCACCACATTGTTCAGTAGTTTCCCTGTCCTTGACATTTGCTGATGCCCTCGCATAGGAACCTCCCAAATTTGTTTGATCCTCTTCTGTTGAGATGAATTCCATCGCTGGCCAGATCCATATCCCTTATGCACCAGTTACCGTCTAGTAGTACACACTTTCGAGTATAGCACAACCAGTCAAGCTCTGCATTAATTCTTCTCACTTTTTGTCTGGTCACGTCACGTCTGCATAGTATTCCACTGATCACTATTTTGGTATCTGGGCTTTGCGCATTAATTTCACTGATTATGTCCATGGTGTCGCCCATAATTTCCTCAGCCATTATTCCTCTTCAGATGTCATTAGTTCCCACATGAATAGCTACCACGTCTGGCTTTATTTAATTTATTTTCGCATTTTGTATTTCACGGCCCAGTTCTTCCACGCGTATCCCCGGGTAGCAACGCACGTCATAGCCGGCGTCTCTGCAAACATTCCCGGCAAATTTCAGGAGTGAGTCCCCGAACGCCATAACCTTTGTTCGATTATTTGTTTCACCGTTGTCTATAAAATGGAATAGTGGAATAGTGAACATGAAGATGTGTTATCTGAGCCAGATATAAGTGAAAATAGTGATGATAGCGATGAAAGTGAGACCGCAGAATAGTCAGAGAAAAGAAACAATGAAACAATACATTTTAGGCCCAATGAAACAGTGGTATGTATCCAGTTCATTCACAAATTACTGTATATTTATATAACTTTTACATAATACAACATGGTTTCCCTTCCTTTCTGAATTTTAGAAGCACCACTTGCATAATTCCCTCCTTAGTGTTTTCAAGCAAATTTTTCGAGACAAAAAGGGGGGGGGGGGAATTACGCGATAAAATACGGTATCCAAACCATCACATAACTCTCTCATTTTCACTCTGATAACAAAAATATTTACACAAAGACGTTGCTAGAGAATCGGATATAATAAAAAAACTAAAAACTCAACACTGTAATATTTTATCACCTAGGCCCAATTTTCAACTTGAAAGATATGAACTCCGTTGAAATGTTAGATTGCAAATGAAAATTATCTGCTTAGATGAGGAATTTATATTTGAAGCAAATTACAGGATTAGAGAACCTATTGTCTCATTTTAAAGAGACAGAAATTGTTCTGACAGGTTTTAATTGTGCACCTTGCAATCCTTCACCATCTTTGCTGCTGTATACCAGTAATGCTCACGTGCATATCCCCCCTCTCTTTCTTTTGCATAGCGATATGCTCCGGCAACAGCACTCCATAGCAGAGTAGGGATTGGAGCTACTCATGTGCCTTCTTATTTCGTGCTCCCTATAACTTTACTGTCACCACCACTAACACCATACCGCCTGCGGTGCCGTAGTAGTAAAAGCAGGCGTTAAACACTACAACAACAACAACACTAACACCATTACAACTATGTTTACTATCACCACCACTAACACAAGTACAACTATCTGTACTACCACCACCACAAACACCATTAAAAGCTATTTGCACTATCACCACCACTAACACCATTATCACTATCTGTAGTGCAACAACCACTAACACCATTACAACTACCTCTACTATCACAAGCAGTGACACTATTACAACAACCTTTACCATTATCACCACTAACACCAGTACAAATCTGTGCTATCACCACCAGTAACACCATTATAGCTATCTGTACTACTGCCACTAACACCATTAGAATTATCTGTATTATCACCGGCACTAACACCATTAGAAGTACTTTTACTATCACCACCACTAACCCCATTACAAGTACCTGTACTATCATCACCACTAACACCTTTACAAGTACTTGTACTATCGCCACCACTAACACCAGTACAACTACCTTTACTATCACCAGCAGTAAGACCATTCCATAAACTTTTACTATCGTGACCACTAACCCCATTACAACCACCTCATTATCACCACCACTAACACCATTACAACTATCTTTAGTATCAACACCACTAGCACCATTACAACTACCTCTAACACCAGAATAATTATCATCATTACAACTACCTTTAGTATTGCCAGCAATAACACCATTACAACTACATTTACCATTGCCACTACTAGCACCATTACAAATATCTGTACTATCACCACCACTAGCACCATTACAGCTATCCATAGCATCACCACCAGTAACACCATTACAGCTCTCAATACTATCATCACCACTAACACCATTACAGCTGTCTGTGCTATCACCACCATTAACGCCATTACAACTACTTTCACTATTGCCACCACTAATACCATTACAAGTTTCTGTACTATAACAACCACTAGCACCTTTATAGCTATCTGTACTATCACCACCATGAACACTAATACAGCTATCTGTACTATTGCCACCACTAACACCATTACAAGTTTCTGTACTATAACAACCACTAGCACCTTTATAGCTATCTGTACTATCACCACCATGAACACTAATACAGCTATCTGTACTATTGCCACCACTAACACCATTACAAGTTTCTGTACTATAACAACCACTAGCACCTTTACAGCTACCTGTACTATCACCACCATGAACACTAATACAGCTATCTGTACTATTGCCACCACTAAAACCATTAAAACTAACAGTATTATCACCACCACTAACACCATTACAACTACCTCTGCTGTTGCCACCACCAACACCATTACAAGTTTCTGTACTATAACAACCACTAGCACCTTTACAGCTATCTGTACTATCACCACCATGAACACTAATACAGCTATCTGTACTATTGCCACCTCTAACACCATTAAAACTAACAGTATTATCACCACCACTAACACCATTACAGCTACCTCTACTATTGCCATCAGTAGCACCATTGAAACTACCATTACTATCACCACCACTAACACCATTACAAGTATCTGTACTATCATAAACATAACCTAACATAAACATAAACCTAACCCAAGATTGACAAACACTAAACGACCCTTTGGAAATTTGCAAATTATTCAACCATTCCTTTATAAACACTAATGTCACCCCTACAATTAAGGACACACAAAACAAGAAAAGAATTATGAATAGCATGTACTTGCATGAAACAAATCCTGAAGAAATAGATAGAGTATTAGGCAGCCTAAAAAATCAGCAATCCTCCGGATGGGATAACATATCACCTATAGTATTAAAACACTGCAAACAAGAACTACTTAACATACTGGTATATTTAATAAATTACTCAATAAATGATGAAATATTCCCGGAAGTACTAAAGATCAGCACAGTACGGCCATTCTATAAAAAAGGTTCAAACACAGATGTTAGCAATTATAGGCCAATCACTCCAATATCTGTATTGAGCATAGTGTTTGAGAAGATACTTATGGCTAGAATAAATAACTTTCTAAAATCTAATAACATACTAAATGATTTTCAACATGGTTTTAGGAATAAACTATCTACCATTACAGCTATAGCAGAATATGTTCATGATTTACTGGAATTGAAAGACACTCGTAAAAATACAGCAGGAATATACCTAGACCTTTCTAAAGCTTTTGACTCGGTGTCTCATGACCACTAATTGCTAAACTAGAACACTATGGGTTCAGGGGACACATGAATAAGCTATTAGCATCATATCTCAAAACCCGGATGCAGTGTACAGAGATAAACTGGAAAAAACGGAACACCATATACACCATCAAATTGGAATTTAGGTTAGTAAAATCAGGGGTACCACAAGGATCAGTGCTGGGCCTCATGCTCTTCTTGCTATAGGTACATAAATAACCTGCCTGTGCTGGAAAACAGCAAGGTGATCTCCTATGCCGATGATACATCTATGATATGTTGGAGTCAAGATAATGAAAGCCTAGAAGAAAAAGTGGCAAGGGCAATTCGGGAAATATCAGAATACTTCATAAACAATGGGTTGAAGTTAAACTTAGCAAAAGCAAAATTCACAACATTTCAGAGCACTAATATAAATATTAATATCGACAATACACCCTTAGAACAGGTTAGAAATTGTAATTTCTTGGGAGTACACATAGACGAGACATCTTATAACACACACATAGAAACAATCTGTAAAAAAATAAGCTCAGGACTATATGTGCTAAGACAGTTAGCAAAATATAAGAACATCAATATCCTTAACACAGCCTATTATGGTATTATCTTCCCACATTTATCGTATGGCATAGAAATATGGGGTGGGACAAGCAAAACCAATATGAATAGGCTATTAAAAGTACAAAAAAAATGCATAAGAAATATGTACAGTCTTCGACCTAGACAATCCTGCTGAGAAACTTTTATAACACATAACATCCTAACTGTAGTCTCATTATACATACTAAAAACTGTTATGCTAGTTAAAGAAAAAACACAGTTTAATACACTTAATAAATATTGCCACACATATAACACTAGGAGTGCAAATGATTACCATAGAGTGAGTACAAATAAAGCTCAAACCAACAAGGACCCATACAAAGTAGGAGCCATATTATACAATAAACTACCATTGACAATTAAACAAACTAATGTATCACAATTTAAACATGCTTTTAAGGCATTTTTAATAGAAAAGTGTTTATATGATATAAGTGAACTGTAAAGCATGGATATATAAATTCATCCTAAAATTGTAAAGGACAAAATTATACAAATGCAAACATGCTTAAAAAATTTTACTACAAATTCAGAAATATATAATTATAACACAAGAGGTAAATGTAAATTACATTTAACCCCACATCACAATAGATTATTTGAGAATAGCTTTCATTATAAAGGTATCAAATTCTACAATAATTTACCTTCGGAAATAAAAAATATACAATCTACAGCAAGTTTCAAAAAGCAGATTCACAAACTCTTCTTAATAAATGTTTTTATACAATTGATAAATTTTTGCATTTGAAAGAATGGATTGTATATTTTATGTTCTTGTTTAATATAAATACATTATTTATAAAAATAGTTTTTTTTATTATATGATTGATACTGCTTTTACTATGTAATATTTATGTATATACATATTTTGAAATTCCATATTCATAATCAAAGGATGCAATAAATGTAATATTTTGTTTTAGAAACCTGATATATCCAACATCATGTATTTGATCTTACGATGAATAAATTGAATTGAATTGAATTGAATCAACACCACTAACAGCATTACACCACTACAACTATGTCTACGATCACCACCAATAATACCATTACAGCTATCTCTACCATCACCACAACTAACACCATTACAACTCTCTGTACTATCAGCTCCACTAACACCTATACATCTAGCGGTCTTATCACTTTAATTAGCAGCAGTACAACTGTCTGTACTATCACCACCACGAACACCAGTACAAGTATCTGTACTATCATGACCACTAACATCATTATAGCTATCTGTATTATCTCCACCACTAACACTGTTACAACTACCTCTACTATCTCTACCACTAACATTGTTACATCTGTACTATCACCACCACAAACAGCATTGCAGCTATCTGTACCAGCACCACAACTAGCACAGTTACAACTATCTGTACTATCACTACCACTAAGACCAGTACAACTGCCTTTACTATCACCACCACTAACACCATTACAGCTATCTGTACTATCATTACCACTATCGCTACTATTAATACCATTACAAGGAGATCTTTGCTTTTATTTAAGCTTGGTAATCTACAAAATAATACAGCTGTTTTAGCTTGTAGTGGATAATATAGTAATGTTCCTGGTTGGGAAAATCTGTATCGTCTTATTTTAGCATTGTTTTAACCCTAAAATACATGGTTTCTATTGTTTAATTATTTTGCTTCCTTAACTATGGAAAACTGTATCGTCATTATTACCAACTTGAATAAATACTTCATATCAGTAACATTCACACATAAAATTTCTGATTCGTGTGTATTTTCTCGAGATAGTGGCTGGGTAAACACACTGGGTGACTTTTTCTATTAGAGATTAAGAGTAGAGATTAGAAATTAAGTTTGAGGAAGTTAAAGGTCTTGACAAAGAGATATTTACACTGATGTTAGAGTCAGATGCAACAGAGGAACAGCTGGATGCAGAAAATAAGTTGAATGAGGATTACATAAGTAAGTATTTCAAGAAGTAGTTATTGTTAGAAAAGTGAGCCAAAGAATGTGAATGTGATAACAGGAGTTTTACAGGCAGTTAGAGTAAAAGTAACCTTCCAGAAAGAACATTTTTGCTGCCACAGATTGAGCTTAAGAAATTTAGTGGTGAGATTAAAAAGTAGTTAACATGGTAGGGTCAGTTTTAAAAAATTGACGAAGACAGAAACATTGACGTGAGCGATAACTTTCAATATTTGATTCACTCAACTACACCAAACTCCCGTGCTAGAGAAATAGTGGAGAGCTACCCTCCGAGTACAGAGAATCATCCAAAAGCCTTAGAAGCCCTAAAGTCACGATTTGGAAAGGATGATATGTTGATAGAAGTATACAGGTGATTTCGTGATAGTGTTAGAAACTTTCAAGGAAGATTCAGGAGGACAAATGCATTAATCTGATATAAGGAACCTTGGTCCGGAAACGTCTCCTTCACACAATTTCAGGCAAGAGTTGTTTTGGGATACCTGTGAACCTGAAATTAGGAGAATCTAGGCATATCTGTATTTTATTTATCTGTATTTAAATTTACACCACTCATAATACTACAAGAGGTGTTCAAAATAGCGTCCTTCAGCAGTGATGCAGGCATGTCAACGTTGTGCGATGTTGTCATACTTGGACGAGCAACCCTGGAGTCTCTCTGACAATGTCACAGGCTGCAATAATTCATGCTAGTAGATCCTAGTTGGTTTCTACTGATGTCACATACGCAAGATTTTTCACATAATCCCACAAAAACAATTAAGTGGAGTCAGATCAGGTGAACAGGCTGGCTATGTAGCTGGAGCTCCTCTTCCTATCCATCTTACAGGGAACATCTGGGTAAGGTGTTCTTGAACATGATGTGTAAAGTGAGCTGGGGCTCCATCATGTTGAAACCACATACGTTGATGTATCACAAATGGGATATGTTCCAACAACCTGGGAAGTGTCTCTCTCAAAAACACAGTGTACACTGCTCCAGTTAATCGGGGTGGAAGAAGAAATGGGCTTATTACATCATCATTGACTACACCTGTCCATACATGCATAGCAAAACGGTTTTGATAGCCCCTTACAACTTGTGGCGGGGTTTTATTATAAAAGATGGTCATATATCAGCGTGAATATAGCAGCAAATGGAGTATTGTTTTTACTAAAAGGTGGAAAGTTTGTTATAGCAGACGCCACTCTTATCTGCAGGGTTGGCGGTCGAAGAATGGAATGCAAAAGCCAACGTTCTTTTATCACAAACACATTTATTAGTTATTTACACTTCTTGTCACAATTTCAGTTAATTAACGACTTTTAAATTTCGACAGCGTCTACGCTGGTTAAAAGTTTGGGTGTAATTTACATGTTCACACACCATCAGCAATTATACGACCTCCCACTTTGAGTTCACAGACGCTAATGAATATAGTACCTAGCGTCCTATGACGCAACACCGCCATTCTTGTGTATTCATCCGCGCAACAGTTCTCATTGGTTGAACTCAAAGTGAGGAGAAGACATTGTCTATTTTGAGTATTATTAAAAAAAATAAGTCCCTGATACACCCAAATTAAAAGAATTAAAAATTTACACACTCTTACAAAAATATTTACATGAACAATTTTCTATTAGTCAATATTCCGTCTCATATGCCCCTTGTTTTGTTTTTCAAGTTGTCACCTTATTTACAATCTTGAAACACAATACAATTCTTCTCCCTACTTCTATGATTCAATCACTTTGTACAATATATTTTTTTTTTCTTTACAGTCTTCTTCACTGTTTGTCTTTGTCCTTCGTTTTGACATAATACAACATGTCTTTATAAGTTTCACATATTCGGTTACTACACAATGCATTCAGTTATTATACAATACATATCCAGTTATTGTACAACACATTTAGTTATTACACAATATGTCCAATTATTATGCAATACATATTCAGTCCTTGTACAATATACCCAGTTATCACATCACATATGTTGTTATTATACAATACACCTTCAGTCATTATACAATACATATTCAGTTATTGTACAATATATCCTGCTATCACATCACATATGTGTTCTGTTATTATGCAATACATATTCAGTTATTACACAATACACATTCAGTTTTTGCATAATGCATTTAGTTATTGCTCAACATATTCAGTTATTACACAATATATCCAGTTATCATACAATACATATTCAGTTATTGTACAACACATATTCAGTTCTTATACATTTGACATTGACACAAATACAATTTAAGTGTTTCATGTGGTTTTTGACTTGTATTCTTTGCTATGAGGAGAGAAAAACAGGATACAAATTTTGAGTTAATGATTATGATCATGTTTATGGCAATATTTTATTCAGTTCTTTGCCTTCTTTGTCTTATAAGCTTATGTATAGGCAGGTTATTGAGTCGGTTCTTAAACTCTGATGTTACTAATGGTACTAACTTTCTTGATTGGGTTATTATTCATTGTTGTTTGGTTCAACATTTCTTCGAGCTTAGCATTGGCTATATTCATCTCAATTCATGGGCATTGTTTTTCTGATTATGGTTTTCCTCACTTCACTAATTGTCATTTCTTTGTCTCTTATTTTTATAAGAGAAAACTTCTATACTTACAATCATTCTGTAATTGTATTATTTTTCTTCTCAATTTACTCTCGACATCTTTGTGTCGAAATATTATATCTTTTTCATCATAATTGATTCATTTTTATTTTTGTCCCTGACATCCTTATGTCAAAAACATATTATCTTCCGTCGCTATGATTCATTTATTTAATGACAATCAGTGTCCTCATCTGTCTTTGTTGACAATGCTCTTTGTGGTCGATATAGCCAATGACTATGTTGATTTTCTTCCCTGTTGTAATCCTATTCTGAACGTAATTTCCTATAAGTAACCCATTAAAAATTGTTATCTTCTTTCATCTCCACTACTCCTGCCTTACACATTTGTTGACAAAGGCTATTTGGTTCTTTCTTTGTATGGCTTCAATTTGTTTTTATGGTATCTTCCTACCAACTTGCCATTTGTATTCTGTAGCTCATACGTGTGGTCACCCAGCTGTTTTGTTATGACCAGTGGTTCCATCTCTCTCTTCGTGTATCCATCATGGTGTCGATGTCAATTGTAAGTTGCTGAGATTTTGTTGTTTGTCATCCAGCCAGTTGGGACGAACTTAGTTGTTGTAATTTCCCTGAGTGTTGGTGGTGGTTGTCGTTTCTGTATTCTGTGCAGTATCTGCCCTATCCGGCACATTTTCATCTTCCTCCTGCTGTCTTGTGTTGTCAGTGTACCATTGGTCTCTGCCCCTTTGGCGTGAACCTCTGTCATGAGACGGTCTGTGGTTGTTCAAGTGTTCCCTACTGAATCGCATGTGATTCACTTGATGGGTATGGTCTCCTGGTCTTCCACGATCATATCTATGCGTTCTGTACCTCGATTCACCCCTCGGTATCGTGTCGTGGTACCGCTGTCTTGTGTTCTCCATCCTCTCGCCATGATTATGTGGTTGTGGGAAATGGTGTGCCCCTCTCCCCCTTTCATGGGTACTCCTAGTATTTCTATGTTCTCCCTCACTCTGGTTGTTCGTAGTCGTGTTTCGGTTTAGGATGGGTGAGTTTGGGTGACCGTTCCTATGTCTATGCTCATTAGGCCGACCATTTTGTGTTTCGAAGGCTGTCAGCAGTTCTATCATATCTGCAAAATCTACTGGCCTCGCAACAATTAATCCTGTTCTCACTGTGTCTGGGAAATGTCTCGTTATGCTGGCAATTAGTTCTGCCTCCGACAAGTTGGGGTCTAATAGCTTTCCTTTGTTGGCTACTTTCATAAAATAATCGACTAGCGACAACCCTTTGGTTGGATCGTATCTACCTGTCGCTAGCTCTACCCTAGTTTGGTTTTGCTTAGCTGGGCCCCAATACCTTGATAGGAATAAATTTCTGAATGAGTTATACGACTCATGACCAGCTAGTGTTAACCTGAGCCATTCTAATGCCTTGTTTTTTAAGCTTTTCTTAACTATCATCATCCTAAGCTCGTTTGGTATCCTTTTCACTTTAAAGTATTCTTCCATCTCTTTAACGAAGAGTTTTGGATCGTCTCCCTTCTCCTCGTCAAATGTAGGTGGTGTGATTTCATGTAATATGCTGTTAGTGTAACATGTGTTATGTGTTGTGTCATTGTTTGGTTGTGAACCTCTTTCTCTGTATGGTGAGTCAACATTTTGTACATTACTCAAGTAACTCTCATCTTGTACATTACTTACATCTAAATCATCTCGTCTTTGTAATGCCTTCACAACATCATTTACATTAGCCAAATTTTCTTTCCCTTTTTTCATTTCTTCACAAATTGATTTTAAATCATTCTTTATTTCTAAGTGGCTTTGTTTCATATCATTTATAGCATCCTGTTGTGAAAGCATCACATCATTCATTGTCTTAATTTTAGGAATTACAATTTGTTCTACAGTTTCATTAATAATGTCTTTCTTTACTACCTCAATCTCTTTCCTTAATCCCTCAGTTATTTCTGCTTTTACATTTGTTATCTTACAGTCTACACTTGTATTACATTCTGTTATTTCATCCCTACATCTAGCAATTTCTCCTTCTAACACAATTTTATTCTCCCTCATCTCTGATTCTATCTTTCCCATCCTATCTCCTACAATTTCTATCCTAGCTTCTAAGGCTTCCTTTGTTTCATTTAAGTTTTTATGTACTAATTTTAAATTAGTTTCCATTACTTTCATATTTTCTTTACACTCCTGTCTTCCTAATTCTATTTTCTGTTCTAAGTTCTGTCTACCTAATTCCATTTGCTGTTCTAAGTTCTGTCTACCTAATTCCATTTTCTGTTCTAAGTCCTTTCTCACTTCCTCCATTTTCTGACCTATCTCTTTTTTATTATTTTCCAAGTCCTCTCTCACTCCCTCTATTTTCTGACCTAATTCTACTTTGTTTTGTTCCAGTTTTTGTTCTATACTCTGACCTAAACTTTGTTCCAGTCTTTCAAACATCATCATCATTAACCTTTGGTCTTTGCTTATTTCCGCCTGTTCCTCACTCTCTAATCCTATCTGATAACTAGGCCTATCTGCCCCTTCCCCCACTCCTGTTTCTATCTCTTTTCGCGACATTTCAATTCCTTTATCTAATTCACTTAATGTTGAAAGTCCTGTTACTTTGCCACTTCTAAGTAGCATTAATAAATGGAAATAAAATGTATATATAAAAAAAAAACAAAAAGTTTTGATCCTACTTTCTTTCCTGCTGATTCTTCGTCCAGTTATTTACGTCTCCTGGGTAGTTGGTTTCGCCAGATGATCTCCGGTGTTTTTCCCACGTTGATTCTCCGTGTATCGATGTTTTGACGGATCGTTGATATCAAACGATGTTCAATGGCGTCTTTTTCCTGCACGATGAGATGGCGTCATTTTGATGTTTATCGCACTCGTAATTTTGCATTCCATTCTAAATTCGCGCTCCACGTTGGGCAAGCCATTTGTGGCGGGGTTTTATTATAAGAGAAGGTCATATATCAGCGTGAATATAGCAGCAAATGGAGTATTGTTTTTACTAAAAGGTGGAAAGTTTGTTATAGCAGACGCCACTCTTATCTGCAGGGTTGGCGGTCGAAGAATGGAATGCAAAAGCCAACGTTCTTTTATCACAAACACATTTATTAGTTATTTACACTTCTTGTCACAATTTCAGTTAATTAACGACTTTTAAATTTCGACAGCGTCTACGCTGGTTAAAAGTTTGGGTGTAATTTACATGTTCACACACCATCAGCAATTATACGACCTCCCACTTTGAGTTCACAGACGCTAATGAATATAGTACCTAGCGTCCTATGACGCAACACCGCCATTCTTGTGTATTCATCCGCGCAACAGTTCTCATTGGTTGAACTCAAAGTGACGAGAAGACATTGTCTATTTTGAGTATTATTAAAAAAAATAAGTCCCTGATACACCCAAATTAAAAGAATTAAAAATTTACACACTCTTACAAAAATATTTACATGAACAATTTTCTATTAGTCAATATTCCGTCTCAAACTGTAGTGTGGGGATTCTCATCAGCCCAAACATGACTATTTCGACTATTTCGTCTTTGGTGAAACAGGCTTCATCAGTGAAAAGTACGCACAAAGGGAAGTGATAATCGACCACACAGTGCTGCAGTAGCCATTGGCTGAAAACGACCCAAGGTGCGAAGTCAGCCAGAGACAGAGCATGTACTCTTTGAGGGTGGTAGGGGTGCAATTGTTGTTCCCGAAGTATATTCCAAACAGTACTTTGCACGAGCCCCATTTCATGTGCAACTGTTCGAGTACTTATTGAAGGTTCCTTAGCCACATGACAAAGCACTTACTGTTCCAAGATGGGAGTCTGTACAGTTCGCCTTCCTCCTTGGTCGAGATGCTGTGGTTGCACCTGCCCAGCTTCCCTTAACTGCTGAAAAAGTCTTGGGAACATGGTATATCGCGGATGTCCCTGATGTGGATACTTGTCCTGGTATAGCCTTTCTGCTTCCATACTGTTTCCATTAGCTTGCCCCTACACGAACACCATATCTGCATATTCTGCAACTGCGTACTCCATTTCACCACGGTTGATTGATACACTTCCTCCTGTAAACACAGACTGGACTCCGACCTGTACCTAGGTAATGTTACAGGACAGTACATCAGACAGTACACATCACGCCATCTGCATTGAACTATGTTGCCGTACGTAAGTTTAAAATGCTATCTGCATTATTTTCATGGCGTTGTAATTCTAAACCACTCATGATACTCCTAGATGGCGGTCTGGTTATCTATCCATATTACTAATCACCTACCTACCTATGAAAACAACTTTTGCCTATAACTTGTGAAGGACACATTTCGGGACCAAGGTTTTTCATATCAGATTATTGCATTTGTCCTTAATCTTCCCTGAAAGTTTCTAACACCATCACGAAATCACCTGATGTATTCACGAGCTTCTGTCATTAGTGTTACAGAATACAATTGCAGGCTCTTCGTGTGTACTTCCGTCTTTATATGATAAACTGGAATCATATTTAAGGTTTTGGGTATAACTACTGACGAATGTGGAGCCATGTTATTTCCATTGGTCGAATCGTGTATTCCCAAAGCTTTGCTTTGAGTATGGCAATGGCAGTCTGCAACTGGAGGGAAGCTGAAGGACCGTCTCAAGGGCCTGATGAATTTCATAAAACAGGAAGTAGAGGGAGAGGAAAGAATTTCAATAGCTATGTCTGGAATGAAGTTTGAAAAGGGCAAGGTAACCAAAGAAAGGAAGCAGATTAGTTTCAAACCAATGAATCTGCCGCAGGCTTATTTACAACTAAGCAAAACAAGGTAGGTACAGCTAGTAACTGCATATTCTACAGTGGCAATCATGTAAGCAATGAGTGCTATAGTGCACGTGAACTAAGTCTTGAAGAAAAGAAGAAAAGAGCAACAAATAGAAGGTGTTGTTTTGTCTGTTTGACACCAGGACACTGCGCCAAGTCATGCAGAATTCCCGTTAAATGTATTATTTGTCTCAAAAAACATTATCCTATCATGTGTCAAGATTTGCCTACAAATTAGGATATTCTGAAAGCTGAAGTAAAGAAGTTAGACGTTCCAGCCAAAAGGGAGCAACAAGAAACAAGTGCTGTGGAAGCATTGCATGCAAGATCATTATATCTGCTGAAGAATATTTGCAAACGGTTTTGAAGAGATTAAAAGGAAAAAACTATGAAAGAACAGTCAGAGCAATCATTGATACAGGATCACAATGCTCATATGTTCTAAAGGAAGCTGCAATCAAAATGGTTTATGAATCAATAAAAGCAGAAGAGATTATCCACTCATTGTTTGGAGGAAGTAAAACTAAAGTTAAGAAACACAGCACATACAGAACTTGTTTAGGCACTTTAAATGACAGTTACAAGTACACTCTTGAGGCCTTGGATCAAGAGGATATATGTGGAGATATTAGTCGTATTCAAAGAGGATCGTGGATACAAGAACTTGAAGGTGCAAACATTGAACTAACCAATGTATGGGATGGTACAGTTCCAATAGAAGTGCTGATTGGAGCAGATGTAGCTGGGAAGCTGTTTACTGGAACATGTAAGAAATTAAATTGTGGACTGGTAACCATACAGACTAAACTGGGATGGACTGTAATGGGAAAAATGAATAAGGAACAGATAAGAAGAAACTGTACTACATTGTTGACCTCAATGTTTATCGAAAATATTTCAGTGTCAGATTTATGGGACTTGGAACTCATTGGAATCAGGGGCCCAATATTGCAGAAAACCAAGGGAGATGTACATGAAGCTGTTCTACAACATTTTGAGGACACTGAAAATCAACAATGAGGGATGCTATGAAGTGCACAGGCCTTAGAAAGTAGGGTACCCACTTTGCCTCATAATTACGAAATAGCGCTTAAGAGATTGATATGAATTACAACTAACTGAAACGAGAGGGTCTGATAAGTGAGTACAGACAAGTGTTAGATGAGTGGGAAAATGAGGGAGTAATAGAATGGGTTCCACAGTCAGAACTGGCCAATTTTAGACATTGCCTTCCTCATCAACATTAGTAAAAGGGAACAGTACTACAAAAATTAGACCTGTGTTTGATGCTTCTGCAAAAATGGCAGGAAAATCTTCATTAAACGAGTGCCTGGAAAAGGAACTTAATCTAGTTGAATGCATACCAAAGATCCTATTACAGTTCCAGCTGAGATCTGTAGGTGTTGTCACAGATATAAGAAGAGCTTTTCTACACGTAAGCCTTCACAAGTCAGATAGAGATTTCCTTCATTTTCTTTGGTTTAACAGTGAAGAGAAAATACAGGTTTATCATCATTGTAGAGTTGTATTTGGTGTGACATGTAGTCCTTTTGTGCTAGGGACTGTGATTAATCACCTTTTAATCAGTAAGTTATAGCAAATTAAGAATGATGTTGCTAATGTTTCAAGTTCTACTGTAATTAAACTTATGAATGGTTTTTATATTGATAATTGTGTCACTAGCGTTGACAACATTGAGGAGCTTCACACATTTATGAATGAAGCATCAGATGTGATGAAAGAAAAGAAATTCGATTTAAGAGGTTGGGAGCATACTGTGTACAAATCAGGTTCTGGAATTTCTCACACAACTAATGTTTTAGGACTGTAATGGAATAGAAAAGAGGATACTTTACAAATATCTTCAGAAAGCCTGCAGTTTGACACATCTAAACCTGTTATGAAGAGGACAATGCTTTCTATGTTAAGCAGGGTGTATGATCCCATAGGATTTACTTGTCCTGTATCTTTATGTCCGAAACTTTTGCTGCAATCAACTTGGAAGAAGAGGGAAGGCTGGAACTCTGAAGTAAGTGAAGAAATCAAGAAATTGTTTCTGAAATGGGTCAGCGAACTCATAATTTTAGCAAAGATTAAAATACCCAGGTGGGTAGATGTAAGCGAAGAAGCAAAGTTGAGTTTACACACATTCTGTAATGCAAGTCAGTTTGTGTATGCTACTGTGGTGTATATTTACTGTGCCACAGTTAATAGAGTATCTGTGGAGCTAGTCCAAGTTGAGGTAAGGATATCCCCTTTAAAGAAGATGACAATTCCACGTCTGGACTTATTGGCAGCTACTATTGGAGCGCAACTGCATAATTCGGTGATAAAAGATCTTGGAATGGAAAGCATTGAAGAATTTCTTTGGCATGACTTATCTACGGCACTTTGTTGGATTCATCGAGGGGAACAATGGTTGACATTCGTTGGAAATTGGGTGGCAGAGATAAGAAAGTTAACTTCTGTTAATCAATGGAGACATGTCCCTGGTGAAAATAATCTAGTGGACTTACCTTCTTGAGGATGTGGAGCAAAACAGCTTTGAGAATCCCAATGGTGGGAGGGTCCCAAGTGGTTGAAAGAACCACCAAAATTGTGGCCACAAGCCTCAAATGCAGTTGATGAAACAGAAATTGAGATGGAAAAGAAAAAAATGTGTAAAATCGTCAATGCTAGCCATGGGAAAACCCACCTAAGATTGGTTGTATAGATACTTCTCCAGTTTCACCAAGATTCTCCGTTTAGTAGGATGGATGTGCCAATTCACTTATAGCTGCCGTCATCCAAGTGCCCGGAAGTCAGGGGAACTCACAGTTGAAGAATTGAAATCTGTAGAAATTTATGTTGTTAAGACAGTGCAACAAGAGTCATTTAATGGCATTAAAGATGAGAAGATATCATCATTATGTCCATTTGAAGATAAGATGGAATCATGCAAATTAGAATCAAGATAACTGAACGCGAAGATGTGAAAGATTTTAGATATCCTATGATTTTACCAGCAAAGCATCCTCTGGTAATTTTGTTCATTCATGATGAACACAAGAGAAACAGACATGTAGGTGTGCAAGGATTATTGTCATTACTGCAAGAGCATTACTGGTTACTTGGAGGATGAAAGTCCATAAAGGCAGCTATTTCAAAATGCATTATTTATCAAAGATATGCAGCTTATAAAGTAGAAATAATGCCTGCATCACTACCTGTTCATCGAGTGAGAGATGCTGCTGCATTTGAAGTGGTAGGTGTTGACTTTGCCGGACCACTTTATTTGAGAAACAAGGAAAAGGCTTGGACATGTTTGCATACATGTGCAGTGTATCGTGCAGTGCACTTGGAGCTCATTTCTAGTTATCAACGGATAAGTTTACCCAGACACTTTGTCGTTTTACAGCTCGACAAGCCAGGCCATCAATAATTTTTAGTGACAACGGTACAAACTTCGTAGGAGCAGATAATGCATTTAAAAGAGTCGACTTTAACAAAATCAAGTGCTGCAGTTCAACACAAAGAATTCAATGGAAATTTAATCCACCTAGTGCTGCACGGTGGGGAGGATGGTGGGAGAGACTGATGCAAATCTTAAAAGAAACACTCCAAAAAATCCTTGGAAAAGCTAAGTTAAATTATGAAGAGATGTCCACAATCGTCAGCAACTGTGAAGTTATAATCATCTCATCCTTTGACTTAGCTGTCCAGTGATTCTGATGATCTAGCGACCTTAACACCATCCATGTTCTTCAGGGTTGCCAATTTTTAAAAGTAAAGTTATCATACCGGCCACTCAAAATTATAGATTTGGATTCAAAATTATCGTACATCATAAATCAAATGCTACAACAATGAAAGTATCAGCAAGACACTTATGAAAATGTAATAGTGTTGATGTTTATGGTATCCACTTATAAGACTGATGACCTCAACCAGTATTACTACTTTAGTACTTATGTTTCTCGCACTATTCATCTGAAAGTTCATCTTCTTCCTCAACTGTTGCAGCGTTATAGAAACTTGTTGAGATAAATTTTGACATCTTCTCGGTAACTTGCAGATTTTCGGACCCACCACATTCTTTCATAAGCTGAGATGACTGAATCGTCCATTTACCGTATCTAGCGCCAATCTGTTTCTAATTTTGGCTTTTATTAAGCCTAGTTTAGAAAAAAGTCTTCCATAACAAGCGTTTCTATGGGACAACAAAATCACTGACAATGCAAACTCCGCCAGTTCTTTGAAATCAGTATTTTCACCAAGGTGACACATGTGTTTAACAGCACTCCAGAAGCTTCCAGGTTCAGGCATGTTCTTTATTTCATATGGAATATCACTTATTCCTAGTTTTCTCCATCGATCATCAATTTTTTGAACAGTGCCTTCTTCTTTGAGGTTCCAGATCTGGACACACTGATGATAAGAGGATAAAGGGTAGGAGGATTAGTAAGACATGGAATCATCTTAGAGGGGTGGAGACAGGCCATGAGGGCAAAAGTGATGTCGCTATTTGTAGCTAATTTTATTTTGCTGGTGTGGCAAACCAGTAAAAATGATATTTCGCCAGTATCGAACTATCAGCACTCAAATTATTGTACACCCCCATAATTATCATATGGGTTGGTTACCATGAGTACAAACATTAAAATTATTGTATGCCCCCATAATTATCGTACGGGTTGGCAACTCTGATGTTGTTACAAGAAATTAAAGAAGTGGGGGTGCTCGATATTGATGAAATAGATTCTACTAATCTTTGTGCTAGAATCTCTTACAGACAAAAGCTGAGAGGAGTTAGAGAAAGGTTCCGAAGAGAGTACTTGGGACAACTGCAGCTTAAGAGTACCAGAATGAAAAGTCAACAGATAAAGTTGGGAGAAATTGTACTCATTGGAAGCATCTAGAGTGGCCATTGGCTAAAGTGGAGGAACTGATACCTGGACATGATGCTGAAGTTTGACTGGTATGTTTGAGGACATCAGCTGGAATACTTCTACAACCAGTCAACGACTCTATCCTTTGGAGGGCATTGTAGGAGAAGAAAGTACTGTAAATCAACAGCCGGTAAAGGATGCTCAAGAGAGGGCTGAGAGAATGGAAGAACAAAAACAAAACACAGACTTCCCGAAGCTAACAGCCCAAGGACAAAGTATAAAAATTCCAAAAATATTAAATTTGTTAATTGTGTAACCTTACCACTATGAATTGTATCTGTTATATTTATCGTCAATTAATGTAAATGTTAAGGTGCAATTATGCATAAAATAGGTTAAGTTAACATAGTGCCTTCTGTTTACTTAAGGTAGGAGAATGTTATAATTGCATTTGAAATGATAACTAGTGAGTTTTGTTTTAGCAATTCGCTGCATTGCTTTTTGTTTATATAGAAGAAGAAAAAGTTTGTTCAGAAGTGTTCGTTAGTAAATGCAGCTATATTTAGGGCTAGGAAGTTCATGCATTTGCATGCTTTTTCATAGGGGTTAAAAATGTATGCTTTTACATTATGTCCACAAATTATGGAATTTTCAGTTATTTGGACATGATTTTATGGTGCATATAACTGCATATTTTCTTGATTTTGATAAATGCATACTATTTCAATACTATAGCCTCTATATAGCATATTTTAAAGATTTTTATGGTTTTTTTCCCACCTGGATAATATTTTTCATATTGGTAGTGTTGCATATGATGATGTAACTCGCGAGGTGGCGAGAAGCAATGCTGAGTCATGTTATGTAGTGAATCCCCAGTTTCCATCCTTTCATTATATGTTTGTGCGTAGAGAATAATCAATGCGTTATCTGAGAGGCTTATATTAACAAAGATAAAGTGCAGGTCAACGTTTTGAGCAGCACGATTATAGCAACGCTTACCTCTGCGTGGTCTTCAAACGTAAGTGTTGTGAATTGGTTCCCTCCAAATTAAATTAGGCGTATAAAATGTTAAAAAGCTCTTCAAATGCCGAAAATAAAACCAACTTAGAATGCTAGATTAATTTACAGAAAGAGTTTTCGGGTGATTATCTACAGATAATAGGGCACTGTTTTGTGGAGCGTGCGACAAAAATATAGGGAGTGAGAAAAGATTTCAAATAGTTCAGCACATAATCACAGCAAAACAAGGAGAATTTAATCAGAAAACTCGCAAACAAAGAACCTGTTCTAAAACAATTAGCAGAGTGTTTAGGAAGTAGGGTTAGGTACTGAATTTTCCTATGACTTGTGCCAAGTATTTTTAGTTACTGATATTCCCTTGTTCAAAATTAATAATCAGATGTTTGAAAACTTTCTTACCAAGTGTACTCAACAACATGTGCCTGAAGAAAGTACACTGCGTAAGACTTGTGTAGGGCATTGTTACAATAACGTATTGTCAAATTTACAAAATTTAGCGGATCAGTTTGTGTGGTTGCCTGTTGATAAAACCTCTAATTCTGAACGCCGTTCTATTGCTAATATAATCGTGGGTGCCTTAAATAATGAACAAAAGACTACAGCTTATCTCCTTAATATGTGCAAATTGTCGGCCACTGACAATGTAACTGTGACACAGTTTGTGATGGACTCTTTGAAAGTACAATGCCCATGTAGAATCGAATACAACTGGTTGCTTTTATTTGTTACCTTATATGGCAAAATCAGGAAAAACTTTGAAAGGTATTTTTCCTAACTTAATCCATATAACTTGTTAGACACACGCTCTTCATCAAATTTCTGAGACAATACGCGATTCTTTCCCACTGGTAGATGGATTTGTGTCCAGTACAAAGAGAACTTTTGTTAAATCCCCTAAAAGAGTTAAGTTGTTTAGATCAACAGCATCTAATATCCGACTTCCTCCTGCACCAGTGTTAACTCGATGGGGAACATGGGTCAATGCAGTTTTATATTATGCTGAGCACATAGAAGTAATCGAAGAGGTTGTTAATTCATTGGACTCAAAAGGTGCTTCATCAATACAAACTGCAAAATATTCTGTCAGGCACTGGGTTAAAGAAGGATCTTAGTTTCATATCTGCCCATTTTTCTTTCTTACCAACAGCCATAATGGCATTGGAAGCTGTAGGATTTCCTTTGCATGAATCACTTACTGTGCTTGAAAAAACAATATGTGATCTAAGTTCGGTTCCTGGTAGCATAGGACAAAAAGTGAAAGAGAAAGTGAATTATGTAGTTTCAAAAAATTCTGGTTATAAACAGATGTGCGATATTCGAGACATCCTTGAAAGAAAACTATCTGTCACACCAAGAGAGTTAACTCTCTCTGTGAAGCAGTTAACATCATTTAAATATGCCCCTGATAACATCTTGTAACGTGTAAAGAAGTTTTTCACGTTACAAAAGTGTTTTGCCAGACAATAGACGACGTTTTACAGTTGAAAATTTGTGTAGTGTTGGTTGTGAACTACAATTTAGCAGTTAATAGTAGCAGCGGAACCACTTCTGCTTCAATCTCTAAGGAATAAGGTAACTTTATTATTTACACTAACTCGTCTACTGCAAAGGGACATGAACTGTTCTAATGAAATAGTGCATATTTCTTGGCATATTTTGAAGTTTTTAAGAGCATATTTGCATGCATATTTCAGTGTTTTTTATGGCATGAACTTCCGAGCCCTAGTTATATTATATATTTACTTATAAATAAGGCGTCTTTCCAAAAGTAAGCTTCTTACACCTACCTCTATTAGCCAGGTTATTCTAGTTGAAACAGTAATTTCTACCCTGTAGGTATAATGGGGTTAGTAATGCCGGCCATGAAGCCTTAGCATTTTTACTTATTTCCTTAAATGTTTACCTGGTTTGATAGAAGAATAGGTTTTTGTATGTATTGTTGGTAGAAAAGAGGAAAACCTAATGGAAATATAACATTACATTTTAATTCTGGGCACCTCAAAGCTGTAATTTCAATGAAATCTTTGGCAGGAATTCAATAATTGTAGCAAATTACAATTGGGAAAATGAGAAAAGTTGCTGCTTCTTGAATGTATTAGTTTTCTAAATGCTGTGTTTTATTATTAGGAAACTGATGGCTGAAAATTGGGCAAAACTAATCAAAGATTATAATTTGGCTTTTGGCTTACTATTAAGTGCAATTCTTTAGGAATATTTTGGTGTAAATATGCTCCATATCAGAGTGAAAATCAGGGACTTAGCTGGTAATCTGTGTAACCCTGAGCAGAAGTTAGTGTTGCTTTGATGTTTTTTTATATTTCTAAACATTTTCCAAAATTTCATGAGGTGGTTTTGTAAAATCTGCTGCACGTATGTTAACCAGTTTCTAAATTTCACATTTTCAGTAAAAAAGAAGTGTTCTATTTTATTAAAAATACTAAACAGAATATTGCAAGCTTTCAGGTGCATTTTTCATATTTATACCCATAATATTTAAGAGATTTTCAAACTTTAAAATGCTCCTTAGAATGCAAATTTTAAATTGTTAGTATGAAATTCTGAAAATCATTTCCCCAATGCATATTAAGTAAAACTTTTATGTAGTTATTAATATGTTACACTACCAAGCTCATACAACTTTGATAAGTGTAAAGTATTTGTTTTGCAAGGTCAAAACTTGCAATTGAATTAAATTATTTGTTAAAAGGAATTAATTTAAAAGTATACTTCTTAGCAAACTTGTTTTCTAACTCAATAGGAAACACATATCTGAAATGTGGTTTAAAATTATGAAGATGCATAGTAAGGAGCATTTACTATCCTAAAATTATGTTTGAAAATGCATGATGCAGGAACTACTCAACATATTACTTGTTTAATCTAATTATCCTTCTGGTGCCTACATAAGAGGAAGATAGCTTCAACCTGTGTGACATATTGGAACAAAGAGCATGCCTATCAGTTTGTGTGACATGTAACACCATGTTGCCTAGATAAACAACACTGTGATTATGGAACTAAGCGCTCTCCATGACGATAACATGGCCAGTATAAGTAAAACAGAGCAACCAGAGTTTCTATCTGGTTCTGTTATGAAATTAGTCAAGTCCAAATCACCCAGTACCTTGTTAGTTTGCAACCTAACCTGCAGTCTTCCCAGACTAGGTCCTAACATTGATTAACTAGTGTCGGAAAATGTTCACATACCTAACTTTGTTTTGTATGGCTCCCCTCTAATTTGCAAAGAAAAGACACTATGCTCTGTTCTAGTGTCATTTTCAGTCATTTTCAAGAAAATCAAAATTTCCGAAAAATTTTCCATGTAAAGGTAGTTAAGGTTGGGGCTATTTTCTTCAAAATCTTCGTGTCGCATCCTTGAAGGACATTAAACTTAAATACCAACTTTGTTTTTTAACCATCTTTTCGCTTTTGAGTTATGCTGTCCACAGACTGACAGACATACACACACACAGACATACACACAGCCCTTTTTCTAAAAATGCTTTTTTGGATTCAGGGGTTCTCAAAACATATTTTTGGTAAAATGTTGACATCGAATTTTTGGGTGGAATACAATACTTCCTCTACTTACCAGTAGAGAAAGTTTGCAAGAAACAAACTTGCAAAATAACTATGTGACCAAATTAAATGGCTATAATGTCTACTATGCTACTGCAAATATGCATCTTGTACAAGTGGCGGAGTAGCAACTTATGTTCAAAATAATATCCCACAAAAGAGTGTCCCACTGAATACCGGATATGAAGCAGTTGCAGTATCTGTTACACTAGGCATACATACTTGCATATGTAATGAATATTTACGAAATAGTAATATTAGCCTCTCTACTCTAAATGAAATATTACAATTACCCAAGCCTTTTATATTAATGGGCAATGTTAATGCACACAGCACCCTTTGGGGAGACAAAAGCACTTATTCAAGAGGAAAAACGATTGAATCCTTGCTATTTAACTCAAGAGTTAATTCTATTTAACAATAGTAACTCCACGCATTATTCTATAGCAAATAATACTTTCAGCTGCATTGATTTAGCAATCTGTTCCCCTGACATAGCACGTCTATTAAAGTCGACAGCTTACACAACTTATTTGACAGTGATCATTTTCCTATTTTAATCAAAATGGAAAGTGCAAATTCTGTGAGTTTTCAAACTCACAAGTGGAATTTTAAGAAATCTGAATGGCTAACATACAGAAATATCATAAATGAAAACATAAATCTATTACCACAACAAAACCAATGGCTAAACATACATATAAATGATATAATCGAAAACTTCTCACATCTGTTTTAGAAGTACAGGGCTTTCGAATTGGTTCTTCACCACCGCATGGCCCTTTGCCTGTGCGAGTTTGAAGCTGCCGCGGCTGGGTTTGCCGCTATTAACAAGCCGGAGTAAAACATGTATAAAAATCTTACCTTATAGAAAATGCTGGAAATGTCATGAACAATGGTTTAATCGATCTTTGTCTCTTTCCTTTTCACTTTTTTCTCCCAGTCTCCCTTCTTCTCTCTTTCTTTCTTTTTCCTTGTGTCTTTCTTTCCCTCTTTCTTTCTCTATTTCTTTATGTCTCTCTTTCCCTCCTCCTCCATTGCTTTCTTACTTTCTCATTTCCCCTCTCTCTTCCTCACCTTCTTTCTCTCTTTCTTTGTATCCTTGTTTCTTTATCTCTTTCTTTCTTTATCGCTGTATTGCTTTCTTTCTTCCTTTCTTTCCTTCTCTCTTTCTTTCCTTCTCCTTTAGTCTTACTTTTCTTTCTGTCTTTCTCTTTCTGTCTTTCTCTTTCTTTCTTTCTTTCTTTCTTTCTTTCTTTCTTACTTTCTTTCTTTCTTGCTTTCTTTCTTCCTTTCTTCCTTTCTTCCTTTCTTCCTTCCTTCCTTCCTTCCTCCCTTCCTCCCTTCCTCCCTCCCTCCCTTCCTCCCTTCCTCCCTTCCTCCCTTCCTCCCTTCCTCCCTTCCTCCCTTCCTCCCTTCCTCCCTTCCTCCCTTCCTCCCTTCCTCCCTTCCTCCCTCCCTCCCTTCCTCCCTTCCTCCCTTCCTCCCTTCCTCCCTTCCTCCCTTCCTCCCTTCCTCCCTTCCTCCCTTCCTCCCTTCCTCCCTTCCTCCCTTCCTCCCTTCCTCCCTTCCTCCCTTCCTCCCTTCCTCCCTTCCTCCCTTCCTCCCTTCCTCCCTTCCTCCCTTCCTCCCTTCCTCCCTTCCTCCCTCCCTCCCTTCCTCCCTCCCTCCCTTCCTCCCTTCCTCCCTTCCTTCCTTCCTTCCTTGGTTTATTTCTTATGACTGCGTTGGTATCGAAGTCGTATTGCACGTTGAGCGGCTTGGCCTTTTGACAGAGGACGCAGGTGGAGGTTATTTTTCGGACTTTGTGCTGGATTCTCTGTAGGTAAAAATTATCGAGGATGGTCAGTGATGTTCGTTCAGTTCCAGCGTGTGCCAATGCTGTGTGGTATGCATTGATTAATTCGTTTTCCATGCGCTCTGGTATATAACATTTCCATTTTTGTACGTCTTTACCGTGTAACTTATACAGTATCCCATTTCTAACGCCGATAGTGCCTTTAATTTCGTCATTGATTTCCGGCGCCTTTTCTATCAGTTTAGCAAGCTCGTTGTTTTCTCCCTATTTCTTTCAAACTCCTTGCAAGATCTTTATTCATCGGAATTTCCATCCTCATCAGTATCACTTCTTTGTGTGGGCGCTCTATACTTTCAGGGATTTGAGGATTATGATTTAGTCTAGACAACAGGTCACTGAATATGTTGTCTTTTCCTGGGATGTGATGTATCTCCACGTCGTGAGATAATATTTCGTGAATATATCGGGAAATTTTGGTACTGGTGAGCTTGCACGATTTAATGAAAGAAAGGGTCACATGGTCGGTATAAATGGTGATCTTGCGGTTATAAATGTACTGTCTGAATTTTTGCAACGAATAGTATAACGCAGCTATCTCTAATTCTGTAGCGCAAGAGTTCTTTTCTACGTCGATTAATCCTCTGGATGCCGTAGCGATGATGTGCGTTTCTCCATCACTTGACATTTGTGATAATACTGCCCCGTGGGCCACATTCGATGCGTCTACGTGAATCTGATAAGGGAGGTCGTCCTTTGGCCGTTCTAATAAGATTGCATTTGCGAATAATTTCTTCACATTTTCAAAGGCAGCTTGGTGATGTTCTTCCCATATCCATTTCCTTCCTTTCTTTAAGAGCTCTCGCAGGGGTGCTACTTCTGCTGCATATATTATGATAAATCTCGATTGGAACTGAAATATCCCTAATAGTCGCCTCAATTGCTTCGGGCTTTTAGGGGGTGGAATCTTCTCAATTGCGGCGATTCTGGCTTGGTTAGGTGTTATCCCCTTTTCCGATATGACATATCCAAGGAATTCTACTTCTTTTACTAGGAACTTCGTCTTCGAGATGTTAAGCGTCATGTTATTTTCAATTAGTTTATTCAATACGAAGTCTAGGTGCTTTAGATGGTCTTCGAAGTTTTCGTCGATAATAAGGAAATCGTCAACGTATTGGATGAGAAAACCCTTTGCGGTGTCCCCGAAGATGGCATTTATAGCTCTTAGGAATCCGCTCTGCGAAGTCAATAACCCGTATGGAACCCTTCGGAATCGATACAATAGTCCTTCATGTAGGAAGCTAGACTACTTTCTTACATCCTCCTCCAGTTCCACCTGCCAATAGGCGGAGATTAAGTCAAGATTCGAAAAATATTTTCCCTTGTTGATTTTCGTTAGTAAAGTTTCTATGCTCTCTGTTCTGAAGTGATCAGGTATGGTATGGGCATTTACTTTTCTTGCATCTATGGTCATTCGTAAACTGCCATCTTTCTTTTGAACCCAACATGTTCCATTAGCGTAGCAACTATGAGAGATCTCAATTATTCCATCACGCAACATTTTTGCAATCACTTCATTAGCTTTTTCTCTCAGTGCGATAGGTAAATCCCTACTCTTATGAGTGAAAGGTTTTAAGTTTTCGACTATGAAGGAGTGTCAATATGCCGAACATAGTCCTGGTTTGTCTGAAAATGCACGTCGGTTCTTCAATAACACCCTGTATAGTTTGTCCTTTTGATCTTGGTCAAGGTCACATGAACACAAAATTTTCTCCCTGATAGCTGATTGGATGTCGTTGGCCTGTTTGTCCTTCGGGTATGAAAGTGTACAGTGCTTCTTTTCATAAATATTTTCGATTTTTTGTAGCCCGATGCTAGCCTGGATGTAATGTTTTCTTTCTTCATCACAGGATTCGTACTTATTATTATATTCCTCCATTTCTGACTCATTATCAGGTTTGTATATTACCTCAACTAAGCTTTGGCTCTTGTTAACTTCTATATGCTGTACAAAAAATGTCTCTTGGCTTAAAACAATTTCTCCCGGCGTTTTCTCAACAGTGTGATCGTCTTCGCTTCTTACAAATGGAATATTTATTCTTTGATCGCCTCTCCGTATGCTCAGGTTTCTGTTTACAAAATCTAATTTTGCTTTCATGGTGTATAGCACGTCACAGCCTAGTAAGAAGTCACAGATTAAGTTTGGTATTACAAGGAATATTATTTCAGCGTCTCCACTACCTATAGTGAGTGGAATCATTATTTGTGTTCGAACTCTTTGTACGCTCTTCCCTACTGCTACACGACAAATCACGTTCTTTACGGGTAGGGTCATTAGTTTTAATTTTCGTTGCAGTAGATGGTGGTAAATTTTTAAACTGCAGACGCTCAAGCTAGCCCCAGTATCTATTGTTAAGTTGTAAGATTCGCCGGCTATAATAGCTGTTATTCTGGGAGATTCTGCGATTTCTGTGTCGGTCATATGTTGGAAGGTTGCTACTGTGTTTTCTATCTTTCGTCCATTGGTAGGCTCGGTTATCCATATGATGTTGGATTCTTGACCTCTGCTTATGACAGCCTCGTTAGAATCCAAAACAAGACCGCTTATCAGTTTTCCTGTTCATCTCTACTCGAGTTTTTATCTGTCCTGAGTTCGTATTTTGGTGGTGGTCGGTTCCATTTACATTTTCAGTTATTTGGGGTTCGTATCCTCTCCTCCCCGAATGACCTGGTGAACTATTTCTGTCTGTTCGGTATCGATTCCTGTCGGATTCGTCGTCAGATCGGCTTCCGTTCCGGCGATAATCTTCCTGGGCCCTGTTTCGCCAATGATAACCTCTAGCTCTTCCTCGATATTGAAAGTTTCGATGTCGTGGGCTTGATCGGATAAAGTTAATGTC
Source organism: Tenodera sinensis (assembly GCA_030765045.1). Classification (NCBI taxonomy): domain Eukaryota; kingdom Metazoa; phylum Arthropoda; class Insecta; order Mantodea; family Mantidae; genus Tenodera; species Tenodera sinensis. The sequence continues at coordinate 142,610,279 of CM060962.1, forward strand.
ATGTTCATGGTTATTTCGATTGTTCCAGTGGTGATTTTCGCGCCCTCTACTCCAATTACTAGAGTTGGGTATCTCGGGTTCGTATCTCTCTCGGGTATTTTTATATCTGCGTCCCCGGTTGAAGTTTATGTCATTTCGAACTCCAGACCTCTGGGAATTTTGCCATCTGTGAAACGTTGGTTCATCCCTGTTGAAATTGTTGGTCTGTGTGGCGTTCCCTGGGCTATGATGGAAGTCATGGCCGTTAGTTTCGAATGCCGATATTAATTCAATTATTTCCGTTAAATTCTTGGGTTTGGCTACTATTAGGTAGTTTCTTATTTGTTCCGGAAAATGCTGGATGATTAGATTTATGAAATCTGTCTCTCTGACGGGCGGTTCAATTAGTTTGCTCCGTTGGGCCCACAATAATAAGTAATCCACCATTGTTTGACCGTTACGGATATCGTATCTGCTATTGTTGAGAGAGGTTCTGATGTGATTTTGGGCGGTCGGACTCCAGTATCGGTTTAAAAATGCATTCTTGAAATATTGGTAATCCTGGTCTCCCCCTAGTGTTAATCTCAGCCAATTAAGGGATCGATTGCGTAAACCTTTTTTAACAACGAGCATTTTTAGCGCGTCCGGTACATTTTTGAGTTTGAAATACTCCTCGATGTCCAAAATAAATTGCCTAGGGTTATCCCCGACGTTCTCGTCGAATGTTGGTACCGTACGTTCGTTAAGCAGGTTATTAAATCCCATAAAATTGTTGGTACATACTTGCGAGCTTGGTATCTGGGCTACGTTATATTGTGGACGAGTTTCTGCGATATGTTGGCATTCCACATTCGCTTCACTCGAACTTTCATTACAATTATTGGCTGTTACGCTTGGAGTGCTTGTTTGGGATAGTTCAAGCCTCCGAATTGACCCTCTTAATTCATTAATGCTACATTCCGTTACTTCTACCCTTTTTTCAACTCTCAGGTGACTTGAGATCTGCTCTTTAACATTCTCTTTTAATGATTCGAGCGTTTCAATTGATACTCTTCGATCTTGTTCTATCGCGAGCTGCATTACTCTTATTTCTTTTTGCATATCATTTTCGAATTCTTTTTGCTTCTTGTTTAATTTATTATCTAATTTACTCAAGCCACCCTCCAGTTGTTAATGCAACAATTGACATGTATTTTCTAAATCTTTAACATTAGAGCTAATACTTTTTCTTACTTCACTTATGCCTAGTGCTGCTTGGTTCCTAACCTGATCAATTTCTGTTTGCATTTTTGCTAATGCCTCGTTGTGCTGAGCTAACCCTTCATTTAGGCGAGTTTCTAATCTAACACCATTAGCCTCAATTTGTTGTAACATTGTTTTCTGTTCTGATATTTTAGCTTCTAATTTGCTGCTCTGTTCTAATAATTTAGATTCTAATTTGCTACTCTGTTCTGATAATTTAGATTCTAATTTGCTACTCTGTTCTGATAATTTAGATTCTAATTTGCTACTCTGTTCTGATATTTTAGCCTCAAATCCGTTTTGTGCAGCTAATAATTGTTCAAGTATTTTCATGACATTACTATTGTTGCTGCTGAGGGAAGGCGAGTTACTTCTACTGGTAATGACTACATTGTTTTCCTGGGAGACTTCCTCCTGACTTATTCCCTCAATTTCCGTATTCTCCATTCTGTATCTTTTTATATTACAATCTATTTCTGTGTTTAAATTGGATCTGCTATTATGAGTACCCACTACCCTACTATTTCTTAAGAGCATTTACAAAGAGCACTGTTCTATTTCTCTAATAAAATTGAGTTTAACATATATTATTACAATAGCACTGTTTTTTTTTTTTTTTTTTTTTTTTTTTTTTTTTTTTTTAACATCTGTTCTGAGTATACATTGTCACATTGTTTTTGTCCTACCCTGTTTTCTCTTGCTGAGGGTTTCTTTCCTGGCGTTGTTCCTTGTCTCGATGTTTTTAGCGCTGATTGGTGCTCCGTCCTCCAAATTGGGTGTTTGTGGTTTTCCGGCACTCCTCTGGCATCCGTTAGTTGGCACTTTACTATTCTTCGGTTCTTGCTCCCGCGATGTTAGTGTGGTTATTCGTTATAATGCAGCTTTGCTCAACTGTTGTTTTGCGCGTCAAAATTCGTACTCTCACCAACCGTCGTTTTGTTTCTCCTATTCAGGCTCCAGCGTTGGGCGCCAAATTCTTGAAGCGGTTCCCTTCGATATCTTCTTTTTGATGATTATGTCGGAGAGCACGGGATTCAGGGGGAACGGAGAAACAAACAACACTAGTTTTTTTTTCATTGATTAATATATATATATATATATATAAACTTCACTATTTACATTCGTCACTGCTTACATCCGCTCCTTCCACTTTCATTGCTCAAGCCTAACTGAACCTTTGTTCCAGTCGGCTGACCGGGCAAGTGCCTATAGGCTAGTCGAACAGCTGACGGGTCATTAACCCCGCCTAGGTTGAATTTAGTGATATTTAATACTGTTTCAGTCTCTACCATTCTTTCTTTCTTTCTTCCATTCTCTCTTTCCTACTCTCTTTCTCTTTCCTACTTTTGTTCTTTCTTTCACACTTTATTTCTTTTATCCATTCTTTCTCTCTTTCTTAGTCACTTTTTTCTCTTTTACACTTTCATTCTCTCTCTCTTTCTTAACTTCTTTCTTCCTCTTTTGCTCTTTCTCTCTTTCTTCCCTTCTTTTGTTCCTTCCTTCTTTATATCTTTCTTTCATTTTTTCTCTCTTTCTTTCTTCTTCTTCTCTTTTCTTCTTTATTTCTTTCTTTCTTCCTTTCTGCCCTTCCTCCTTCCTCCCTACCATTTTTCCTTCCTTCGTTCCTTTCCTCCCTTCCTCCTTGCTTCCTCCCACTTTCTTACTCTCTATTGCTTTCTTTCTTCTTTATTTCCTTCTCTCTTTATTTCTTCCCCTTGCTCGCTCTCTTTCTTTACTTTCTCTCTCTCTTTCTCACTCTTTCTTTCTTTCTCTCTCTTTCTTTATTTCTTTCTTACTTTCTTTCTCCCTTTCTTTCTTTCTTTTTGTCTTTCTCTCTCCCTTTGCTTCTTTCTTTTCGTCTTTCCTTCTCCCTTTCTTTCTTTCTTTCTTTCTTTCTTTCTTTCTTTCTTTCTTTCTTTCTTTCTTTCTTTCTTTCTTTCTTTCTTTCTTTCTTTCTTTCCCACTCTCGTTTTGCTCCCTTACTTTCTCTCTTTCCTTTTTGCTTTCTTTCTTACTTTCTTTCCTTCTCTCTATCTCTCCCTCTCTCGTTCTTTCACTCTTTCTCTCTCTTTCTTTCTTACTCGCTTTTTTGCTTTCTCTCCCTTTCTTTGTTACTCTGTTAATTTTTCTTTTACTCTAAATTTCTTTCTGTCTTTCTCTCTCTTGTTTTCTTTTTTTTTTCTCTCTCTCTCTCTCTCTCTCTCTCTCTCTCTCTCTCTCTCTGTCTGTCTTTCTTTCTTTCCTTCCTTGTTGCTTCTTTCTTTCTTTCCGTCTATCTTTCCTTCCTCCCTTCATTCTTCTTCTGTCACTCTTTCTGTGTTTCTCTATTTATTTCTCTCATTCTTTCTCTCTTAGTTTCTGTCTTTCTCTCTCTTTCTTTCTCTTTTTCTCCCCTTCCCTCTTGTTTCTTTCTCACTCTGTTTCTTCCCTCTTGCTTTATTCCTTTCCTTCTTTATTCCTCTCTCTTTCTCTTGTTCTTTCATTATTTTGTTCTGCCATTCTTTCTTTCTTTCTTTCTTCGTTTCTTTCATTCCTTCTCTCTTTCCTACTTTTGTTCTTTCCTTCTTTCTCTCTTTATTAGTCTCTTTCTTCTCTTTTACACTTTCTCTCCCTCTCTCTTTCTTTTCTTCTTTCTTCCTCTTTCTCGTTTGTTCCTTTCATTCGTTCGTTCCTTCCTTATTTCTTTCTCACTTTCTTTCTTTCTCTCTTTCTATCTTCTCTTTTATTCTTTATTTCATTCTTTTCCTCTCTCTCATTCTTTCTCTCTGATTCTCCCTTTCTTTCTTTCTTTCTTTCTCTATCTCTTTTAATCTTTCTTTCTCCCTCTCTTTCGTTCTTACTTTATCTCTCTCTTTTGCTCTCTTTCTTTGTTTTTATCTTTCTCTCCCCCATTTTTCTTTCTTTTATTCTTTCTTTCTCTCTTTCCTTCTCTTTCTTGCTTTTCTTCTTTCCTTCTCTCTCTTTCTTGCTTACTCTCCTCCTTCCTCTGTTTCTTTCTCTCTTTCCTTCTCTCTTTCTTTCTTTCTCTGTTTCTTTATTTCTCTCTTTGTTTCGCTGTTTTCTTTCTCCCTTTCTATCTCTCTTTCTTTCTGCTTCTTTCTCTCTTTCTTTCCTTCTCTTTCTTTTTCTCTGTCTCTTTTTTTCTCTCTGTCTCTTTTTTTCTCTCTTTCCTTCTTTCTTTTTTCCTTGTGTCTTTTCTTTCTTTCTTTCTCTCTTTCTGTTTCTCTTTCTCTTCTCCTCCATTGCTTTCTTTCTTTATCATTTCCCCTCTCTCTTACTTTCTTTCTCTCTTTCTTTCTTCCCTTCTCTCTTTCTTTACCCTGTAGTCTTATTTTTCTTTCTCTCTCTTTCTTTCGTTCTTTCTTCGCTTCTTTCTTTCTCTGTTTCTGTCTTTATTTCTTTCTCTCTTTCTTTTTTCTCGCTGTCTTTGACTCTTTTTTCTCTCTTTCTTTCTTTCTATTTCCACCTTTCTCTCTCTCCCTTTCTTTCTTTTTGTCTCTGTCTCTACCTTTCCTTCTTTCTCCTTTTCTTTCTTTCCTACTCTCTTTCCTACTTTGGCTCTTTTTTTCTTTCTCACTTTATTTATTTTTTTTCTCTCTTTCTCAGTCGTTTTTCTCTTTTACACTTTATTTCCCTCTCTCTCTCCTTCTTTTCTTATTTCTTCCTCTCTCACTTTCTTTTTGTTTCTTTCTTTCGTTCGTTCCTTCTTTTTCTCTCTCTTTCCTTCTTTCTTTCATTTCTTTCTGACTTTCTTTCTTCCTTACCTCCCTTCCCCCTTTCTTCCATTCTTCCTTCGTTATTTTACTCCCTTCCTCCTTGCTTCCCTCCCACTGTCTTACTCTTTTTATTTGTTTCTTTTTCTCTTTCTTTTTTTATTCATTTCTTTCTTTCCCTCGCTCTCTTTCTTTACTTTCTGTCTCTATTTCTTTCCTTCCTTCTTTACTTCTTTCATACCTTCTTTCTCTCTCCCTTTCTTTCTTTCTTTTTGTCTTTATCTCTCCCTTTGTTTCTTTCTTTTAGTCTTTCCTTCTGCCTTTCTTTCTTTCTTTCTTTCTTTCTTTTCATCTTTCTCTCTCCCTTTCTTTCTTTCTTTCTTTCTTTCATTCTCTCACTTTCTTCACTCTTCACTCTTCCCCTCTCTCTTACTTGCCCTCTTCCTCACCTTCTTTCTGTCTTTCTTTCTTCGTCTCTTTCTTTCTCTCTGTTTCTTTCTTCCTTCCTTTCTTTGCTTCTCTCTTTCTTTGTCCTTTAGTCTTACTTTTCTTTCTGTCTTTCCTTCATTCTTTATGTCTGTCTTTCTCTCTTTCTTTCTCTCTCTTTCTTTCCTTCTTTTTCTGCCAGTCTTTATCTTTCTTTCTTTCTTAATATCTCTGTCTTATTCTTTATTTTTGTCTTTTTTCTTTCTTTCTTTCTTTCTTTCTTTCTGACTTTCTTTATTTATTTCCTTCTTTCTTTCCCTTTTTCTTCTTTCTTTCCTTCCTCCCTGCATTCTTCCTTTCTCTCTTTATTTCTTTCTTTCTTTCTTTCTCTTTCTCTCCCTTTATTTCTTTCTTTCTCTCGTTCCTTCTTTCTTTCATACTTTCTTTCTTCCTCTCTCTCTCTCCTTCTTTCTCCCTTTTTTTTCTCTCTTTCTCGTCTGTTTCTTTCTCTCTCTTTCTATCTTTGTTTCTTTCACCGCCTCCGACAAAACGTGCACAGCCTCATTCTTTTGGTAACTCACCTACTAAGCTTATTAATAGGTATATCAGCTGCTTTGTGACTCATTCGGTTTAAATCTTACACTGCATATGATGTAGTATTATAACATTGCAACGGTAGGTGTGTGTGTGTGTGTGTGTGTGTGTGTGTGTGTGTGTGTGTGTGTGTGTGTGTGTGTGTGTGTAGTTTAACGCCCGCTTTTACTACTACGGCACCACAGGCGGTGACACTGGTGATACATGGAATGAAGATGGAGCACCGGTGGAATGAGATGGCGGGGGAAACCGGAGAACCCGGAGAAAACCCGCCCAGACGCCGCTTCGTCCACCACGAATACCACATGCGGGTCCCTGGGATCGAACCCGGGCCGCCTAGGTGGTAGGCGAGCGCGCTAACCGCTCGGCCACGGCGCCGCCCTACAACGGTAGGTGCTAATATATAAGCTCTACACCTTTCTGTGTAGAAAGCTGTGTTCTTATGCGGACATCTGAATAAATATTCTGTAACGTGGGGTTTAGAAGTTAAAAGGAATATTTGATCTAAATGCAAACTTTAAAGTAAATGTACGCTGCTTATTTATTTCGTCAAAATGCGAACAAAAAAGATCATGTTTTGTTTCTAACCCCGGTGTTGTGTGCTAGTATTTTAATATGAGGGTGGGTCAATGAGTAATGCCTCCTATTTTTTTCCCCTTAAATAAGTTAGTTATGTGAAAAATTTGAATTTGGCGCAATTGCTCAAACCTTCTCCAATCCCCTGCAGTAGTAACTTCCTAAGTCAACAGGTGGCAGCACTGCATCCTCTTGCAAAATGGCTGACATCGACATTCGTATTAGACAGCGTTCTGTGATTGAATATTTGACTGCGGAAGGTGAAATGCCAATTCGCATTCACAAAAGGCTAAAAAGTGTGTATGGTGATGAAACGGTGGATGTCAGCAGTGTTAGACGATGGGTTCGTCGAATGATCTCATCGACTCGCTGAATGTTGCATGGAGTCACTGCAGTCACCGGCCTGCCGCTTCGCGTTTCATCTGCCAATGGTGTTTGCCCTTCAGCTTCGTTACAGCGACGAATCCATCGTCTAACAGTGCTGACATCCACCGTTGCATCACCATACACAATTTTTAGCCTTTTGTGAATGCGAATTGGCGTTTCACCTTGCGCAGTCAAAAATTCAATCGCAGAACACTGTCTAATGCGAATGTCGATGTCAGCCATTTTGCAAGAGGATGCAGTGCTGCCACCTGTTGACTTAGGAAGTTACTACTGCATGGGATTGGAGAAGAAGGTTTGAGGAATTGCGCCAAATTCAAGTTTTTCACATTACTTATTTAAGGGGAAAAATAGGAGGCATTACTTATTGACCCACCCTCGTAGATATTGACGGACAGGGAGCATTGTTTATAATGATGATAATGATAATGAAGATAATGATTGTACATCTAAGGCTTGTAGCCAGCGCCGACCTGCCAGAATTTTGACCTGCAAGAGTTTCTTTAACGAGTCAGTAAATCTACGCTGTTGCGTTCAATCCCAACTAAAATGGCCGGATCAAAGCTGCAGCCTCGGGAACTGAAAGCTAGCGCTTAAGCAACTGCGCCACTAAGGCCCGGTTTCACCAACAGTAATTTTATTTACCTGGGTTAAAAATAAGAAAGCCCGGTTTTGGTCAAGTTGCTGTTTCACCATGCGCTTATTTATAACCTACGTTAGTGTTTACGAGGCTTTTTACGCCGGTTAAAGGATTACCGGTGGCCGGTAAAACAAAAAAGAAAGTATTTCCCGAACTAGATGTGAAGTCTAGTGTCAGTACCCAGAGAATTCTCATTGCACATGCACCAGGACTTGAAAATGTTATGATTCAACACGTAATAGGTAGAAGTGCTTTATTCCAACCAAAACTTTCATACCAAGTTTTCAACGGAAATAAATGTAATGCAAATCAATAAATTGAATGCCTGGGAAATAGTTAATTCTACCAAAATATATTTGATATAACATGTGTATTTTAACGGGACCTACATTTTTTCTGCAGTAATATTTCGTGCATCTCTTTCAACTCGCCAACTGTACAAAAGTCATTCAGAATAAGAGCATTTCAGAGACTATTCACAGAAAATTCAACATATACATTTCGCTTGTCCTGAAAATATCTTAAACTAATGGTATCACAATTAAAATTGTTAGACATTTTTGAGAAAATGAGCATTTTGGAAGAAAAAAAAAAGATTTCCATGTAAAGGATAATCTGAGGCTGGGGATTTTCTTGAAATTCTTCGTGTCGCATTCAGGGAAGATACAAAACTATACCTATACCAAGTCCGGTATTTAACCGACGTTTTGTTTGTGTTATATTGTTCACCCCATCCACACACGGACGTTTTTTTTATTTTTGTCCTTCGAAAATTTTGGTTCGAATACTTTCTCTAAACAGGTATTAGTGAAATTATCTTTTTTATTTATTTATTCAAGGGAGCTTATAACGTGTATTTTGTATTGAGGGGAGCCCATAACGTGTATTTCCACCCGAATGCCAGTCATACGTTGCGTTATGTATTGAATAACAGTTATAATACTAACATATCACTACCCAAATTACTAATACACGCATAAATACACGATTGCTGGACTAGTTACGTTTATGCAACGTTGGCGCTACTGCCGTTGCATACGAGGCTTTGCATCTTCGGTTGGCAATAACCACTCCAACGCTTCGACTAGCCAGGACCTCCTAAATACCGGACCTGACACTGTGATTCAAGATGGCGGCCTATGTGGTGGGAACTACTTGTAAACAACTCGTCTACAGGCTACGATTTCAACGCAGTAAAATAAAAATGTGGTGTAATAACACGCCTATTTTGTGAATATGGGCTGTGTTAAACACAAAAACACTGTCTTAAACATAAACTCAAGTAAACAAAAAAGAATGACATTTAATATTAAACGATAAACCATGGGCAATGAAATATATAACCGCAAATATCATTCATGCAATCTACAGGTTTACATGCCATTATGTAACTGCATTACACACTCAAATTACAAAGAAGATAGACAAAACTGCAAGCAGCATGTTACTTAAATAAAACAGAAGTGTTGACAGTGAGTTGACTCAGAATTATTAATCGTTGTTTACACTGTTTTTCACATTTGTACAATGTGCATAATGTTATATACCTACACAAAACATACTATACTGGATGGCTGATATACAAATGCTGCTATTTAGAATGACCTAAAGCTACCTACTGAATTCAAACCCTTTAGGGTGAAATTTTGCTTTTACTATTACTGAGAACTTGATTACTCAGTTTGCAACAACATATTACTCAGCACTTCAGGACACTTTATTTTACAGGGGGAATCCACAAAAGCAGATGAAATATTAAAAATAATAACCGTAAAACAGCACTGTAAATGAAATACATGAAATACGTAATCTTAAATCAGTATTGTAAAGCAACATTGTGTTAGCTTAGGTTAGGTTAGTTTTGCATATGAGTGGGGTGACAGGGTCCTGTGTTATCGAAATATTTACAATTTGGGTAGTGTTTATGCAATCATTTCAACGTAAATGCATTAATCAATCATTGTAGCATATATTACACTCGTTTATGCACATTTATTAGCTAAATATCCGCCGCATAAGCGAAATAAAACCACTTCATCGACCGTACGAAATTTTCTCATAAATAAAACACAAAGCTTGAGCGCACAATAAAACTTACAAGATCGTAATCAGCAATAAAAACTGCATCCATTGCACTATGTTTCATTCGTTTTCTCGAGCGGACGATTTTGTAAATATTTACCAAACTTTGCTATAGTCTACAGTTTTACATGCAGCAACATAACACATTTCTTCTAAACTACAGCTACACATTTAAATTACAAAGACAAAAGATAATGTACAAATATGAGCAGCATACTACTTACATGAAACAAACTGTTGGTGTTGCAGATGCCACTAATTGAATTCACTCGAAATTATTGTCTTTCACTATTCACACTATTCACCATGTTATATACACACCGGCAACTAATACACATAACGCTGCAATTTATTGTAACTAAATACTGAATTTAGAAGCTTTATGTTGTAATTTACCTTTTGTTTTAACTGAAAGTTTCTGATTTTTAATTTGCATCCGGGAATGCAACAGTTACAGTGCATTGTCGTGTTTGAGGTTAGGTTGTAGTATGGCAACATTAATATACACTACTGGAACAGTTTTTCTTCAACAACCTCTCACCACTGTAATCGTGACACAAATTGTACTTGCAAACAGATAAATTAACCACACTATACGGCTAATGTAGCCATAGTCCTAGATGGAACACAATAAACATGAACACGTGGATAGCACACGGCACAGTCAAAACGTTATTACATTTATTCCTGTTCCTATACTGCCCAAATAAAACTTTTGAAACACTCGCTTTGCTAATATGAAGACAAACTTACATAGGAATTATTATAAGAAACAATAACTCGAAGACATAGAAAATAATACGAAAAACAGCGTGTGGAAACACCTCAGAAATCACTCCCACCAGCCGACGCCATTTTTGTACAACTGGGATGCCAGGGTCAGGTCCGTTAATCTAGAAGGTCCTGGACTAGCCCACCTGCACATGTGACATGTACTTTGTTGTTTCGCGTAGACGGCCAGGTCATTTCGTTCTGTGGTGATTTCATTCCACCGTGATCAATGGTGGCAGGCGCATCGCTCTTCGCATACGCTTACTACTAGTTGCTTGGTGGACGTGTGGTGGCGGGGTAGATCGGGCTGTTTGCTGAAGCAGTCTTTGTGTTTTGGCATAGTTTCTGTCTTTTTTGTAGTGTGATTAATTTTGTATCTGACTATCTTGGTGGAGTAACGAGGTAAGAATATACATTTCATACTTAATTTTGGTGGATCTTAGAGGCGTTTCCACCCCTTCGGGGGGGTGCCGGCAATCATTTAGCCGGCACTAATTATGGATGACACAACTCTACTAGCCCCAGTGGTCATGGAAACAGACATACCAGTGGCTGAACATACGGTGGTAATTACACAAGAAAATGCCGAGTCGAATTTGAATTCGACAGAGGTTCCGGCTGCCGAGCAGTCTAATGGGGCAAATGTGGCGCCTGGGACAACGATGAGTAGCAAGCCAACTAAACCCCCTTTGCGGTATCAAGTCACGGATTTAGGCCCATTTTTCGTGATAGTCCGATCTAACAGTCGGAATATTCGAGACTTCCACCCTCTTAAAATTGGAAAATGGCTTTTTTAACACGCCGAGGGGGTGACATACAGCCATAAAAGTGGCTTTAACCAATTAGAAGTACACTTTTCTACTTACATGGGAGCTAATAAATTTCTAGACTCGGATTTTGATGCGATTCATGACACACGATCATATATCCCCTTTTATAATATCTTTAACAGGCGTGGTGAGGGGTATAGATACAAATATTAGCATGGAAGAACTGGGTACCCATCTTCAAATAACAGGCCAGCTACCTATACATAATCTTCGTTTCAATCGCAGAGTTACATCGAATGGGGACACGACTTATCAGCCGACACGTACGGTGAAGCTTACCTTCAGGGCGCAACGACTGCCAGCGTACGTGTATGTCCATTATCAACGCTTTGCAGTGGAGACGTATACAACAAGAGTGCTAATTTGTGAAAATTGTGGTAAATTCCATCATAGAGCAAAATTCTGTAGGAACACCAAGCGATGTTTAAAGTGTGGACAGGTCCACCTGGAGGGGCAGAGCGACTGTCCAGTAGATCGCGTGTGTTGTATCAATTGCAAGCAGGGGCACTTGGCAACGGAGGCGGATAAATGTCCAGCTTATAAGCTCAAATCGCAGATTGCTGCCCGGATAGGGGAATTACCTATTTCCAGACACGAAGCTCGTCAGATGCTTACGGGAACCACCTCATACGCGGACCTCACTAAAACAACTGTTCTCAAGGATATTTCGCGCCAGGGACGGGAAGAATTTCCTAACCTACCAGAGGATCGAAGCCGATCCACAATATCGAAGCCTTAACTCATATAGGACCGGGTGGGGTACATCGCACTATTCGGCCAAACGGACATGTCAATCACAACAGGCACCTCCTGCTTAGGAATGGTTACGGGAACGGTGGGCACCCCATGGCCGCTGACCAAAGGGAACCCCCTCCGTCATTCCCTCCACACCAACAGAGAATGGTCCCCTAGGAGTACCACAACCGCTTCCTACTCAAGAATCGCACATTGGCTCAATCGAGCAAAGAGCATCGTTCAAAGACAAAAACTCGCTGGATAGAAACGTCCCGAGGGAGGATACAGTTACGGGATTACCCCCAAAGTGGCCCCGAGGTCTCGGAGACGGAACCTCCGGGAAATACAACGTACATTTGATACATTATTGGCCGAAGCTCCTGAATTTCTTCTACGTACACTGACATCCTTGAAACAACTACACCTGTGATATTCTCATATTAACTATGCCAGAATCAAGAATATCTTATTGGAATGCGCGCAGTATTAATAATAAATTAGCAGACCTGCATTGGTACTTGACTAGGTTTAACCCTCACGTCATAATACTGGTGGAAACCTGGTTACATTTACACCAGCCATTTCGCCTCCAGGGGTATCAAATATTCCGTAACGACCGGGCGACGCAAGGTGGAGGTGTAGCCATCGGTGTCGCCAGTAATCTGTATGTCCGGGACTGGGATACCGATATCCGGTACCCGTCCCACTTTGAAGCTGTACGGATAACTCTAGGGGACCTCTCGATTGCAGGTGTCTATGCGACCGGCCGCCGTTTCGCCTTGGTGGAATTGGAGCAATTTCTGACTCCCCAAACACAGCAACAAGTGATTTGCGGTGATTTTAATATCAAAGATTTCCGGGCACTCTCTTCGCAACAACCTTTTTAACCGATGTTAATATCGCCTTCCGCACAAATAACCAAATTCTGGCACTCTTTTTAGATATAACTTCAGCTTACGATCAGGTGTCGATCCCAATACTACTGAAACGGCTACAGGCGGTCGGGAATCCGACGCCTATTCGCCAAATCATATCGGCGCTTCATGCCGATAGACATTGCACACTTGCACCGTTCCGACAAAATGCCCACATAGGACAGACATCGCAAGGTCTAGTTCAGGGATCGGCACTTAGTCCATTGTTATATGCCATATATGTCGGTGACATCATCTCGGCGGTAACAGTAGCCGTCAGAGTCCTACAATACGCTGACGATATTATTCTTTATCAAACAATCACCCCCCGTTCCAGTATAGGCTTGGACAATTTTTCGACAGACTGTCAGAAGATAATCGCGTACCTCGAAGGACTCGGCCTCCCAGTTAACCTAAGTAAGACCCGGTTTGTACATTTTAATAAAGCTACCCGTCTATCACGCCTTTCCCTTCGCCTCCGAAATTATGTCCTTCAGCCGGCTCTCACAGTCAAATTTTTAGGGGTACTTCTACACCAATCCTTAAGTTACACACTACATATTCAACGTGTATTAGCTACACTTAATACCTTAAACGCATTGTTCAAGGCTATGACCGCGCGACACTGGGGCACAGACCCCCGGGTCTTACTAAGACTATTTCCGCCTTTGATATTCTCACGCCTGGAATATGGCTTATTACTAGCCCCACCCCTACGCAACGTGTGCGGAATAAACTATAATCGTTCTTTTACCAACTCTACAACATATTCCATATACCCGGACGACCAGCGAAGAGCCAACACAAATTTTACTTTCCGTCTTATGACGTAGAGGATCGCATGCTCATACTGGGCTGTCGTCAAATTTCACACTTGTTAACACATTCACACAATATCCTGTTACCGAAATTGACACGTCTTTACGAGCTTTACCACCGCCAATTGCCGGAGGGGGAACAGTTGCCATTGCCATTGCCATTGATATGATACATGGGGCGATTTCGGTCATATGAACACATCTACCGGACACCCACACGTCCGAATTACTTAATAGATATGAATGTTCATACGCTTCCGTCACATATTGAGATTAACTGTCATCAGTTTCGTGCACCTAAAATGGATTGTTTCCTCGCCTGGTGAGAATATGTTGCCCCGTTCCTTTCCTCACCTAAACATGCAGTACAAATTATTTTTACAGACGGCTCGAAAACTCCTGATGGAGTCAGTTCCGGCATATATATATATGGAACACAAAGGCCAAACACTCGTGGCGCTTATTTGACGGGACATCAATTTACACCGCCGAGGCTATCGCACTTTACAAGGCGATAAAATTAGTGCAACGACATGTGCCCTCCCGTGTATTTATCTTTACAGATTGTCTCAGCCTCCTGCAGGCGCTCACGCGTACATACTGCCATTCTCACCACCAAATATACGAGATTTTGATATTGAATATACTGCACCAATTACCAAGTCATGTTTTTCTCACACTCATGTGGATACCCAGTCACGTCGGAATATATGGCAACGACATAGTCGATGCCGCCGCCAAAGCCGCGACCAGATTTCCCACGGTCACACCGGAATTTTTAACACCTCCGGGAGACATACTGATGGATATCTTACGCCGCGACGATTCGCGGCATACTCCGTTGGAGGATATACGCACCCAATTTAGACTATTCTTCGAGCATAAGCCACGAATACCGAAAATAGCATTTTCGAGTTACTTTAGGGTGCTACTAAATGTGGCATTGACACCAGCCTATTTATACCGAATCAATCTACGTGATTCAAATTCTTGTGAATGTGGACAAATAGGGGATATTAACCATTTCTTTTTTGCCTGTCCCAGGCACCATGCAGCTACCTTAGACTTTCTTAGGGTATTGTATCGGGTATATCATACTGGACCTTTTCAATTACCTTTGTTACTTCTACCTTTTTCCACCATAATATGTAAAGCTTTGTTTCGTTTTATCACACGCACGCGCATGAAACTGTAAACTCGCGCTAGTTCACACGTTGCCACCTCTGTTTGGACCCCCACCCACAGCCCCCACTGTGGCCCCCACCCTGTCCCCCCACCCTTTCACCACACTAGACCAGGACCTCCTAAATACCGGACCTGACACTGTAATTCAAGATGGCGGCCAAAGTGGTGGGAACTACTTGTAAACAACTCGTCTACAGGCTACGATTTCAACGCAGTAAAATAAAAATGTGGTGTAATAACACGCCTATTTTGTGAATATGGGCTGTGTTAAACACAAAAACACTGTCTTAAACATAACCTCAAGTAAACAAAAAAGAATGACATTTAATATTAAACGATAAACCATGGGCAATGAAATATATAACCTCAAATATCATTCATGCAATCTACAGGTTTACATGCCATTATGTAACTGCATTACACACTCAAATTACAAAGAAGATAGACAAAACTGCAAGCAGCATGTTACTTAAATAAAACAGAAGTGTTGACATTGAGTTGACTCAGAATTATTAATCATTGTTTACACTGTTTGTTTACACAACATATTACTCAGCACTTCATGACACTTCATTTTACAGGGGGAATCCACAAAAGCAGATGAAATATTAAAAATAATAACTGTAAAGCAGCACTGTAAATGAAACATATAAAATACCTAACCTTAAATCAGCATTGTAAAGCAACTTTGGTATAGTCTACAGTTTTACATGCAGCAACATGACACATTACTACAACTACACATTTAAATTACAAAGACAAAAGATAATGTATAAATACAAGTAGCTTACATGAAACAAAGTTTTGGTGATGCAGCTGTCACTAATTGAGTTCACTTGAAATTATTGTCTTTCACTATTCACCATGTTATATGTATATACACCGGCAACTAACACACATAACGCTGCAATTTATATTAATTACATATTGTATTTACAAGCTTTGCGTTGCAATTTACCTTTTGTGTTTAGTGAAAGTTTCTCATTTTTAAGTTTACAATAATTATTCAAAAATATATTGCTTAGGACTTTACAGCACTTCTTTACAAGTTTTTGTAGAGGTAGTCCACATTGACAGATTTCCTCAAAGTCAACAGAGTGCTGTTCATAATGAAGCATTGCCAATTGCACCACAAGCTTTCTTTGGCAATTTAGGTGCAAGAAATCCTTTTCATATTTCTCACCAACTAAAATGGTGAATATTTTAAACACCAGTACACACAAATGTATCACAAAATCTGAAGGACACTTGAGACCTCCACGATTGATAGCATCAAAGTATGACAATCTTGCATCACACTCAATTATTAAATTTCTAGCAGAGGATAATGTAGAGGTACATGTTGCACATTTGTCTTTGTTTAATTTCAGTGTGTTAAGAACACTGTGTGCCACGTAGCCACCAATGCATATTATCACTTCTTTATTAGTTTCAATTTCAGCTGAATCGACACATTCAATTACAGATTCAAACTTTTCTAGAACTGTGCTTGGTACATTTTCATCATTGGAAACAGTTTTGCTGGAGCAAGAGGAAACAAAGGATGTAATAGAACATTCCCCAAACAAGGCAGATTTTAATTTAATGACACTACAAATTTTCAGTTTTCTTTCAGATTCTAGGACCTGTTCTACTGAAATGTGATAATTTCCACCACTCATTTGTCTATACTGTCCAAATCTACCCTCCAGCTTATCAGTTTGGAACTTTCCTGCCAAAATATACTTCCATTTAAAGTTATAAAAAATGTATTTACACATATGTACAAAAGTGTCTAAAGTGTGTGTGAGAGCAACATGTGTTTCATTTGTCAGTTTACCATTGACTGCTGAAGAATGCCACACTTTCAGAAACAGTGAAAACTCTTCTAAAAATGTAAGTTTTGGATCTTCAGGTCCCTCGATAGGGTTGCAATCAAGATCTCTGTTATGTTTTCCTTTCCATGGACTTTTGACATTTGAAATCTTCCACCATTTGGTAATAAGCTGGAGAAAATTTACTGTTCCTGTAGAAAATTCATTAGGGCACTCGGCCAACTTCCTTTGCAGGGCTACTATGTTTTTGTCATCAAATATCTTTATTGCTAGAGAAACATTCTGCCTCTCAAAAGAAGAGGGAAAAAGTGCCTTTCTGGTGAGTGCAGGAGCCTCCTTAATTATGCTATTTTGCTCTGATTCGAAAACATGTATTAAGTCACTGAACTTAGCTTCTTCTGTAAAATAGGTAAAAGTGATAGATGATGTGGCACTATCATTTATGCTGCTTTGCAACCAATCTTGAGTAATGCCTGACTGAATGTCATTCTTGTTCGGAATATTGAATATCTGGTTTCCTACATTGAGCCAATTGTTTCTTATGCACTTTAACAAATGCACTGAATCAAAAAGTAAGAAGAGTTTTTTGTCACTATTTGAGGGATTTTGTACACTCACTTTTAATGACCCATTACATAAGTGCTGAAACATCCCTTTATTCACCCTGTTGTTGTCAGATATAAGACAAAGAGCAGTGTATCCACAAATTTCCAAAGTGTTCAGTACTTCAAGGGTCATTTGATGCAATGATGTGCTATTTATATTTTTTACTGGGAAGAGAGCAATGACATCTAAATTTCCAGATAGAGGAGATGAAATCATGAATGCTTGGATTGTAGTGGCAGTATCAGCTTCCTTCTCTTTATTTGTGGCAATCCCTTCTATTTTCCCACCCTTATAACTCAACTTGGGCATAACGTAAATTTCATCTAGCAATACACTTACTATTCTTTCATGTTCCCCAATAAGTTTACATTTTTCTGCAAGATATTTTACTTGGGAAGAATTTATCATATTATTATTCCCCAACTTGCAGAGTAGCCTTCTTAAATAAGCTGGATGAGGAAGTGACATAACCTTACTTGTCTGAATCAAACGATAGGCTCCAGGAAAAGAGTAAAATAATACTGAAGCCCAAAACAAAGTTTCCGATGAGTACCTTGGTTGTGTGGACACAGCAAGTTGAAATTGTTCTCTTAAGAACACCAATTTCTTTTTTGTTTTATCTTCAAAATTGGCAAGGTCCATGTTGCCAAACCAATTCAAAAACAATGCAAGTTTATCATTAGTACTTACATTTTCCTCTTCAAATGCTGCTACATGACTCAACAGGCAATCAAACTTTGTCCACTTATCACATATTAATTTCTCACCCAAACACCATTCAAACCGTTTCTTGGGAACTTCTGCATTATTGTGAAATATGTGCACTGAGAGAGATGGCATGATTTTAATACACACAGTCACTTTTGGTGGTTCACTAACACACATGTCATCTATTTTACATAAAGAAATATAAGCACTATCAGGCCTGCTTATTAAAATGAAAGGACTCACATTTCTTCTTTTCAACTTATCCACAAACTCACAGTATCCACTTATATTGTCCCTTTCGTTCCACTCTTCAAATTGTTTTTGGTCACGGGCATGAACTTGGTTCATACGCTCACTGGGGTCCTTTCTTTTAGGAGGCAATTGTTTTGTTAAGTATGATGGTTGATTTTCAAAAATAGTCGGAAATGCACCGTCTTGCAGTTTAATCCTCTTCCTTGGCACTGTTATAAAAGAACCATCATTACAAGGGAATTTATCCTCTCTTACAATAAACTCGGCAGCAAAATGTTTTATGCATACAGCTGACTGCTTTGATGGTGTAAAGTGTTCACGGTGTATGGATCTTATCCATTTTTCTCTAAGCTCTTCATCTTTTGGAAAAATGAATATCGGAACTAATGGTCCATCTTTATTGTAGTTGGATTTGCATCCGGGAACACAACAGCTACGGGGCATTGTGATGTTTGAGGTTAGGTATGGCAGCAATAACAAACACTACTGCAATAGTTTTTCTTCAATAACCTCTCACCACTGTAATCGTAACACAAATTCTACTTTCAAACAGATAAATTAACCACACTATACGTCTAATGTAGCCATAGTCTTAGATGAAGCACAAACACGTGGAAAACACATGGCACAATCAACACGTTATTGAATTTATTTCCGTGCCCTATACTGCCCAAATAAAAGTTTTTAAACACTCGCTTCGTCAATATCAAGACAAACTTACATATGAATTATTATGCTAAACAATAACTCAAAGAAAAAATGCGAAAACAGCGTGTGGAAACACCTGAGAAATCATTCCCACTTGCCGACGCCATTTTTGTACAACTGGGATGCCAGGGTCAGGTCCGTTAATTTAGGAGGTCCTGCACTAGACCGTCATGATTGACGCAGTCGCCACCTGAGTCACCTTTAAGGCTGGCAGTAGCGTCGTTAAACAAGCGCCAGACAAGACAAGACGGCCAGGTACAACGACCTCCATTTACCTTGGCACCACAGTATAAACATATTTTGCTGTGACATCGGCACACCTAACCTCTATTTCTGTACTGCATCGTGAAAACCGCCCCTGGTAGGTGTTTCACTGCTATTATGCTCCAGAATGTTTGTATATTTCTGTGTGTTTAATTCCTGGCCGTATTTTTAGTACAATAAATGATCACACTTATGTTTCCGCCTGCAGTTTGTAGCATTGATCTAACATTGCCGTTGCCTTTATGAAATAACCCAAGGGAAAACAATCGTAATTTCGTGTAGTAATAATTTCGTATTATTGAAATTGTAATCATATTTTCCATAAAGGATTCATTAATTAGTCGCAGTGATAGGCTGGAAATCCAACCCTAAAGTTACCACTTTATTTATCTGGGAGGGGTTTTGGGCAGCGGGTATGTGAACAATGCGGGTAACAAAATCAAGTAAGGAGATTATTGCCAGCCTTCCTCCCCCACCCTAGACCTCTTTCTCCTCCTCTGCATTTCTGCAGTGTCAGGTCTAAATAATCAAGCTGTACTTAATGTCTGCTTTGCAGAAATGTAGCTGTGTCTCCAGTGAACCAGTTGATGACACTGAGGTATTATGCCACTGGTAGTGGGCAGCTAGCCATTGCGGATTATTGTGGTGTGAGCAAAATCCACAGCTCACAGAATTGTGCACAGAGTCAGTTGTACATTAGCTAGACTTTGCACAGACCACATAAAAATTCCCACCGATACAGAAAGCATCCAACAGCGTCAGTTGCAATTTTATAAAATTGCAAGATTTCCAAAGGCAATAGGTGCATTGGATTGCACACACATAAAAGTGAAAACTACTGGTAAGTTTCAGAACTTTGTAGGTATGCATTTTATACTACTGTATTTGCATGGACTATGAACATGCCAGATGAAAACTCCTAGTTTTTAAGTAGATGTTCTTTTTTAAAAAAAATAAAGAGCACCCCAGCAAAAAGTATAATCTCGTCAGAACAATTTATGCATTTACAGCCTACATGAATTTATCTACAGAAAACATATACATCTGCAAAGATATTAATATTCCTTGTAGACTAGGTTTAGCTGCGAGCAGGAAGAACAAACCTTGAAATTAAGACAGCACTTTGGTGTACTTACCTTAAACATACAAATGATCTCATCAAATGTTTACGAACTTAAAGCATGCTGCATATCTCTATTCAATAATGCTGATACTTTTTTCTAACTATAACATATTTTACTAGTTTTGTTTATAATACTAAATTTAAGGCTCATGTACCAGTTTATTATGAACAAAAGCAATTTGTCGGGTAGTATCGGCCACTATTGCATTAAAAACTGTATGTGTGAGCTGGAAAAGGGTGTTCTCCCTGTTTACCTAAACCATAGTTCAACATTCTATAAGACTGGTGTTGATTAGATTAGATTAGATTGCGTTCTGTAGGTTCAATGATGGCCAGTCAGACCTTGAACATAGAACATGTCAAAAGCATTTACAATTAAATGCATAAAAAACATGCAAAACATGTATAGGTTTCATGTTTTGCTGTTAAAGTATGAGATGAAGATAATACTTCTACTGCATTGACACTTACATAGTTATTATACATGTACAAAATCATGTTACTTGGCTTTTACAGACTGTGTCATTGCTTCAATGTTTACATTTTTGCTTGTATGAAAAAGCAGTCCAAATTTATAGCTAAGTAATACATTCTAACATGTTACACATGTACATTTAACTTATTAGTAAACAATATTCTTACTCATGTGTTAAGTGTGTCAAATTTAAGATAAGCGACCTCAAAATATTAACTGTGCACATTAATCATAGCATACCTATTTTAATTCTTACATAGTATGTAATGTACAGAGTAGACAACATTTCAATTATGTTCATATATACAGAATATCTATTTACATCCTTACTTTTACATAAAGCGTGTCCAACATGATTGTTCAAATATACATTTTCAAAATATCAACAAACATATTAACACTGTTACTTAATATTGGAACTTAAATTGTAATCAATTAGTTGGCTTTTTGTAGCCTGCATGTCATTATTGTATTTTCAGCTACCCTTGTTATACTTAATTCCCTAATTGGTACCTATTGAACAATACAACTGATCTGACATTAGGCTGATTATTGATTTAAATATTCCTCTACAGAATAAAATGACTTATCACAGAGATACTCTTTGAGGGAAGCTTTAAAAACTCTGAAATTGCTAACATTTTCCTTTAGATTACTGGGGAGAGCATTAAATATTTTAATTGTTTCACAATAAACACCTTTCTGGAAGCAAGAGAGTTTGGCATTGGGACGATGTATATTTCTTTTTTGCCTAGTGTTAAACGTATGAATTTCCATGTTAGTTGTAAAGCAATTCTGGTTATTAGCATAAAATTTTAAAATAGATAGTATATATACGCAAGGTAAGGTTAATATACCCAGTTTCCGAAATAGATCTCTACATGACTGCCTTCTATGGGTGTTGCATATTATTCGTATAACCTTCCTTTGTATTAGGAATATGTTCTTACTATACACTGAATTTCCCCAGGACATTATTCCATATTCCATAATGGAGTTAAAATAAGCAAAATAAACTAACTTCAGTGTGTCAATCGTGTGGAAGTTAACCAGAGATCGGATGGCATAACATGCCATGTTGAGGGAGCTCAAGACTAATATGTTTATATGGTATAAAATTTAAAGCCTGGAAGTTGATGACAGTGTTGTTGGAATCAAGAAAACTGGATTGATTAAAGAACACTCACTTCTTAAATTTCCTGGAACATCTGGGAGAACAAAGAGTTTTCAATATGAATATTCAATTGAATATAGAAGGACAAATTGTAAAAGTTCTTAAATCACTGCCAGAGCAGTCTGCAGAAGGACCAATGTCTACAAACAAGTTCAGTTGATAATGGAGAAAACTGGCTTCTGAAACATGTTTTAGATGATTTAAAAAGTGAATGTTGTTTAGTGTTATTAATCGACCCACTTTTCTATTTAATCTAGCTCTATTTTGTTTTTAATAAGATAAGGGCAGAAACTTATACATAGCATTACATTTTGAAGATAGCGTTTAATTTGGCTGAGGCATCTCTATGGCTTTGTGTGAAAAAAGTTTGACTGCATTTTAATTTTGTATTGATTTTTCTTTTCTTTAAAGGAGGTGGTGATGCCGAACGGTTTCGGAATAGTAAAGGTCACTTTTCTTTGAATGTCCAGGTCATCTGCACAGCCAACATGGAATTTGCAGATATTGTAGCACGGTGGCCTGGCAGCACACATGACAGTACCATTTTTAACTTACACAAAGAGCACATTTTGAACAGGGTGCATATGGGGATTCTGTGCTGTTGGCAGATGCAGGATATCCCTGCAGGTCATACATCATGACTCCCCTAAATGTAACAGTCTCCACAGGAAAACCTTTTTAATGAAGCACAAATCTGCTCCAGAAATGTAGTGGAGAGATTTTTTGGTTGCTGGAAAAGGAGATTCCCCGTCCTTGCACCTGAAGCTGGAAAATATATTTCCGATTATCACAGCAACAGCTGTACTCCACAATATTTTAATGCGCGTTGGGGAACAAATGCCCCAGATGATCCACAGCTACAACTGTCGATACCATGGGAAGCATTGCTTGCTGAGGGAGAAATGGAGCCTGCAGCTCAGCCAGCTAGAGGGCGTCATGATGCTATTCGACATGTGCTTATAGAGAACTATTTTAGAAGGTGAGCTAGAATTTATATTGGCAGTCTTTGAAATTTCAGAGGTTTTTGCTATAGAGTTACCATCTTTAATCTGGTGCAGAAAATATTTTAGCTGATTGTAGCTCTGTATAAGTCCACTTAAGACATTTTAATTTGCTATATCCTTCAGTTGGGTGTACAAATGCAATAGTATACTGTGATACAAATGTGGTAAGTGCATCATTGGAGAATGAGGAAGAGTCTGAAAATATGAGACAAAGTCGAGTATTTTCTACTTCCGAGATCCATAAATGCACTTATAGTTCCCGCAAAAGTCGGCTTCCCAGTTCCCTACAAAGTTACCTTTTTCCGCCCCTGATCTGAAGGTTTTACCACTTCCTCAGCAATTTGTGCAAGCCTCAAAAGCATATCTTAAACATGAGGACTCTCCCATGTTGCCAATAGCTTGATCTACTGCAGAAAAAACCTTAGTCCTGAGTGGTTATTTGAATTCTGTGTAAAGTGTACAGTCTCTAGTGACTGCAGTTTAAGTTTAGTGTAGGTAAATATTGCCTTATAACAAAATGTTGAGACCATGGCAAGATGTTTCATCTTCTGCACCAAATGAATCCGTTGACCTAAGTGAATTTCATCCAGACCACATTAGATACCTTGTTCCTCATGCTCTGCAATGAAGGCTAGAATGCAAATGAACCCCAAGTACAACATGGGGAAATGCCCTGTTGTTGTGTATGAAGTGTAAGAAGTCCACTGCACGACTTCAAAACATTCACAGATTTTGCTACAAAATGTGTATGAATATGTGTGAGAGAAAAAGTTAAGCAAGGAACCTATTTCAGAAAGTGCAAAAATATTCAAATTAAGCAGACCTACTGTTCGGAAAATTTTAAAGAGAGGTTCGAAAACTCTGCAGAAATCGGGAAGTAAACAAAAACAATTCTTGAAAATCGACAACTTTGATTGCCACGTTATTCGTAATGAAATTTGCAAGTGCTTTAAGAAAGGGCAGAACTCAGACCATTGCACTGGAAGGTCGATTGACTTAAAAAAATTGATTTTCTGTTTTTAATGTTAAAAAAATATATAATTCTTCAGCTTTAAAATGATATATATAACATAGGTATAGTGTTATTTGTTATGATGGTTGCAGTGGTAGATTTACAGTGATGGGAAAAATGGGTATAAAAGTTAGAATATGAAGGAAGCCTGTATAAAAAAATATATATACGTCGACTCTCAGAGGCAAAAAGGGAAGTTCAGGTGCTTGAAAATAAAGCTAGAACTAAGAAAAGATGAAAAAACTTAAGTGAGCAGGAATATGGAGCAGGCATTCTGAAAGTATGTGTAATTTGAAAAGAATGGTACTTCAGCTTTGATCGCAATTTCCAGAAACCTTGATTTTTCACACTTAAGGTACACATTTCTCAAAAACTATAAGAGATATTGATATCAAATTTTTAGTGCTTATTTATCCATGTTTGTTGATTACAGCCGGTTAAAGCTTTTGTGAATTAGAGCTATAATTTGGAGAAAAAAAAAATTTTAATGTTTAAAAATATTACCATATTTTTCCTATATAGAATTACAGAATTTTTTATGTGCAAAATACAAACTACATAGGATTTGTTTAACCGGCGATGTCAAGCTATGCTTTGTTATTCAAATAAAAATTTGGTGCCTGTAGCTTTAAAATCCTACAAGAAAAGTGTACCTGAAGTATGAGGTATAACATTTTTTTCAGAATACATAGTGTGCTTTATGCCCCTTTTGCATGGAATTCTGTGAATTTAATTTAATTATTATGTAGTAGTTAAATGCACAGATGCTTGAACTATAATCACACCAAATTTTAATTTATTCTAATCATTAGTAGCTGCTATATTTAAATTTTAAATATTGGTGTAATTTAACCTGGTGGTGCTAAAAATAACCTCCCAGTGCCCTTAAAGGGCAGAACTCAGACCATTATGCCTAAAGTCTATGCTCAACTTCTCCAATTGAATTATTAAGTTATTTTAGCACACACTTTTTATGAACACAATTATGTTATGATATAGGGTTCTTTATTTAAAACAGAATGGGTGCACTGCATTTTGCCTGTGCACGATTGGCTGTGCCACAGTTGGGGGGGATCTGATTGCATTGTACTAAAATGTTTATTTCTTTTTTGCAGTCTGATTCGACAATGACATTCAAGAAGCTTATCTTCAGAACAGGTGCATTGGATGAAACTACTGGAGTTGCATGCATTCTTTGATAAAGCTTATTGCATATCACTGGCACCGTTATAATTACTTTGTTCACCTAAGGTTTTGCACTTTGAAACAGAACTATTCATATTTCAATATGCTAAGCATATTGTGGTTAAATCACATAGAGGACGATGGGGAAGATAGGGTGGGTAAGATGGTGAGGGGCTATATTTTATAGTTAGGCTGCGGCCATCTTCTGGAACATATGTGAACTGAATTGGTTTAGCATTAAAATGGTGTTATATGTATTCACCACATTTATAAGGCTTTTGTCATATATTATTGTAGTTGAATAAACAAATTCTAATCAAACATGCTTTAATTTTTACCCACTTTGTAAGGGGTTGAAGTTACCTTCCCCATCATGCCCCACCTTCCCCTACTTATGGAAGTACTTGGTTTTTTAAGTCATCTAGCATTACACACTGCCATGTTATGTGTAAGTTGACAACATGCAAAGAATAAAAAGTTGAACTGCACAACTGCAATTTTTCCATTTTATTATAAGGTTAGTTTTTACATATCCATAATTTTGATGGAGAAATTGATGCAATTAACACATCATTACAAAAGTTCACCTGGACAAATAACTTTTTCAACATAGTCTTATCAGATTCCAAAGCAGCTATTAAAGTTCTTATTTCAACTGACTACCCTAAAATGGGTAAAATAAAGGAAATTCATAGTATGATTAAACATCTCCAAAATTTAAACAAACTTATTGTTTTCCAATGGATCCCATCCCACTGTGGAATTTCTGGAAATGATCAAACGGACATGTTGGCCAAGAAGGGTTCCAAAATTGCTTAAACAGCAAAACAAAATATCCCCTATGAAACAGTTAAAAGATTAATCAAAAACATCTTCACAAAAAAAAAGATGAATATCTTGCTTCTTCTGAAAAACTTAAATGGAAGGATCTCCAAAATAAACTTAAAACAATTCCATATCTACCAAGAAAATCAGTTGCAATGTTCAGATTAATCTCAAGCCATGATTGTCTGAGTGGACATTTGTTCAAGATTGGATTAATGACTTCTCCACAGTGCTGTTTATCTGAAAAAAATTACTTAATGAATATTGATCACCTCATTGTATGTGAAATTCTCCAAAATCAAGATCTAGTCTCTAAATATTGGGAGGTAAGATGAATGATTTTATTGTCAAATTCACACGTATCATTCACTTCTTTGGCATTGCAACTATTCTTTTAGCAGCTCTTCTTTAAGCTGCTCCTGCCAAAGCAATGATTTGTGGAGCTCCCGCTTCCATGAATGTTCTTCCTGCCTCCACAGATGCTCCTCCTTGGCTTCCCTCTGAGCAGCGACCACGGCCTCTCTTTTGGCTTGGTAAAGCTGCTCCAAGCAATTCTGTTGCCTCCCTTAGGAAGGTGTCCTTCCTCCAGACCAGCTTGTTGCAGCTGGAGTAAATGTGCCATGAACCTTAGGTGTGGGAGCGGCACTGGGTGTGGGAGGAGCAACTGGTGTGCAAGGAGCCTGAGTTATGTCAAGCAGCTCGGCATCGTAACTTGACAGTTCTGGATGTACTGGGGCTCTCAACATGGAGACGCTGTACTGGCTCCAGTCCATTATCTCTGCTGGTGCTCCGTGTGGTTGACCCATTGTTAACACCTGCACCTACCCAATGGTGGCCTTGCTATCACCATCATATGGGTTGTGTAGGCCCCCAACGACCTCGCGCAGCATACTTAGCACCTTATCCAGCACTCCGTCAGTTTTTATTTTTTTAGGTAGTCCACCTGAAAAATACATTACACAATTTACAATCTACTCAATTTGCAGAACTATAAACAGTATACAGCAGTTATTTAATTTTCCATAACATTTCCATTACACACATGAGATAGCCAGTGAACTAAGAACCAGCTGCACAATGTTTTTTCACTAGGCAAGGTGACACATCATTCTGCACTGCTACTGTCTTCAGTCATGCTACTGTTGGGGCTCTGCTCTGCTCAGGCTCTACAGTACGACTTGACAATGATCATGGTATTCTTCACTTTATTATTTTGTTCCATAGTCACAAAGTATATTATGGCTTTATAAGTGTAGCAGTATGTATTTATGATTTGCATGTATGATTTCCAATTCTGTGCTAACTCAGCTCGTTAAATTAAAGTTCAACTTGCAAAAAGTTTTCTGGGTGTAAAAGTTCCAACATTACAACAATCTATATACTTTATAATAAATTTCAGGCCATAGGAAATATTCAGTCCAAGAAACTGGGATGAGTTTTTTTACGCACGTTGTTATGCTGCATAGCTTTTGCTAAATAACCAAAATCATGGGCAATGTGATTTTCTAACAGGACTCTAATACAGTTGATAGGGTCAATATTTCGATGAGAGCAATTGAAAGCAATTTCTATACCTGGGGTAAATTAATGAAGTGCACAAGATAAACCGCACATGATGGATGAATTAAAGCAAAATAATCACCAGAAAATTGATAGCATTTCTCAATGCGAACTGTGTTGAGTGATGAATAGTTTCCTTACAGCAACAGGGACCAAATTCAGTACCTCCTTTCATAAAGTTGATAAGTAAAGCTTTAAGTAATTTTAAAGATGTTGCACAGTTGCCTCCGCTTCATCCTATGATAGCAATGAGTGCCAATAACGCAAACAGAAAAAAATCTGTGCTGCCAGTTCATTTATTGACTCTCCCAGAATTTGAGGGCAAGCCTAAACAATCTTTATTGTCAAAATGAAACAGAGCTCATAGTACAGCAGCTTATAGTGTGGTGAGGAAAGACTCAAAGAATGTTATTCACAAAATATAATTCCACAACTTTAGAACTTATATTGAAAACTACATGTGTGTTTGGTTGGTGCATGTCTATTTGAAAATTTGTCAAGTTGCGGATAATGTACATTGGGCGGCCATGTACATTTTACAGAAATACATTACCTATGGGCCAATTACTTGTGTAATGGTGCAATACAGTATTAAAAGTGCGGGAGAATCTATTGAAAGTTTAAGTGGTGGAATCAGGACTGAAAAGTTCAATACCATGGCCAGCAGTAAGCTTGTTGGCATAAATAAATAATAATTACCATCTATTGGAAGTGTTTTGTTCAATACCCTACATTATCACCGAGTTGCAAAAGTTTGGTATCATAACATATACAGAGGCCGACAGAAGTATTCGAATAACATAACATGTAACATTGCACATACTATAAATACTGTAATATTCATTTGGCAGTGTTGAATTGTTACACATGTAAACATTAACCTTTTGTGTCTCGGAAACAATATTTAAACTATCACTTTGCATGTATTTATTACACAATCTGTACTGTAGTTATTCTACTGTCCCTCTTATTGGAGGGCATAAGTATTCGAACGTGCCCAATCGAACAGAGAGAAAGGTGGTTGGACATACCCCATACGCCCTTACCACACAGCAGTTGTGTTTATGCTGTGCCTCGAGACAATGTGCTCACAGTTATTCAGCTGATTGTGAACTCACAGGTAATATGGGGCATAAAGGTAAGGAGACAATCGTGGCAGAGAGGAATATCGTGATCAATATGTACAAACAAAACATCTCTCTCTGAAATTGCCAATACCATTAACAGAAGCAAAACTACAGTGTTCTGCAAAACTCAACGCTTCAAACAGACAAATACTGTGGTAAATAAGCCTAGAAATGGCACTCCTAAACTCATCACCAGAGACAGGAGACAAATAATAAAAATGGTGAAGCAGAATC
Organism: Tenodera sinensis; assembly: GCA_030765045.1. Classification (NCBI taxonomy): domain Eukaryota; kingdom Metazoa; phylum Arthropoda; class Insecta; order Mantodea; family Mantidae; genus Tenodera; species Tenodera sinensis. Next base: position 142,639,239 of record CM060962.1, read on the forward strand.
CAAGTCACTGCATCTGAGATTAGAGGATACCTTCAGCAATATTCTGGCACTGTAATTCACACCAGAGCAGTTGAACAGGTTTTAAATAGTGCTGGGTTCAATGCCTTTCTTCCTAGTGGTGCTGTTTTTATAATTAACGAAGGTGATGGTGATGGTCTTCTGACTCTTTCGTTATCTCGGGTCGTGGTACTGGATGGAATGAACATACACTCAGGGTTAACTTTAGTGAAATATTTTATTTGCACCTTCTTGTTCACAATATTTAAATCGTATCACAGTAGCAAGTCTTTTATTTCAGTAGATCAACTTCCCTAGCATCACCGAGATTTAATGTCTGAAAATTTAGCGATATTTTGCTAAATGTGTTTTCTATCACTTTACACTTTGTCTATTTTACGTCCTTTCATTTAATTGCACACTTCGTATTAACTAACTTATTAAAGTTAGCTAATGTTTCACTTATTTTACTCAAATTTACGGTCTTTAAACACTTAGTAAATTTACTTTCACTATTTTATGATGCGCATACATAAAAATGTGTGCATCTATACCAAAGACACAGACGCTATTAACAAATTCTTTTGGTTGCGAGTCTAGCATTCCGACTGCCATGTGTACATCCGTATATGCGTTCATCAAATAGTTCCCGCATTGTTAGGGAAGCAATCTTTAGCTATTCTCCCTTCGCTTTCAATATTGAACACATATAATTCTTTTATTTATACATATGTATTAAAATTAAATATGGAAATATTTATGACGTCTTTAAACAAACTTAATTGTTTGTAACAATGAACATTAGTAACACATTTTTGTCATTTAACCAACTCATACCAACACCAAAAACAAATTACACTCTTAACAAATATTCACATAAATGATTTTCTTTTGGGATCTTAAAATATCCTGTCTCACATGTCCCTTGTTTTGTTTTTCAAGTTGTCACCTACATTTACAATCTTGAAACACAATACAACACTTCTCCCTATTCCTCTAATACTAAATATTTTGTACAATTCCCTTTTTTCTTTACAGTCTTCTTTGCTGTATGGTTTTGTCATTTGTTTTGGCATGACACAGCATGTCTTTATATATTTTACATATTCAGTTACCACACAATACAACACCAAGAATATTCCTAAGTTTTTACATTTGACATTGACACAAATATTTTTTAAGTGTATCATGGTTTATTGTGTGCCTTTTGACTTATGTTCCTTGAAATGAGGAGAGAAAAACAGGATACAAATCTTGAGCTACTGATTATGATCATATTTATGGCAATTCTATTCAGTTCTTTGTCCTCTGTCTTGCAAGCTTATTATGTATGGGCAGGTCGTTGAGTCAATTCTTAAACTCTGATGTTACTAATCATGCTATTATGACATTGGGTTCTTATTCGCTATTTTAGTTCGACATTTCTTCAAGCTTAACATTGGCTATATCCATCTTAATTCATGGGCATTGCTTTTCTGACTATGGTTTTTCTTACTTCACTAATTGTCACCTCTTTATCTCTTATCTCTATAAGAGAAAACTTCTATATTTATAATTATTCTGCAACTATATTATTTTTCTTCTTAATTCACCCTATGACTATGGTTTTTCTTACTTCACTAATTGTCACTTCTTTATCTCTTATCTCTATAAGAGAAAACTTCTATATTTATAATTATTCTGCAACTATATTATTTTTCTTCTTAATTCACCCTCGACACCCTTGTGTCAAAAATATTTTCTCTTTGTCATCACAATTGATTCCTTTTTATTTTTGTCCCTGACATCCTTATGTCAAAAACACATTTTTTTCGTCGTTATAATTCACTTCTCTAATGACAATCAGTATTCTCATCTGTCCCTGTTGACAATGCTCTTGGTGGTCATTATAGCCAATGACTATGTTGATTTTCTTTCCTGTTGTACTATCCAGCCTGTATACAATTTTCTATAAGAAACCCATTAAAAATTATTATTTTTCATCATGTCTACTGTTCCTGCCTTACATGTTTGTTGGCAAAGACTATTTGGTCCTTTCTTTGTATGATTTTAATTTGTTTTTATGGTATCTTCCTACCAACTTGCCATTTGTATTCTGTAGCTCATATGTATGGTTGCCCAGCTGTTTTGTTATGACCAGCGGTCCAGTATACAGTAGTTCCATTTTCTCTTTGTGGGGCCATCATGGTGTCAATGTCAATTGTTAATTCCTTAGTTTTTTTTTGTTGGTCATCCACTCGGTTGGGACGAACTTAGTTGTGGTAATTTCCCTGAGTGTTGGTGGTGGTTGTTGTTTCTGTATTCTGTGCAACATCTGCCCTATTTGGCACATTTCCATCTACTTCCTGCTGTCTTATGTTGCCAGTGTTCCATTAGTTTCCGCCCCTGTGGTTGTTGTTGTTGTAGTGTTTAACGCCCGCTTTTACTACTACGGCACCGCAGGCGGTGACACTGGTGATACATGGAATGAAGATGGAGCACCGGTGGAATGAGATGGCGGGGGAAACCGGAGCACCCGGAGAAAACCCGCCCTGACGCCGCTTCGTCCACCACGAATACCACATGCGGGTCCCTGGGATCGAACCCGGGCCGCATAGGTGGTAGGCGAGCGCGCTAACCGCTCGGCCACGGCGCCGCCGCCCCTGTGGTGTGAACCCCTGTTGCATGGCAGTCTTTGGTTGTTCAAATATTCTCTACAGAATCGTATGTGGTTCACTTGATGGCTACTGTCTCCTGGTCTTCCACGATCATATGTATATGTTCGGTGTCTCGATTCACCCCTTGGTATCGTGTCGTGGTACCGGTGTCTCGTGTTCTCCATCCTTTCGCCATGATTGTGTGGTTGTGGGAAATGGTGTACCCCTCTCCCCCTATCATGGGTGCTCCTAGTACTTCTATCTTCTCTCTCATTCTGGTTGTTTGTAGTCGTGCTCCTGTTTAAGATAGGTGAGTTTGGGTGACCGTTCCTATGTCTATGCTCATTAGGCCGACCATTTTGCGTTTCGAAGGCTGTTAGTAATTCTATCATGTCTGCAAAATCTACTGCTCTCGCAACAATTAACCCTGTTCTCACTGTGTCTGGGAAATGTCTTGTTATGCTGGTAATTAACTCTGCTTCCGACAGGTTACGGTCTAATAGCTTTCCTTTGTTGGCTACTTTCATAAAATAATCGACTAGCGATAACCCTTTGGTTGGATCATATCTACCTGTCGCTAGCTCTACCCTAGTTTGGTTTTGCTTAGCTGGGCCCCAATACCTTGATAGGAATAGCTTTCTGAATGAGCTATACGATTCATGACCAGCTAGTGTTAACCTTAGCCATTCTAATGCTTTGTTTTTTAAGCTTTTCTTGACTATCATCATCCTAAGCTCATTTGGTATCCTTTTCACTTTAAAATACTCTTCCATCTCCTTAACAAAGAGTTTTGGATCGTCTCCCTTCTCCTCGTCAAATGTAGGTGGTGTGATTTCATGTAGTATGCTGTTAGTGTAGCATGTGTTGTGTGTTGTGTCATTGTTTAATTGTGAACCCCTTTCTCTATATGGTGAGTCAACATTTTGTACATTATCCAAATAACTTTCATCTTGTACATCATTTACATCTAAATCATCATTTTGCCTTTGTAGTGCACTCACAACGTCATTTACATTAGGCAAACTTTCTTTTCCTTTTCTCATTTCTTCACAAATTGATTTTAAATCATTCTTTATTTCTAAGTGACTTTGTTTCATATCATTCATAGCATCTTGTTGTGATTGTACTACATCAGCCATAGTCTTAATTTTAGGAATGACAATTTGTTCTACAGTTTCATTAATAAATCCTTTCTTCACTACCTCAATTTCTTTCCTTAATTCCTCAGTTATTTCTACTTTTACATTTGTAATCTTACAGTCTACACTTGCATTACATTCTGTTATTTCATCTCTACATCTACCAATTTCTCCTAATACAATCTTATTTTCTCTCATTTCCGATTCTATTTTTCCCATCCTATCTCCTATGATTTCTATCCTAGCTTCTAAAGCTTCCTTTGTCTCATTTATGTTTTTATGTACTAATTTTAAATTAGTTTCCATTAGTTTCATATTTTCTTTACACTTCTGTCTTCCTAATTCTATTTTCTGTTCTAAGTCTTGTCTCACTTCCTCCATTTTCAGACGTATCTCTTCCTTATTCTGTTCTAGTTTCTGACCTATTTCTTTTTTATTTTGTTCTAGTTTTTGTTCTAGTCTTTCAAACATGATCATTAGTAACCTTTGGTCTTTTCCTATTGCTACCTCATCCTCATTTTCTGCTTCTATCTGATAACTAGGCTTATCTGCCCCTTCCCCTATTCCTGTTCCTACCGCTCTCTCTTTTCGCGACATTCTCGTTTTTTTATTCAGTTCACTTTGGCTTAAAAGTCCTACTATTTTGCCACTTCGCAGTAACATAAAAATAAAATGCATGTAAAAATAAAAATTTTTGGTCCTACTTATTCTCTTTGATTGGTCTCGTTACGTGCATCCCCTGGGTGGTTGACCTCGCTAGACGATCTCCGATGTTTTCCCCACGTGGATTATCCGTTCATCGGCGTTTTTAGGCACTTCCTTCGTTGGTTTCCAATTTGGTGACATCTCCGAAGTCGTGAATCTGGAAGGATTGTCTAATGGCGTCTTCTTCCTTTTTGGCGCGAAGATTTGACGTCACTTGGTATTTCACGTAAGTTCATTTCCCGTAGATTTTCATTCCACCCGAAATTCGTGCCCCTCGTTGGGTGCCATGTGGTGCTGTTTTTATAATAAACGAAGGTGATGGTGATGGTCTTTTGACTCTTTCGTTATCTCGGGTCGTGGTACTGGATGGAATGAACATACACTCGGGGTTAACTTTAGTGAAATACTTTATTTGCACCTTCTTGTTCACAATATTTAAATCGTATCACAGTAGCAAGTCTTTTATTTCAGCAGATCGACTTCCCTAGCATCGCCGAGATTTAATGTCTGAAAATTTAGCGATATTTCGCTACATGTGTTTTCTATCACTTTACACTTCGTCTATTTTACGTCCTTTCATTTAATTGCACACTTCGTATTAACTAACTTATTAAAGTTAGCTAATGTTTCACTTATTTTACTCAAATTTATGGTCTTTAAACACTTAGTAAATTTACTTTCACTATTTTATGACGCGCACACATAAAAATGCCTCCATCTATACCAAAGACACAGGCGCTATTAACAAATTCTTTTGGTTGCGAGCCTAGGATTCCGACTGCCATGTGTACATCCGCGTATGCGTTCATCAAATAGTTCCCGCATTGTTAGGGAAGCGATCTTTAGCTATTCTCCCTTCGCTTTCAATATTGAACACACATAATTCTTTTATTTATACATATGTATTAAAATTAAATATGGAAATATTTATGACGTCTTTAAACAAACTTAATTGTTTGTAACAATGAACATTAGTAACACGTTTTCGTCATTTAACCAACTCATACCAACACCAAAAACAAATTACACTCTTAACAAATATTCACATAAATGATTTTCTTTTGGGATCTTACAATATGCTGTCTCACTAGGAAGAAACCAAATGTTAAGGTGAATAAAAAAAGCGTATAAAATTTGCTAAACAGTATGTGATGAAACCAACAGAATTCTGGGATAAGGTTTTCTGGTCGGACAAGAGCAAATTCTGTGTATACAAGAGTGAGGGACGACTTAAAGTGTGGAGACAGCCAAATACAGAATGGGAACCTAAGAACTTGGTAGCTACAGTGAAACATGGTGGCAGTAGTGTGATGGTATGGGGTTGCATAGCTTCATCTGGCTTTGGGGAACTGGCGTTCATAGATTGGATCATGGACAAATTTGCAAACATGAGGATTCTAGAAACCAATCTTAAAAAGAGTGCAGAGAAGCTGGGATTAGGGCATGATGATTACTTCCAGCAGGACAATGATCCGAAGCATACTACTGAAATTGTAAGGCTTTGGATCGTGTAGAACACTCCTCACACTTTGAAGACATCGCCCCAATCTCCAGATTTAAAGCCCATAGAGAACATCTAGAAGGAACTCGAGAAGCTTGTGAGGAAGTATCACATCAGGAGCAAGGACCATCTAAAAGAACTTCAGAGTGGAGAAATATGGACTCTGCAGTCACTAAACAGCACATACAGACAATGCCAAACGATTATCCGCTGTAATTCAAAGAAAGGGGATGATAACTAAATACTAGCTGATCTCTGTTCAAATACTTATGTCCAGATGTAAAGTAACTGTTTTATTTCTTCTTCTTCTTCTTATAGTGCAAATTAGTTTCAGTTGCTATTTATGAGTGCATATGTTTAATGGAAGACTCAAGTTTATTTTGTGCTAGTTGTATTTATGTATGCTTACTCTGCGTAGCTTTAAAATAATATAAGTGATAAATATGTTTACGTTCGAATACTTCTGTCAGCCTCTGTGCACCATGAATGTATGGAATATCACAAAAAGAACATTCTCTTACCTGTCGTAATCCTTTGCAGTCGTTCTTCCGACGCTGCATTTTTAGCGGCCTTTTTTATATTGTCCCACGTGCAGCGTAAATAATTAGGATCTCTATTAACCCCCAAACCCAGTGAATTGAATTCGGAGGCTATTTTCTTCCATTCCTCGTTCTTCTTGTGTGTGGTGACACCATCGGTTTTTTTATTTTCAATTGTATGAAAATGTTTCCGTATTAGTCCTATGAAACTCATCTTCTCTGCTGCCGTCATATTTGGGCTCTTCTTCCTTTTCGCGATTCCAGCCATGCTTTCTACATAACACACACCACAGAGCAACACACACTCAAGCACCACTCAAGGTAACTAGAGAAATAGTCCCTTGAAGAAATACTGTTACTAAGGTCTGAAATCTCACTTAATATTTGCTAAAGCACGAACTAAGTGTACTAAGCATAGTTAAAGTGTAAGAATACGCAGTTAAGTGAATCTGTAACCAGCCTAATTCATTCTGCACGCGCATTATTCAATATGTTGTTGTTTGGGGTTTATGGACGCACAATCACACTCCGAGCAGGAGTAATTGATGTCTGCGTCGAATCGAAATGAGTAGAACTGAGAGAAACGATGCATCACTAAAGGAGGATCGGAACACAGTTCATAGTTTCATTTTGTAGTTAACGAGATGGCGAAGTAGTAGCCGTGGCAAATGGGTATCAGCAGTATGTACCAGAGAGGAGATATTCCATGGGCCATTGCCATAACGTTGGGCTAGTGTGCTCATAAATTGCGTAACAGAAAGTGTATGTAAGGGGCAATTAAGAAGGATGTGGTTGATATCACCGTAGGCACCACAATCACAATTTGGGGAGGCTCTTTGGCGGATTTTAAATAAATAGGCCGGTGTAACGGCAACAACAAATCGGATTTTTGAGATCAAAGAGATGGCAGCTCTACTGAGAGTGGATTTCTTAAACCATGGATATCGCTTCGTTAGGGGAAGTACGTCGGAATAGTTAGAAAGATGGGAAACCACGTGGTTAGATATAAGCCGTGCAGCATCTCTCCAAAGGAGGGTGACCGGTTCCATCGGTGCGGGGAGATGAGCCGCCACCCTAGCCAGGCGGTCGGCAGTTTCGTTGCCCGAAATATTTGCATGTCCCGGAACCCACAAGAATTGAATTGTATTGCTTCGGTTTAGGTGTTTGGAGATTTCTAAACGACACATCACCTCCCACCAATCCGGCCCCGGATGCATAGTGGGTGAGCTGATGCTTCGAAGGGCACTCAAAGAGTCCGAACAAAGCATGATCGTGGAATTGGAAATACAAAGAGTAGATCGAAGAGCTTGATAAAGGGCATAAATCTAAGCAAAATAATTAGAAATATTCAGTATGAAAGTAACATGGCGGAACAAGTGAGTGTTGTGAAACATAAGCGCGGCAAACAGTTGCGAAGTGGTGAAAAGACAATAATATTGAACGTGTTTAACAAGTTCCGCGAGAAATATCCCGAACTTGCTATCGAAGACATGATGAAATTAACATCCGAGTTTACCGGTGTGTCAGTTGCAAGTATTTACAGCACACACAAAGAAAAATCCTCAGTTGGTGAAGTCAGAACTCCCGGCAAAAAGCGACCACGTGCCAGGGAAATGTTGGATGTAGTTTGCGACGAATTTGTGACATCTGCAATCCGTCGAAAAGTTCACTAGTTCTTTGTTAACAATGAACTCCCACCTTTAACAAAGTGCTGTTGGCAATTAACTCTGATCCCGTTCTCCCAGATTTAAAACGAACTTCCCTCCACAAGCTGCTTCTGGAGATTGGTTTCGAGTTTGTGAGCAGGAAATGAAAAAGTGTTATTGTGGACAGAGATGACGTAAGTGGCAGTTAATTTCCATGTGCTACATGTTATTTGGATCCAGTAAATACATTCTTTTAGTAGTGTAAAATGCGTGTTATACCTACGCGTAGCGGTACCTGTGTTGCGTCATTGCGAATGCACGTGGCCGCGGAGTGATACAAGCAGGTGCGTTGTTTACATCTCCTCTAATCTCTTGATGTACTTGGGTTAACATGAACGGGAATAACAGGAAAGATAACTGTTGTTGGTGAAACCGGCCCTAAGACCACAAGAGCATCAAGTGGTTGAAATTATTCAAGGAATTAGCTAATAAATGCTAATAACATGTATAGCATAATTTTGTGAGCTTGATGTATTCTGAAATTTCTTCTGCAGGTATCTCTATGGATTTTAACCAGCTATTAATTCATTTAGGAAATGTTTCTATTGGAATACTAGGAAACAGTGATTCTACGTCAAATGAAACCAGTACGTCATCTTCTTTTAATTGCAAATCTTTGATGTTGTCAGCAAATTCAAAGGAATTTTTGACACTGAAACTATTGAATTTAGGGAAAGACTTGAATTTTTTGGTTAGCCATTTTGCTAAATTATATGTTGGTGACTTAATGCTGCTGATTATTAGTCTCATGCTTGTGGATTTTTGGTAGGCCATGGATTTTGGGTAAAGTAGGATTGTCCGGTTTTACTGTATGTTTGTATGGTATTATTTTGCTGATATTTATTGTTTCCGTATGGTATTATTTTGCTGTTGTTTATTGTTTCTTGTATGGTATTATTTTGCTGTTTGTAAAGCTGTATTTCATATATAATAGGGAATCTTGGAAAAATTAAATCACATTTCAAACATGCAACACACGGAATGACTCAGGGGTCTAAATTGGTGCCATATCTATTTATACTTAACATAAATTACCTGTTTAAAAATACAGGAGGCAGAGGATTTTCCATTGGGCATGTGAATGATACTATCAAAGTGGTAACTTTGGCAGCAGATGTACAAAATAAAGCAAATAGATTTTTAGAGATAGAGCATACTTATCAGAGCTAGGAATGTTACTAAACACAAACAAAGCAGAATGGATGCAAACTGAAATAAATAAATAAATAATAAAGCACAGAGAGACAAAACTAGCAACCCAAAATGAGTCAATTCGCCAAGTAAAACAAACAAATCTTTTAGAATTGGTTATACATAATAATTTAGAAGGAATAAACATGTGAAAAAGATTAGCAACAAAATTAATAAGGGCATATGTTTGCTAAAACAAGTAGCACAAATAATGGATGAAGATAGTGCCCTGAAAGTAACACTGTTATACACTCACATCTAAATTATGGGCTCATCTTATGGGGAGTATTGGGAAAGAAACACAGATTAACCCTTTCACTGCCAAGCAAAATGCTACACTACTGCTTAAACTGCCAGCCCTAAATGTGGACAAATGTAAGGTTTTACACAAAGCTTTCCACTCACCTCAATTTTGAACCTGTTGAATTGAGATTTTTTGCAGTCACTTCTGAAATGTAGTTTTACATTTATACACACTTTTGAGAACATTACTCTAATACACATATTTTTAAAAAAAATTTGAACTGTTACATTTTTATTTTTAAATTTTAATTTTCCACTTTCAGTTTATTTTTGACACCATAATTATTATCACATACCAATTTTGCTTTCGCCTGTCAATTAACCATTATATTATAAAATTACAAATTTTTAAACTTCTATATTTAAAACTGTTGAAATGAGCATGGTTAATAATATGAACTGTAATTTAGAGTTTTTTCTTGGCGAATGCCATTGAACACTTATGTTCCAAAAAAGCTTCATGTTCATGGTTAATTACATCTTGCCAGTTGGTATCCAGTTCATCTTTATCCTGATCTGTGGCACTTCCTGCAGGAGACTGCATAGAACACACATGATTGTTTATTTCGTTTATGTCCCTGTCATCATCACTAAGAAAAATATCACTACTACTGTCATTTTCCAGCAACACTGCCGCAATTTCGTCTTCTGTCAAAGATTTTTTATTCCAGTATGCCATTCTTTAATAGTCATTATGCAAACGCCACGAGAAATCTGTATATAGACTAAATAATAAAGCTCTGCACGCAACAACCTACAACATGTGTTTACCGCTCTCTTCCTCTAGCACGCTAAAATGCCCGGCACGTGACAACCTCAGAAAGAAAAATTAATTGTACAGGAAATGCAGAGATTAACAAACAAACAATGATACCAACACACAGTATACATATAGATTAGATAGTGGACACACACGCCATCTGTTGCATAATTTGTAAATTATTTGAACACAAAAAACCAACCTCGGTGGATTGGCATGGCATTATTCAAAGGCAATTGGCATCAGATTTCATTGGATTTTGGCAGCCAAAGGGTTAAGTATATTTAGGTTACAGAAAAGAGCAATAAGAATAATTTTAAAAAATTCCAAGAAGAAATATATGTAAAAGTAATTTTAAAAAACTCAGAATCCTCACACTACTCTGTTTTGTGTGTGAGTGTATATATGTATGAACATATGTCCCATAATCCTTTGTTTTCTCGTTATTCATGTCTTAATGAAAGTGTGTGTTCAACAGCCTTCACAGTCCAACCGCAACTTCATTTCTCTATGCATTCATAGAAGACGTTAATCCATACGGCAGATGGTGAACTGTTGCAATGCAGACTTGTTTATGTTTGTCATTAGTCTGTCTACAACATTTCAATTCTCTACATGTAGTGAGTTAACTGCATGTGTTTCATTCAGCCATGGCTAATTATTCATTTCATGAACTGGCAGACATGACTTTTATGTATGGTCGCACGAATGGTAATGGATGCAAGGCTGCATGGGTCTATCAGATGGAGTTTCCAGACCAAAGACAACTCATCCAACCTTTGTCGCTATTTATTGTTGTCTTGCTGAAACAGGAACCGTTGCACCACAGACTGTTGATCGAGGAAGACCAAGAGTTGTTCAAGATGCACTGACTAGTATCTACCGTGACCGATGGATAGGTAGAGGAGGACCAGTTCCACAGCCTGCACGTTCTCTCAACCTCAATCCTTCAGATTTTTATCCCTGGGAGCACCTTAAACTATTGGTTTATGGATCAGTCATCCCGGATGAAGAAATTCTTCATTGACATGTCATGGAAGTCTGCAAAAGCATTCAACACCATCCCAGAGTTTTTGAAAGGATCCAATAGTCCATGATTTGACAAGTGCAGGCATGTCTAGAAGCAAGATAAGGACATTTCGAACATTTATTATGAGTGTACCACTGTGTTGAACAGCTCCTAACGAAAAAACATAGGATTATGAGACATATGTTCACATAAACTTGCTTCCTTCTTGTGATGTAAGGAACCCATACCCGAAGTTTGTAAAGGTATTTATGACATATATATCAACCATATAGTAAGAATGCACAAAGAAGAAGAAAATATGGATATTCACAAACATAACACAAGAACAAAGCTGAACTATTTTAGATACAGACTAAGAGGCTCACTATATACCAAATGTATTGAAAGCAATGCAGAAGATTTATACATTCATTTACCTAACCAGATTAAGGAAATAAATGCAGAGGTGAGCAAAATTGAAGCAATTCAGACTTACCTGATAAATAACACTTTCTATTCAATTGTAGAATGCGAAGTAGCAAATGTAAACAGAGTTAGTCTGTATGATATAATATATGAAGGGTTGTTTCAATAACTGTGTCAAAATCTTAATGCTTCTAAACAGCAAAAGCAGTAATATAGCAGGAAATTGTATGCAAGTACCTCCTGTAAAATACATTTTCCAGGACTCTTGTATATATTTCTATGAAACAAATATAACTGACAGAACAAATTTAGGAATGCTTTTGCCTTAGAATAGGGAATAAGTACTCAAAAGTAAAATCCCATAAGGCTAGCACTGTTTTTTAAGTGTAAATTCCCTGTAATTGGACTTAATTTTACCATGCTATTCTGATCTCTGAACTAACACCTGACATTTAGCAAAGTATCCATTTGATGTGTCATAAACAGTGCATTGTGAGAACCTGGGGAGCTGAGAAAGGCATCCTTTATGTCTCTGATTTGCAGATCTAACTAATACCTAGCACAACAGCCCTGACGGGCCAAGGCTTACTGCCTGAATGCTGTGTCCCCCACCTCTGCCCACTACAGGCATCATCCCTACTGGCCGGTTATGCAGCCTTTGCAACCAGGGGTCACTACTTCTTAATCAAGTAGCTCCTCAATTGGCCCCTCCGAGACCTAACAGGGCTGAGTGCACCCCTTGCCAGACCTCCCAGTGGGGGAAAAATCCCCATGCTGATACCGGGGATCGAACCAGAGGCAGGCACACTACCACTGCATTACAGAGGCAAACGATTCAGAGATCACAGAAGCCATATTAGCTATTTCAAACCGTAATGTTTCTGCATATCTCTTTATTCCTTTACCCATCAGAATACAGTTCCTAGGATATGTCTACCACTGAAGCTCTCATTCAACATGCAAAGAGGATACTTCTGAAAACAGGATGTAGTCTCCATCATGCCAGAAAATAATGGAATGTATAAAAGTAGGTTCATAAAAGTTACAAAACAAAGAGTTATTTTAATTTGCCAGTCACAATGAGCATGATGCAGCTCTGCAGATTTTATGGATGAGCCACTGCTGAAAAATACTTTGCAAGAATGTAAAGTTTCCGGCTAACTTCCAAAATGTTTGTGGCTGTTTCCTGAGTGATCCCTTGTATACTGTTTTTCCTGAAATGTTGAAAGGGAAGGTTATGTAATAAATAGTTGCTGAAAAATGCTCTTCCTCTAGGAAATTGTTTGAAATATCTGGTTGTGGTAAGAGCATTTTCACAGCAGCATCATATTGTTTTCTCAATACAATATATAGATATATATTTCATTTTTAATTTCCATAAATTGCACAACTACATTTAAGTACAAGTATGTTTCGAATGTGGAGCTAGTAAACATTGCACACACACATACGTTATGAAAAGCTTTATATTATTATTAATATGCTATTTGCAAACATTTTTCAGGGTTTCTGTTTGAATTCTGCATACATGAGCAGAGAAAAACTGCTTGCCTACTGAATGCAATTTTGCTACTCGACAACTACTTCCAAGACTTGGCTTCTGAATGCATGTCACTACCAAAGAATGATAAAAGGCTATTCAGTATCTTATCTTGACTTATCTTTTGTTACTAGTCTATATAAATCTTCTACAGCTCTAATATGCCTTTAGAAAAAATGAAGAATGTTTCTCTAATGCAGAAGTCTATATCCTGGTTAAGAAAAGCCTTTTGTTTGTTCTTATAAGGACAATGCGCACAAGAAAAGTCATGTCTGCTGACAACACGTAACATATCATGTCCTTGAAAAGTGTATCATCATTATCATTTTAATCATCATTCATTTAGCTGACAAAATATGGACCGGATTATTTTTTTTCTTTTGTTTCAAATATTATTGCCAACATCAAACTCACATATACAAAACAATAATTCAAAAAAATAAACTGGGAACAAAATTCTGTGCTGCACTCTAAGTTAGATCTTCTCATTCTCTTATGTACATTAAGAAATTCTCTTTTGTTTCTTTTTTTAACCTTTTTTTTTATTTGCAATGTAAAATGGACATAAAATTCTTCATCAGTCTGGAGGGAATTACTCAAAAATGAAGCCGAGCAAGTGCACACGTCAAGAGTGACGACTTATGACTAGATGAGCGATGTAGGTATTTTACGCCAATCGCAAGGTCTTAACTGCTATAGCCCGCAGGAGAAATAACAACAAATAACACACCAACACCTTTCAAAGACTGCTACACACTTCTCCTGTTGATGCACCATCTCAGTTCATGGAAAATGTGCAGTATTGAAAAAACTTGGAGCAGCTAGCTGGGTCCCAACACATCTGTAGCAGCATTAATTCAGCTTACAACATTTTTCTGAGCAAACAATTTTTTGGGGGGTTGACCAATTAAGTGTCAACCATAAAAATCACAAAACTGTTGTATTATATTCCACCATACCCACACACTGTGCTATTATATCTAATATAACAAACTACTTCTCTACAACATATCTGTTAATAAGTACTTTTACTTGATAGATTAACAACAAATGTTTCAAGGGCAACTATAAAACAGTACTACCATCTCTTCAAATTTCCCTTCCCATCCTGTATACAGCTCTAATCAGCTTGGTCCACAATGGGCCAATTATATGAAAGAACAAAATATTTCTTGCTAAATATACATCTCTATTATAAAAATTACTAAGTGCTTGGAAAATTAAGTAACTGCAATCATCATGTAAAATGGCAGACATTAGCTTCATCTTTAAGTACCAATAGTAATACTTGTGTGTCAACTTCTGATACATTAAACTGGCATATATGATGTAAATTTATGATGACCCATAAGCATTATCTGATATAGGGAGCCAAACCTGTTATTTTTAAGGCTGCTGACAGCTACAGCCAATATGTGTGATAATATTTAGGTTTCATTCTGAGGGAAATACAACAAACCATAAACGGATCATCGTAGTTATAGATCTGTTCAAGTGATAAGAACCTTAGTCAGACTTAATAAAGAAATCACAGTGTCTGGAATGTACAAACATATTGGATATCCCACTCTTGGTAACTCACAGAATCAACTGTATCTTCTTAGCATATGCTGCAAATGAACCAATATAAACAAACAACTTGAACATACAAGAGCCAATAGCTAGCAAACTCCAACCACTATTACAATAAATTAAGTACATTCACTCTTTATTTTCACAACCATCAAAATAAACAGAAGCAACATTTTATGAAGAACAATTATTGCAATCCAAGTTCATTTGCAGCACATCACTATTAGCACATCACTATCTTTCTGTTATGACAAAAATACTGTAGATTTATAATACATTTGCAAGAAAAAGCAAACTTTCCCTCTTATTATAAAAACTTCTTTAAGCAATAAGTACCATATCCCCATAACTATAGCTATGTCAATCAACAAACCAATATATGTAAATTCACACCTCTACCAATGTTGCATGTGCTTATAATTGGTATGTATCAAGTGCTGTGCTATATGTTACACTTTCTTTTTCACCAATATTCAGCAAAGAACACGCTGATTAAATTAGGTAATTTACCGTGCTTGTCTCATGGATGGGTGAATTGTTAACATACTGCATAACACTTAGCTGAAATTCAACTTACTGACTAGTGACAAATGTGTAATTAATAACGGTAATAATAATAATAATAATAATAATAATAATAATAATAATAATAATAATAATAATAATAATAATAATAATAATAATAGTAATAATAGTAATAATAGTAATAATAATAGTAATAATAATAATAATAATAATAATAATAATAATAATAATAATAATAATAATAATAATAATAATAATAATAATAATAATAATAATAATGTGCAAAGTTGTACGCAAAATATTCTCTTAAATAAAATCAACAACAGTAGCTGAAATTTCAACATTTCTTAACGTTCAGTCATCCATTTTGGAGCCATGGGGCCTTAGAACGAATGCTGCATACCATTCCCGCTTTTTTCAGTATCTCTGTTGAAATTCGTGATGCCACCTGTTGAAGTCAATGTGAAATACAACCAAGGATCCTGTAGCAAGTCCAGCCAGTAAGAACCTGGAAAACAAAGACAGCAATGAGGAATTTGTTTCAAACTTTCTCATCTGTTATGTAGAGGTTGATCAGATATACTGCTGCTGTACAATTAAATATTGGAAACATTCACATCACCATCTATACCAACGATAAACTCACATATAGGGCGCTAATGACCGTAGCAGTTGTGCGCCCTAAAGCCCTACTACTACTACTACTACTACTACTACTACTACTACTACTACTACTACTACTACTCACATATATGCATTATGTACTAACTATTCATAAAAAATCTAATGTGTTACACTCACACGACTCTCTACTCTTGTACTAACTACTCCTACAAATGCTTATTCCTCTATCTTCTTCATGTCAGTAGAGATACACACTTGCAGAAATTATTGTTAGTATTCTTGTAGGTGTAAGGGGAATATGAGAGAAAATCCAGCACTTGGATAGTTATCCTATTTTAGGGTCATAAACACATGCCTGCTAATAGATCTGTAGAAAAAGACAATTTTAAATATGAATGATAAAGGATAAAAATCGTAAAAATATTTGATAGATAAAGTGTAATGATGTAAATTATTATGAAATTTAGAAATAGGACAGCTAAACATTTTAGAATTAATTATTTATTTAATTAATTCAGTGTACTATACAGATGACTGTGAAAATGTACAAAGAATCACGGATGATTTGTAAACGAATATCTTCTAAAACGCTTAATTGTAATTCAAAATATTGGAACAAATTAACAGTATATTTAGTAATCACTTCACAAGCACCAAAAAGTAGACCAATCACTTCCCAATTTGAAATTTTGTATTTGTGTCTTAAATAAGGAATGTAAGGCTCATAACATAGTTTCTTTCCTTATCAACCTCCTTAACTTGGTCTACATTTTTTTTTAAATTGGATTGTAGGGTCAAGAATTAATCCCCTATTTTATTGCCTATGAATGACAATTGTCTATTCTTTCATAAACATAAGGTTAGAAAATGTGCTGTCAATATAAATATCACCATTTGGACACCATCACAATGTGTGCATTTCAGTAAATTGTAATTAATTATTCCTCGATTTAAAAATGTTCTTACCAATATTTCCACAAAATAGTGTTACCTTCCACACTTAAGCAAATAAGAAATATGTATATATGTCACCAAGTAATATGTATAATTACTAGTTCTTTATAGCAGCATCGTGAAAATCAAATGCCTTGTCATGGCTTTGAGCGACAGACAAATCTTTTAAAGCTGGTTGTTACATGAAGGCTTTGAAATTCCATTCTCTTTGCACAGCTAAGATATAAAAAGGTGAATAATGACCTACCATTTGAGAAAAGTATAAGTATTGCAAAACTCACACAAATAACAAGTAATATCTCCGAAATGATTCAGCCCACAAAAAAATTCATTTGAACATAAATTGTGTGTCTATAATGAGATCTACATTTTTGTACAGTAAGACTTGGTGTATCTCTTACAGTTTACCTGTTATGCAAAAGTCATCAAGAGTAAACAGAACTACAGGGGCTATAGCCAGAAAATTCAAAATATACATTTCATTTGTCATAAAAATATCTAAACATATGACATTTTAATAAAAATCGTTAGAGCCATTTTCGAGAAAAGTCAAAATTTTTAAAAAAATTTTCCATGTAAAGGGTAGTTTAGGGTGCAGGAATGTTCTTCAAAATTTTTGTGTCACATCCTTGAAAGATATTAAACTTCAATATCAACTTTGGTTTTTAACCAACTTTTTGTTTTTGAGTTATGCTCTCGCACGCACGCGCATATACACACACAGAAATTTTTTTTTTTTTTATTCATGGAGCCTCAAAACATATTTCCTGTGAAATCTTGACATCAAATTTTTCGGTGGAATATAATACCTCTCCTACTTACTATACATAGTAGAGAAACTAAAAAGTGATTCTTCTATGCATGCTACATTACTCATGACATAGTTTTACCTGGTTATTGTTTCAAAATAATTAAGAAAGAAGTGCTTGGTTACATAAAACATGCACAAACAGCAGTCAAAAGTTTATGGCAATAAATTGTGATGGAAAGAACGAAAACAGAATAGAATCATGAACTTTCAAGCACCTTTGTCAGATGATGCAATCACATTTTGGAAGGGTGCAGTGAGTGATATTTAAGGGCCTGTCGACAACTTGGTAATTTGGACCCCGAGTCAGAGCACGATAAAAGGTAGGGTTAAATAGATGAAAGTTAAACAGTTTAAAAACATGAAAAAGATGAGTTAAAAAGTTTAAAACATCAAATAGTGAGTTAAAACAGTTAAAATATAAAATCCTAAAATGGTAAAACAGGATACTGCTGTTAAAACACATCAGCTCCTAATAGTCTAAAACCTACAAAAGCTAAAAATACAAGTTAAGCATGCTGCATGAACCCTAGGTCTGCAATGAACCGCAGTGCATTATCTATAGCAACTGGATCATTGCCCAAAACAGAACACAGTGTAACACCCAGACCAAGCGACTGGTGCTCTTGAGTGAAATGCAGAGAATCTACGAAAACATGCAACACAGAGAGTTACACGTCGCACATCAGACACATTGGGACCGGGTCGCCACGCAACACAACCATGAGTGGCGCAGGTGTGACCTATTTTTAGGCACATTAAAAGAACTTCCAAACTCCGAGAGTCCCTGCAAGATGTCAGCCAGGGATCTAGGGTGTCCTTGATTGCCCACAATTGGGAAGGGTGCAGGAATGCTTATCCCCCTCAAAGGCTATGGCACATCCCCCCCCCCTCAAAAAAAAAAGTCACTCCTCCCAATTTTTACTGAAACCTCAATTTAAACTATTTAGTCCCTTTTCCATGTCACCTCAAAGCTTTTGTAAAGGGGCTGTTTTAATAGGTACTATTGTAGTTACTGTAACACTATTACAAAATAAAAGCTTAAGCAAATAATTGTAAAGTTAAAAGCAATAAAAAAGGTTAATATTTACAGCAAAAAGGTACATATAAAACACTTGGCAAATGATGTATTTCATTACTTTGTATTTGAATGTATGCTATTTTATCTGTCTAAACAGAGCAATACCTTTTTTTTTCAATGTTGACCACTTGGTATATATCCTTTGGGGGTAACCTCATTCTACCTAGATATGACTGAACCCCTTTTCCTGGATGGAGGTACCCTGAGGGAGGGGCCCCATCACCTCTGATGGTTGGGTGATGATAAGGATGGCAATGAAATGAGAAGACCTACAGCTTTTACTGTGAACTTCAAACCATGTTGGGCCTAGGGGATGCTTCATATGAAATAGTCAGAGGTGAAGGCTTGGAATCGAAACCTGGACCCTCAGCTTGAGAGTTGCAATCAAAACCACTGAGCTACTCAGTGTAATAATGCTATTCATTCTGAACATCTACATACCTACCTATAATGTTATTGTTCTTTTTATTCATTTCTAAAAATTATCAATTAATATGTCACATTATATAATACAGTTTGAACTGAACTTTAAACTACTTTTTTATACAGCATATTCAGATCAACAACTTAAAGATAACACAAACTGAGTTAACAATTACAGTACTCAATTAAATCTTGTAATAAACATGTTTAAATTATTTTCATATACTTCAATGTTCTCCAAATCATGAATTCCCAAAAATTTTCCTGATGGCTTAGCTTGCACCATGATGACCCTCCCTCCCCCATGGACAGTCCTGGAAGGGTGCAAACTTTGCTATGTGGAATATTTTGAAAATTTCTAACTCCAGGAAATCACTTATTTAACAGAAATTGTGTATTTTAATGAGCTTTACACTAAAGTTTACACTTCACAGAGAATTCAGGTTATTCATTTTATTTCTCATGTTAGTATATGAAACATATGAATCAAAACCATTCAGAGCTATTTTTGAAAAATTGAGAAAAAAGAATAAAAAAAATTTTCCCATGGAAATAGTTTTGGGAAGCCAAACAAACACACACTTTCACTGTCTCTCTCTCTCTCTCTCTCTCTCTCTCTCTCTCTCTCTCTCTCTCTCTCTCTCTCTCCAATCTGCCCTCTCCCACTCTCCAAGCTCCACTCTTCTCTCTCCCTCACTCTTCCCACTTTCTTACTGTGTGACCATAACATTCTAACATTTTAAAATGTTAAAACAAACTGCTCCTGGAATTTTCAGGTAAAGCAAAGACTGAGCTGGACATATGCAATGTTTGTGCACCTTGAAGGTATAGCAGGGAGGGCTACATCTGCATAGGAGTAGCCAATCCCTTTCTTCTGCTGCAGCAAAGGAAGAAGAGAATGAAAAATGGTGGAGGAACTACACGGCATGTATAATAGTGTAAAAAAATTGGTCATTAATGATTTGCAATAATGTAAGGTAACCTGAATTTAATTTTCCACAGCTAAACTGTAAAGATTAGAAATTCAACTAACCATAATTGTTTCACGAGGCATAATGGTCTTGCCTATCATGCATGCATTGTTAACATAACCCTAACTTTCTGTTCCTTAATCTATTGAGCATGATAACATTTTGTTCATGTCTTACCTTACCACTTATATAAGTTAATTATGATGATCTTGAACGTTTTACATTCAACTGTCCGCTCACGTCTTGCAAAACAAACTTCTCTTGATCAGCAGTTGTTACTTTCATACAGTTTACAACAAACCAGGTTACTCTTAAACAATGATGCGGAGTCGCTGGTTGCATGGAAGGTTTGAGAGGATGTTTAACAGGATGGAGGTCAATCAAAGGTTATCAGCATTTGCCATTTTGATGTCCCATTGTTTCTGCATTTTCTCTTTCTCTGTTGTTCTGCATCGGTGCAAGATGCAATTTAAGAGACTAATTATGTGTACAGGGCATTGGAACTTCCTGATTTTGAGCTAGCTAGGATAAATGAATGGTACAATGTCTGTAATTTACTATTATATATTCTCATTCTCCTTCAGCAATGCTTCTATTGGCCACCATACAGAATAACTAAGTCCCATAGTTTTTGTTAATAGTTAAAAGTAGTGATGTTACAATACCACTATTTCTCGATACTTGATAACAATTATGATTGTTAAGCACTAATACTTGATACTCACTATATAAAGAGCTGTAAAGGCAATAGCCTGTTCAATGAATGATGTTCTTATTAGTAGTTTTCTGTGTATAAATGCATGTAATCAATTTTGGTTTTGCTCATAATTTTCAGGTGTGGTGGCATCATGTTATGATAGCAATGGGAAACCCATACATTGCTTTTTCAATAGAAGTTCTCTAACCTTCACTCAGTATATGAATGTAACACGCTTCTATAAATTAGTTGCATTGTGTGACTTACTACCACACGGAAATGTTTTTATTGCATCTTTAATATACTGCTCTGTTAGTATCAGTATGATCTACCTCAAAATAGTTCTACAGTTTACTCATGTTTCATTCAATATCACTGTTGTACACTGCTAAAATAAAATACTTACGGAAATTAGTCATACAGTATACTGACCCAAATATGATTCGCTAAACACAAACTAACAGATAGAAGGAAAACAAATATTTCCATGCTCTGCATTATCTCACATCGTAAGTTCTGATGTGTTTCTGTTAGATTCACAGACTCTGGTCACCATAATATGTATATGTAATGGCCAAGAGTGCATCACTAATCCAGGCTTCATTCACAACTCAGTTAATGATATATATTACATATCTCTTTTCCTTTCGCCACAAGAATCTATGAAATGTTGCATCCATTCAATCATAGGAAATGCAGTCAAGAACTCTTTGGGGGCATATGCAAGGCAATAATATGAAGTCTTAATTTCTTTCATTCCTTACCTAGAGAAATACAACAACTTTCAATAATGCAAAACTTAAATTTAAAAATATCGAACTATCAAAGATTTATCTCAAAGTGTAAGACATACTTCAATACCACTGAGTATTGAGAGTATAAAGTATGATACCATCCATGGTTAAAAGAAACATGTCATAATGCTGACCAATGGCCGTTTACTTTCCTATCACTTTATTGTCCTCTAAATTTTACCACAAATGCATAATTTCCTTCTTGTTGTTAACACAGTTTATGGTCTTTTCTGTTATTACAATTCACAATTGTTCTTCTGATAATCTTTCTTGGTCTTTCAATGTCTTTCTCCGGTTTCTCTGTCTCTTATGTCATGACTAGAGTTAGGATGCTTATGACCTTAAAAAATGGAAAAAATATGACTGCAAATATGCCTTTAAATATGACCAAAACATCCTAAAATATGACCTAAAAAGGACGTATTTTCTTAAAATGAAATACTAATTCAAAACTTTCAATGGCACTAAAGTATTACATTTGGTACAGGAATTCAATCAGCCAATCACATTTTAAGGATATTAAAGATTATTTACAGTTTTATCTGCAATGTACTTCTAAATTTCAGGAATTTACTTCTGTTTGTTTCATCAGCTGCAAACAATATTTTGTAGAATCTGCACTTCCCTATAAAATATGAACATTTGCATTAATTATAAAATTAAGTTACCTATTAATTAGGACTTAAATATTAAATTAATTATGTTTCTAAATATTATGTACCATTTTCAGTTTCCAATTTGGTCTGCATTGCAATATATAACCACGTGCATTTACAGATTCTCGAATAGGAATCTTCTCCTGTTGTCACTTAAGATTGTCTTAAACCTTGAGAAGCTCCTTTCGACGTCACAGGATGTCACAGATGCATATTTAAAGAAGGTCAAGTCATCGCAATTTAACTTTGGTTCATCTTCTTCCAGAACAGCATCACCGCCACTTAGAACATCTTTAATTTTGCAGTGTTACATATCCCACATTTTCATTCAACGCATTACAAAGTTTGTTCTTTATAGCAACCCCAACACTTCCTTTTGCTTGTGTTAGCTCACTTTCTACACATTTTACTAGTTCCAAACTTTCATGGAGTTCCAAACCAACTGTCTCTAGACAAGAAATTGCTCTTATGATGCCTCCATAATTTGACTTGATGTAGGCCAAATTTCCCTTCAAGCTGCTGGAGAATAATTCTTGCACAATTTTAATGGAAGATGCCTCACAATTATCAATTCATTGATAATTTCCCCAATAGCTTCATAATTTTCGCAGTAATATTCAGCTGCACTAAGCCATTTACCCCATCGTGTCAGTATTGGCTAGAGAGGAAGTGGAAGTGAAGATCTGTGTTGTTGGAATTTTGTCAGTCTCTTTGGAGATTTTAGAAATATTTCTTTTACATTTGATACCAATGTATCCACATCATGAAAATGCACTCTTACTTCCTCTGCAACTCTATGCAAACCATGGGCAAGGCATGTTAAATGCACCATTTTTGGATAGAGCATTTTAAGGCCCTTGCCAGCTTTCACCATGTATGGCGCAGCATCAGTGACAAACAGTAAAATTTGTTCCCGTTTTACTTTACCATCCCACAGCAGTTTCATAGCATTCTCAAAAAGTACAGCAATTGTAGAATGTGATCAATTCTTCATGGGTGATCAGCCGTGTTAAGTATGAGAATGTCGAGCTTTCGGCCATTGTGTACTCCATGGCCATCTTCAGGACTAAAAAGATGAAAAAGTCTCCTCAGTTTTCCAAATATATACTATGGTTAGGTTGTATTGTCCTAGCCAATGCGCGGATGATGGTTTCTGATTGGGCCTGCTGTAGGCTACGCTGCAGTGTTTTCCTGTGGGTACGAACTTTGTGCGGTGTCGCTGGTTGGGGTGTCTATGGGCACGACACCACCACCTGCAGCGCTGCAGACATCCGTCACGTACCTAGGGGTTAAGATGGATGAATATCTCACATGGAGAGAGCATATTAACTCAGCCAGAGCAAAGGCCAATGGCCAACTCAACAGACTGTACCCGCTGATAAATCTTAACAGCAGCCTTAAGCTACGCATGGGACTTACGCTCTATAAGACGCTGATCCGACCCATTTTAACTTACGCCGCCCCGGTATGGGGATATGCGCCAAAAATGCACATAAAGCGCCTCCAAACAATGCAAAATAGAATACTGCGAATTATTGCAAAACTACCACCAGAGGCTCCGACGTACCAGTTACATGAAGAGCTAAAAATGCTCACAATCGAGCAGTTTATTAAACACCTGGCATGCAACCTATACTCCAAAAAGAATAAGAACCACAACGAGCAAATACGAATGCTCGGGGAGTATGATATGACTTGCGACAAACACCTCCGCCCTCTATCATTGTTCGATCGCACTATAAGTATAGGCGAACCTGAACTCAACATACAGAAATACCTGAATAATTTAGTACCGTGAAATTACTGGTTAGGGGATGAAGGGAAGCACACAACAAACACATAACACTATAAAAACATACATTTACACTTACACTCAAGCCCTCACAAGTCCTTGTGCTACCTAGTCAAGGCGGACCCCGGCTCGCTCCTGCACTTCAGGCAGACAGCCCGCCATGTGTGCACTTAATACGACCAGGCAAGATCAGGTACACGATTAATGATGAAGCTTCCGGCTTAATCACACCATAGTAAGTAAGATTAAATGACACAGTAAAAGTTAGCTCTACAAGTTGTAAATCTTATAAATATCACCATAACTGCACCTAGTTATATAGCATATCTTCAAATACTTCTAGCATAGATTATAGGACGCAATATAAATAAATAATAAAATAAAATATTAAAAAAAAATAATAAAAAAAAAATGTATGCTAAGGACAAGAAACGAAACGTTCGGGTGGAGTTTTAAAAACTACACATGCTCATTTCACTCATCCCTCACATCCATCTACACCTAACGATGCCAAATGGCTGAAACACAAAAAGAACACCATCAACTATCAAAGACATCACCATTAATTACTACCAGGGGGCATCAGGGCTTATGTCATGTTTGCCCTCCGGCACATCAGTAATGCTCGTTGTTACTGCCACTGGCAGGCAGCTTCCATCTCTCACCACAGAATGCGCAGGTGCTTTATGCGGTACTGCAGCATAGAGGCCTTGACCTCAAGACTTCCGGTGGGGTTTTTTAGTGAGTAGGCTGCCCGGGTTCGAAGCCAGGGTAGGAGTCTTACACTCGCATGCATGCATGCGGTTAGGGCGTAAGTAGCCTTTTTCCCCACCACAAAAAAAAAAAAAAACGCTGCACCTAGGTGCCATTACTGTGGGGCCTACGGCCTCACTAGTGAGTGTACCAGCCACGATCTCCACCGTCGTCGCCGGTACTGCGCTACCTGCAATGGCACAGGCCATTTCACGGGTCAAGCACAGTGCCCCTACTACCCACGGGCCCTGGCCCACAACCTGCACCAGCCACCGCAGTCACACAGCCTCACCGCCGACCAGCTCCTATCAGCGCAGCAGCACCACCATCGCCACAGACCAGTGCAACCTACGCCACTGTCACCACCACAGCACCACTGCCTAGTAACGAGGCCGAGGACATCCGCCAGGAGGTCCAAAGCATGCACAAACGACTGGACAGATCGAGGAAGCCGTGATTCAATTAACCGCCACCGTGACCACCATCGCCGACTCCACGGCCACCGTTAGGACCCAAGTTCAAGCCGCCATAACCACTGGTCGCGACCAACACAACACCACAACAACCAGACTCACAGCACTACAGAAAGACATACAGAGAATCAGCAAGAAAACAAACACACTCCGCCGGACTCACCGCAAAGAGCTTACACCAGTCACACGACAACTGCTACACCACACCACCGGCTTCAACGCTGCAGCCAAACTACTAGAGGAACTGCGCACCGCTACAATAGAACTGGACAACACTGAACTACTACAATCAATTCAACGCAAGCTCCACAGAATAGAGAACACACCGTTGACCACTACACATGAAGTAAGTACGCAGACCTCACCACCACCTTCACTTCCACTCACCAGAGAGCAGCACCGCGAGAAACAAACTCACCAGCCAGTAGTACCACCAACACAGGAACAACCGCGCTCGACTGAGGAGCAAATTGCACTTTTCTTACGGGGCGGATACTTCCAGCACCACAACAACTCTCCTTGTACCTATCAGTGCGATACCGGACTCCGCAGCAACTCCGGAATATCTTACGACGACGTCACGGCCCCCTTCCCACCATCTTGTCAGCCACCATCACAGTTTTTAAGAAGACACGAGATCTTCAACCCTTAATTCTCTCCTTACCTCACCACCTTTACTTCCCACGTGACATGACCAGGGCCTCGTGTCATGGTCATGAACCTGGACAGCATTACCCACCCGCTCCCGCCTATCAGCTAGCAATCTACGACAATTACGGAGGTGCTATTAGCGGGACTCCACCACTTTCTCCTTCGATCCTCATCTTTCACCTTCCACTCCTTTGTTAAGTTTTTCCCTCCCCTCTTCCTCACCCGGCGAGATAAGCCAACTCTTTATCCCTCCAACTCTACTTCTGTCTCCCCTTTCCAAAAAAAAAAAAAAAAAAAAAAAAAAAAAAAAACTACAAACTACAAGAAACCAACATGTTGAACAGCCGCACTCTACACTGACCATCCAGACCTATACGCCAACACCAGCCGCACAACAAGCTACAAGAAACCAACATGTTGAACAGCCGCACTCTACACTGACCATCCAGACCTATACACCAACACCAGCCGCACAACAAGCTACAAGAAACCAACATGTTGAACAGCCGCACTCTACACTGACCGTCCAGACCTATATGCCAACACCAGCCGCACAACAAGCTACAAGAAACCAACATGTTGAACAGCCGCACTCTACACTGACCGTCCAGACCTATACGCCAACACCAGCCGCACAACAAGCACGTAGTTAACAACATACCACACTCCCCGCGGTGCGGCGGCGCCGTGGCCGAGCGGTTAGCGCGCTCGCCTACCACCTAGGCGGCCCGGGTTCGATCCCAGGGACCCGCATGTGGTATTCGTGGTGGACGAAGCGGCGTCAGGGCGGGTTTTCTCCGGGTACTCCGGTTTCCCCCGCCATCTCATTCCACCGGTGCTCCATCTTCATGCCATGTATCATCAGTGTCACCGCCTGCGGTGCCGTAATAGTAAAAGCGGGCGTTAAACACTACAAACAAACTCCCCGCGGTGCTACTCAGACTCCGGTATGGGTACCACCCGGACCACCCAACGCACCCACATGCTAACGTATGTGGCCAGCAAGACCATACTATCCGGGGTGCTAAGTGGGACCCGGTCACAACGCCACACCCCTCCCAATCTCCCCTTAAAATCCTCATACATCCCACACTTCCGGCGAAATAAGCCACTCTTTTATCTCCAACTCTCTATCGGTCTCCCCTTTCATTAAAAAAAAGAAATCCTGCAACTGGTGCTAGAGAAAGGGTACTACCCTGACAGATGGAAGTCAGCTATAGTCGTACACTTTCCCAAGAAGGGCAAAGATCTCTCGAACCCACAGAGCTACAGACCAATTAGTCTACTAAGCATTCTGGGAAAACTACTCAAAAAGTAATACTAAAACGCCTAAATGCACAACTAATCAAACAAAACATAACTATAAACGAACAATTCGGATTCCGCGCTCGCCATTCCACAACCCTGCAACTACTGAGAGCCACAGAACACATTACGCATGGGTTTAACTTCCGAAAATCGACAGGCGCACTCCTACTTGATGTAGAACGCGCGTTCGACAGAGTTTGGCACGCGGGCCTGCTCAAGAAGCTCAAAACACTTAATATACACGACTCTCTAATTAAACTAATCGCAAACTATCTACACAATCGGACATTCCAGTCCAGAGTAAACAACCACCTCTCTTCCCCCCGCCCTATAAAAGCGGGAGTCCCACAAGGAAGTATATTGGGGCCGATTATCTTTAATATAACAATGAACGATATCCCAAAAACACACAACACGAACTTATTCATCTACGCAGATGACAGTGCAATTGCAGCGCAATCGGGGAAAGTCGAGTTCATACACAGGAGGCTACAAAACGCCCTTAACGAGCTACAGGATTGGTTCACCAAGTGGCGAATTAAGGTGAATGCCAAGAAAACGCAGGCTATCATATTCACCAAAAGAATCAACCATAGACTAGGAAAACACCAGCTTCCACCACTCACCATATTTGGAGAGAACATTGAGTGGAAAAAGTCACCTGGTTAGGGCTTAAAATGGACCAGGGACTCACATGGAAGCAGCATATATTCCAAATAAGGGGAAAAGCGAACGCCCAATTAGGCAAACTATATCCCCTTATAAACATGAACTCGCAACTAAAACTCAAAATGTGACTAACATTATACAAGACGCTTATCCGCCCTATACTCACTTACGCTGCTCCGGTTTGGGGTTATGCCGCAAAAACACATATTATGCGCCTACAAAGACTACAAAACAAAATACTACGACTGATAGCAAAAGTGCCTTACACTGCACCAGCGGACTTATTACACGACGAACTAAAAATGTACACGATAGAGCAATTCATTAAAAAGCTATCACACGATACGTATAAACACTTGCATAAACATCACAACCCTTTAGTAACGAACCTAGGTAACTATGCTATGGAAATTTATAAACACGCTAGACCGCTAGCGCTTTTCGACAGAAATCTAACTCCAAATAACACGGAAGTAGAGGAATTCTTGAACAACCTACTACACGACTAAATGAAACATTGACAGAGGACTGTTCCCTTCTCACCACACAACTAAACCTTCCTTATTCCCTGTTTCAGACCGCAGCCTGCCACAGAGCCCTACAAGCCCTCGGCGACTGCCGAGGCGGACCGGGAGAACTAGGGCCTCCCACCAGTGTCCTACGTGCGCGGTGAAAGCGGGCCACCGTATGATGGAGTAGGACACTCCGACGACCAGGCCAAACCAGGATACACGCACACACGAAAAGACCTGTCTGTCTCGGGCAGACGAAGTAGAAATCTAGCACAATAGCATTCATATTAAGCATGTGTAAAAATCACTGACCATTAGCTGATTCTAACGACTTGCAGGTACATACCTGTGCAACACTAGACATAAGCCTAAATATTCCACGAAAAACATCTTTTGTACTCTAACACTAACATTAGCTTATTTCATAACAACTTGCAGGTTTCACCTGTGCATCGCTAGATATAAGCTCAAATATTGCACGAATAACTTCAGTTACACTAACTCTAACATTAGCAGATATCATAACGACTGGCAGGTAAATACCTGTGTAACACTAGATATAAGCTCAAATATTGCACGAATAACCTCAGGTATGCTAACTCTAACATTAGCAGATATCATAACGACTGACAGCCTGTGTAACACTAGATATAAGCTCAAATATTGCACGAATAACCTCAGGTATGCTAACACTAACATTAGTAGATATCATAATGACTTGCAGGTAAATACCTGTGCAACCCTAGACGTAAGCATTGCACAAATTACACCATGTTACGCTAACACTAACATTAGCACGTACCATAACGACTAACAGGCCTATGCCTGTGCAACCTTAATCATAAGTAAGCACAAATTTCGTCTCATATTAACACCAAGTTAACAACGCATGTAACTCTCTTGGTCATGTCCAGGTTTCATGGGCATTACCAAAAAGCAACATCTGACTCGCTTGCATGTACTTCATGCCAGCTTAAAGCTTTCAATTACTAACCGGGGTGCTATGCGGGACCCGACTAATGCACGATGATGCACGAAAACATTAGCATTGTACGAACTAACATGTGGAGGGGTTTTTTAGTGCGTAACCCTCCCCCTTCAGGGTGCAGGGACCCTCACACTGTTGGCCTCAGCATGTCGGCCTCCGCCTGTAACGGGTTTTTCCCCTCCACGGTTTAAAAAAAAAAAAAAAAAAAAAACTGGAAAACTGAGGAGACTTTTCATCTTTTTAGTCCTGAAGACGGCCATGGAGTATACAATGGCCGAAAGCTCGACATTCTCATACTTAACACGGCTGATCACCCGTGAAGAATTGATCACTAACGTTTGCCGTGAAAGCTTCAATTGTAGAATGGTTTGCTGCTTCAAGTGCTTCACAATCGAGCAAAAATATGTCACCAGGGCCATCAGAAAATAGTGTGGTAACAATAAAATTTGCAACATACCTTCCGCAAGCGTCTGTAGTTTCATCTATTGAAACCCAAATCTTACTGTTGGCTACAATGTTCTGATTTTTTGCACCGTACTTTCATAACATGCAGGTACATAATTTTTTTTCAGTGTAGATTCATTTGGAACTGTGTGGCCTGTGCATTTTTCCATTAACTTTATGAACTGTTCGTTGTTTACCTTATTTAGAGGGATGTTGGCAGACACCATCATCTCACACAGGTCCTTCGAGAAATGCGACACCTTTCTTGATGTCGAAGGGGCTATTGCATCATACAAAAGTCTCTGTCTCGCTTCTTGAACTGATTGTCTGTTTATGCTGTTCATGTGTTTGACTGTGTTACAATGTTGCTGAACATTAAATCGTCACTTTCACTTCACACGCTTTGCAGTGAAGAATCTTCCCATCAGTGCTGAAATGTTTTTCTCCAAACTCTGTAACAAATCCTTTTAGTTTTACCCTTTCGGAACATTTAACTTTCAGCATGTTAATGCTTCCATATACGACTTCAAATGTGAACTGAAATGAAAAGTAACAAGGAGGGACGGGAAAGGGTTAGCCAGCATTGTGATCTTAGTACCTGCGCATTACCTGCACTGTTATTGTCCCTTCACTTCACATTCCAGTTACAGTCAAACCAAAATATTAGTGACTCTTTCCCCGAAAAATGTTAACTTGACCATTCAGGCATTTATTGCATAATTGTATTCATTTCGAATTCGTAAGCGAAATATGATAAAATATGACAGATATGATCAAAATATGACCAAAACCATAAAAATGACAAAAATATGACTTAATATGCAAAATAAAAACTGTCTAATTAGGATTAAAAATGTCAAATTCGTGCTTAATTTGTATTTGCGATGAGAATGGGTGTAAGGACAAAAATATGACATGTCATAAACATCCGAACCCTAGTCATGACTGTTATGATACAATCACTTGATGACACGAAGTCTATACAATATCCATGAATTATAATTAGTACTCATGTACTTTTATATATCACTTTTATATATCACATATTTATAATCATGTAGGATTGTATTAAACTGTACATTTGTAATTTTGTAATTTATAGTTGCAAGTTTGACAATGTCAAAACTGTAAAAGTGTATTGACAATAAATTATCATCATCGTCATCATCATCATCATCATCATCATCATCATGTACTCACTGACAGGCTGGCCGACTCACTCTCATAATTAGAGGGCGGATTTCTGTATATTTGCATGTTTTATTCCTTCAAATACAAATATATGCATGGAAGAGAAATATGCGTTTCATGTCATTTGGAGTCAATTGGCAAAGTTTTATAGTGCATAGAAATGCATATTCACGGGATTAGTGCATATTTCACCAATATGTGCATATGGGTGCATATACTACACTTTCTTCCCCATTTAAAGTTAAAATATTAGTTTCTAACCCCATAAAATGACAAGTTTCTGCTTTATTGTCATGTTTTTGCAAATGAAGATAATCTTCTTTTCCCTGTGTATATAAAATATTCACCTTTTTGCACAACAGTGACAATGCCGAGCAGGGGTTTGCAGTTTTAAATCTCAACAAATCAATAAAACAATCTGGTTGAAACCATTTCCTAAAAGGAAGATTTCGAAAGAAAGGAATATGCTTGCCAACAATGGACAGTTGATGGTAATTTCCTTGTTTTCGTTTTCAACCGACGATATTCTTTGAAGTTTGTACATCAGCTTTATTGTACATTATTGTTGACCATGGTGACAAAACAAAGCAGGAATCGAAGTTCAAATTCTTAACTGTTTCTCAAATACCATTTTTTGAATGCTAGTGGACCAAAACAAGTGTATTTCAATGTCGAAGAAAAATTCTGTAAAATATCTTTGCTTCATCAATGGATTGATGGGAATCCTACATTAACAACAAATGGAAAAGTTGTTCTATGCCAAGTCTGTGATAAACATGTATTTTAAATAACTTATCACACCATTAAATCAATTAATTCTGCACTGAATATTGTTTTATATACAACAGAGTAAGGTGAATTACATAAGAGTCATATTTCTTTATAGTAAGAGCAATATGCACAAGTGTTCTTTTGTTAAACTTTTCTCTTAGTAAAAATTAGCATTGTATATGTTTAAAATACAAATTTCAGGAACACTTGCTCCGTGATATGTAGCAAAATTTAATTTAATAAGTGAACTGGTTGGATTACAGTGAAAAACTGCTTATACACTTTGAAAAAGTCTATCTAAAACTGAAAATGCCTACAATAAATAAATAAACAAACAAATAAATAAGTAAATAAATAAATAATTAAAATTCGTTAATGAATACTGGGTAACAAAGCAAGTAACCTCATTCAACACTTTTATTTGTTATTTCGTTCACGTGATAATTTATATGTAATTTTTATTTTTTAACACTAATATCTTGGAAAATCAAATAGAAATATATTTTCTTTTAAATATAATTTAAGATTATTTGACTACTTTTGAAAATGACTTACATATGTAATGTTTGAGTTGCTATTCCCACTTATATAGAGTTAAAGTATAAGATTTTTCATTTCAGGATACATCCATAGAAATGGGTTATGTTTAACACCCAAATAAGCTATTTTACTTCACGAAAAAATAAAACCCCTTGTAATGCTGTAAAATTTAACTAAGATGTTTAGGAATTTTATTGTAATGTTTAAAATATATTTAATTTTGTGTTCTATTTTATTTTAGGTGATCAGAACTGACATTGATGATTCAAACATATGGCTGTCTGTAGACAAAACAACCGATTCGTGTGGAACATACGGAAAACTTGTGGAATATGAACCAGGAACATCCCACTTTATTGCCTCCAGAGTACTAAAGGAAACAAATCACTCCACCATTGTGCGTATTGTTCATGATGCATTACAAAGCTTTAAAATATTTTATCTGAAGGCAATGCATCTGGTATGTCTAGCTCACGGTCGTCATAGATTGACAGAAGAGTTCAGAGCCAAATTTCCAAAAGTGAATGCCTTAATATCTTCTGTGAAAAAAGTTTTCATGAGGGCTTCATCAAGAGTAAAATTATTTTCTCAAATGGTGTCAGATACTCATCCTTACAGGATGGGGAACATGGATAAAAGCAGGGTTGTATTATTGCGACCACTTAGAAGACGTGGAAAAGGTGCTGAAAGCTTTAGATGTGTATGAAGCAGCAAGTATTGCAGATGCAATGAATGCATGCAACGAGAAAAGCTTACAGGCTAAATTAGCTTTTATTAAAACCTATTTTAGTAAACTACCAGCCGCAATCACACGTCTGGGAGAAAGAGGAGTGCGACTATCTTCTGCCCTGCAAATGTATGAAGCTGCCATCACTCAAGAAGTGCCCAGAGGAACTGGAAACATACATTGTGAGAAAATTGAAAAACTCGAAGCCAGAAATCCAGGACTAAAGTTTATTCGGAATGTGTGTAGTGTGTTACAAGGTGAATCTGAAAAAAATTTCAATTCTTATTCTGCGAGTGACATAGCCTCTTTGTGATACTTCCCTGTGACCTCATGTGAAGTGGAGAGATCATTCTCTTCATTCATACACATGTTAAGTGACAGAAGGAAGGCTTACTACCAGAAAATTTAGAAACATTTTTGGTTATTTATTGTACCAAAAAATTGATGTCATCAATCACGAAATGACTGTTGTCTTATATTTCATAATAATTAGTTAATTACACACAAGATTAATGAAAATGACAATATAAAATATAATTATTAACTTCAATTAGGAGCAAAGAAGTAAAAATATTAATTGTTGCTTCATAAAAAAATAAAATAAAATGATGCGAGGAAATAGTGTATTTTACTATTAGAAGAAAATACATTTCTGTGCATATGTTTTAGTTTTAAGAGCATATTTTCAACTTTTTTGCTGCATAGTCGCATGCATGTATTTATGGTTTATAGTGCATATAAATCCACCCTCTACTCATAACTAAAAACTAACTATACACCACAACTTACACAACTCATGACTACAACTCCAACTAGATTCAGCTAAACTGCTCATTCTGTCTATGGTCCTATTTATACAATGTCACGTGACCTTTCCAGATCTTTCCATGAGCATGAGTGCAATGACTCAGCAAGAATCAATGAGAAGCTTCTCAGCCCCTTTTGTGTTATTGCACATTATTACGGTCATGTACACACACAACCACTCCTGGCCGCCCGGCTCCCTCTGTTTTTTGGAATATTTATAAGAATGACCAATCTGCTTAACAAATTTTTGGTTTCCAACATGGGGTCCAGCTAATATTCCAGTTCTTGAACATTGCTCCAACTCCCATGCTTCTTGCCTCTCACACTTACTCAGAGGCTCGCCCTCATTATTTTGGGCAGCTCATTATTATACAGGTTTCCCTTAAATTTCTAACAGAGTGAATATCCCTTCCAGCATATGTATTGCAGATGGGTGCCACATGCCACTCCTTTTTCAGCTCTAATTAACTTATGGTCAGCAAAATGCATTGGTTTTTGACACAATACTTTGTTGGAGTAAGTTCATATCAAAATGCTTTATTCTTCAAATGCATATGGCTACTCTATTATATCTCATTGATTGTATTACTATTTGCATCTAATGCTTCATCATTCTTCATCATCTGATTACTCTGCTACCTTGCTTCTATAGAGGACAGCACGGCAATAGGATATGACTGTTTTTACAGACCTGTTAAGGGACACTCAGAAGAAATTAAACAAAAACACATATAAGGAGAAGCTAGTACAGTGCAATTTACTAATGTCTCATTACTTTTTAAAAACTATATTTTATAAGTAGCCTCTATAGCAATGAATACATTCCTACAATCTGCTGTGAAAGTTCTGCTTTATTTTCCCCAACAAGAGGATCGGTGGCACTAATTTCATACCTTATGAGAGGTAGAACTGGAACTTAAAAATTCAATGCCACAACTGGGATTTGAACCACAGACCTTCCGCTTACCGGGCGTACGCTCTAACCACTGAGCTATTGTGACAAACTGCCAGAATGGCATTAAATTCTCAAACCAGTTCTACCTCTCAAACTTTGCCCACACACGGCTTGTGTGTTTAAAAACACCAACAGTAAGTTTGTTGGCATAAATAAATAATAATTCATACCTTATGTTTTCTTTTCACTGGATGATGGTGCAAGGCTTGTTGCAATAAACCCTACTTTTCAAATAACCCATCAGGTAATCAGATGCAGTCAGATCAGGAGATCTTGGTGGCCACGCTATATCTCTAATTGTAAAATTATGCATCCTGGGAACATATTTTGCAGATAATTCATTGAACCTTGAGCAGTGTGCACTGTGGTGCCTGCCTTGGTAGCGTGATGGTTAGAGTGTCTGCCTCATGTTCAAGAGGTCGCAAGTTTGAATCTCGCTTAGGGTAAGTTATCCGGGTAAGGTTTTTTTCCGAGGTTTTCCCTACCCTGAGAAGACAAATGTCGGGTAACTTAAAGCTCCATGGACCTCAGGCTCATTTGAGCATAATTTCACCCATTTCATTCATTCACCGTCCGATAAGACACAATGTTGGAGGATGTTAATTTAAAAAAAAAACTGGTGCCATCTTACCAAAGTCATACTTAATCATCAAAATTAATTTTATCAGGAATTTCCAACACCATGAGCATTTGTTGGTACCATTCTGAGTTGACAGTCACAGTATGATCACTTTTTTTGAAAAAGTATGGGACGATAATTCCAAAGATAGAGACACTACACCAGACCATTACTTTTGGACTTTGCAGCAGTTTTTCCCACACTTGTGACTGCTCATCACTCCAGAATGGAAATTCTGTTTATTAACATAACCAGAAAGGAGGAAATGTGCCTCATCTGACATGATCAGTCTGTTCAGAAGATCTGTCTACAAAATTGCATTAGAGGAAGTTTACTGGTTAGACCTCAACACACAAATTGGTACCTTCAGTTAGAAGAACTGAAAAAGGAAAGGGATATAGCTAGAAATACAGCTGAGCAAATAAAAAACATGTCGAATACACAAATATGGCAAAAGAAATGTGCCTCACTAAAAAAAGAAATTAATACTGCTAAAAAGAATCACTTTAATAATTTCTTAGAAAAAATGGATTATAGGACAGATGGAAATAAAGCCCATAAGTTCATAAAAAATGTCAAGGACAGGAAAGAAGAAAAGTAGCATACCTATCATACACAACAATAAAATATTAACAAATGATACAGTTATTGCTGAAATCTTCAATAAATATTATGCTAATTCACATAAAGTAACAAGAAATAATAAAAAGGAACGTAAACAATTTAAGAAAGACCTGGAACGAAAAAGAGACTGTGATCCTAATACTCAACACAATATCTTTTTTCAAAATTGTAATATGCAAGAACTGAACATTGCAATTAATAATCTTAAAGACAAAAAGTCTCTTGGACCAGATCACATACATCCACAGTTCATAAAAAACCTTGGAAAAACAATAAAACAACAACTACTGAAACTCTACAATCTATCCTGGAAAACCACTGTACCTGCCGAAAGGCGAGAAGCAATAATTGTCCCGCCCTTGGAGAAAGATAAAAGCATCAGAAACAAAAAATTATAGACCAATAGCTCTTACAAGCATAATAGCAAAAGTGATGGAAAGAATGGTGTCAAACAGGTTAAATTGGTTTCTAGAATCACAAAATTTAATTTCCCCATGTCAAGCTGGATTCAGAGAGCTCCACTCTACAAATGAAAGTCTTATTTCTTAGTTAAGAAGCCAAAGACTCCTTCAATAGAAAAGAAGATAATGTATCAGTTTTTATTGATTTCCAAAGTGCATAGGATTCTTATATGCAGAACAAAACTACTAAAGAAAGTAAAATTAATAGGTATACAAGGGCAAATGTTTTCACGGCTATGTCATTTTTTAACTCAATGCTTTATTGCTACCAGATATGGAAGGAATATACCTAAATATAAACAAGTACACCATGGCTCACCACAAGGCACAGTGCTCAGCACTACACTTTTTAATATATTTATTAAATATCTGTCACAAGAAATACAAGAATCAGGTGTGAAGTGTGCACTATTTGCTGTCACTTAGTAATGTGGACTTCAAAACCAAAAAAACAAAAATACAGAACTAGAAAAAACCATGCAACAATCCTTAACCCTTTCAGTCCCAAATTATTTTGCTACTTATGCCGTTCTTCCTCTAATTCGAAACCGGTTTTGATTAGGCGGGCTGGGACACTTCCAGCCCACTGACTTGAATAGCCATGATTGTTAAGGCGACACGTAGTGCACTGGCCATGCACTCAAATCCTGAGGTCGTGAGTTCGAGTTCAAGTCTCGGTAACTGCAGTCAAATGTGCCTGTGGTAAAGGACGGGGAGGGCCCACATAAAATAATCGGTGTGATGGCACACGTTGATGATGACGGGGTATCATTTGACTGCGGTTGCATGGATTTTGCTTCTTTTCTTAAAGAAAAAAGAACACTACAATATAAATTGTAAAAAAAAAATTTTGTACAATCCAGAACATCTCAAATACATATGTTTAATTGGTGATGAACAGTATAACAAGAATATAGCAGAAAAAACCGTTAAAAGTATTACAAGTAGGCAAAAAATGCCTATGTCCATTATAATGGACACCGGGACTGAAAGGGTTAACCAATCTACAAAAGTGGACCAAAGAAAATTTAATGACATAATACAACAAAATCAAACTACCAACTCTTTTCACTAAGGGAAAACCCATTAAAAATAAAACTAAATTTTGAGCGTCAACAATTATCAGAAACAAAGGAGGCAAAATATTTTGGAGTTATATTTTATACCAAATTTGCATGGACCAAACAAATTGAAAATGTAATACAAAGTGCAGAAACGTGCTTTTCACTCTTAAAACGTCTAACAGGAATGAAGTGTTCCAGAGCAATTCTTAACATGACATACAAAGTATATATAAAGTCATTATTTACTTACTGCAGCAAAATTCTTGTAACAGCAAATACCAAAAAAAAATCTTTCAAAACCAAAGTCTGAGACTAATCACAGGTGCTATCAAAATCATACCAATACCAGCTATGGAAATACTAACCAACCAATACCCCATTGAATATGAAACAGAAGAAAAAAAAAACAGCTCTTATTCAACATGAAAAGTTGATCAGACTCCCATTCAATACATGGAACAAGAGGAAGTTTACACATATACTAAAAACTCATGAGAGCTTTCTTTCCAAAATTCAAGACATCAAGAAGAATGTAGACTTTCCTAATTCAAAGGAAAACTTCATATATAAAGTCAATTCCACACAAGTATTAGACATCACATATTATTTACACATGACAGAAGAAGTTAAGAAGAGTGATACTCCAACTAGTGTTCTAAAATTATTGGCATTAGAGACAATCCATATTAGATTTCCAGAACACGAATGACTCCATATTTATACTGATGGATCACTGATATCAAACCAAGATGGAGCAGGGGATGGAGTGACGTGTCACCTCATTTCCTATTACAAATCTTTAAGTTATGGAACTACAAACTTTGATGGAGAAATTGAAGCAATTCAGATGGTCAAAATCTTTTGTATAGAATCTCACATTTTCATCAAGCAGTAATTCCCTTAGATTCCAGGGTGGCAATTATAGCAACTACTTCGAAGTTGTCACCAAAAAACCAAACAATTATAGAACGTTGGAAAATCCTACCCACCTAACAGCACTTCAAAAACACCTAGTCTTCCAATGGATAACAGTTCACTGTAGACTGAGTGGTAATGAGAAAGCTGATTTTCTTGCAAAAAAGGCTATCAGCAGTGTACAGAAATCTATAGTTAATCTACCATTTTATGCAGCTAAAAGATTAGTCAACTCTGAATTCAAAACAATTATTGCAAAATATTACTACGGAAAATCAAAGAATAAAAGGTGGGAAGTACCAAACATTCAAACAGTAATTCCTGAGTATCCTTGAAAAACAGCAGTTGCAATCTTCAGGTTGATTACAGGACATGATTCACCGGCAAAACATCTGGATAGAATTGGGATATATTCTTCACCATTGTGTCCTCTATGTGATCTGCAAGAGGAATTGGACCAAGACCACCTTCAGATATACAAGGCCACTTCTAGCACCCCATTCATCAGTAAAAAATATTGGAGAGCAAGAGGACTACTGATTTTATTGTCAGAAATCCAGCATTAGCAAACAACAACCACCAATTGAAATTTCTATAAATGAAATTTGAGGTCACAGTGTAGGATACAGCAAAAACTTCTGTCCAAGAAATTCAAAGGCATTGATGGCCAATGCCTTGCGGAGTGAGTTGGACTTTTCTGTCGAGCTTCGCTAACTCTCACAAAGTTCTCAGACATGTGGGCTGTTTTTGTACTACCAACATATTTATCATTGCCATAACTGTTAAATATACTGATCCACTTCAGGATAGAATTCTTTCATGCTATGCGACAGTCAATTCATTTCTAAATCTTCTCTGTACATGACTGATCAATTTCAAGTCAAAAAAAGTTTCTTACTGCAAACACACATTCTGCCACAGACCATTTATCCATATTATCTTTCACAACATTGAGAAAAACAATTGCATGGTTTAGGGATCTCATTAGCAACACCGCTGGTTATGTCACTCAAAACCACTAGAAAAAAGCACATTCTAAAGACTGCCATATCTCACTACCACACTCTATATTAATTTATTCATCTCTCAACTTTTAATGTATAGGTGATTGACAACTTATAGGTAAAATGGACAGCCTCAATATACGGAACTCTACTGTTTTATAGAGGTGAGATGCTACTAAATATAGCAGGAGCAGTGTTTACTTGAAGAGGTTTATATAACATCTTGGACAACTTTCTCAGAAATCAGTACTTTTGTAGAATGCTACCCAAATTTAACTGATCTAAACAGTTACATTGCAAGGTGTAAGGAGTATGAGTGTGCAGACTTTAACAGCAACTTCTTGATGTTAACTTGAAATATAAGCTCCTCTACCATTTTTCTCTAAAATGGAGTGAGTGAGGAGTAAGTGAGTGAGTGAGTGAGTGAGTGAGTGAGTGAGTGAGTGAGTGAGTGAGTGAGTGAGTGAGTGAGTGAGTGAGTGAGTGAGTGAGTGAGTGAGTGAGGAGTAAGTGAGTGGCGTTTAAGGGCTCATTGACAGCTAGATCATTTGGGCCTGTCTCTATAATAGATGGCTCCATAAATAAATAATAAAATAGTCAAATGCTAGATTGTCCATATGCCACTACTCCTTTATCATTACTTCTGCAATTAGCATAGAAATGTAGAGCTTCAAAAGAAGACTTATTTGTGTATTTTCCATTTGTTGCTAAAATGAGGATGGCACCGTGGCTGAGCAGTTAGACTGTTCACCTAACACAGGTTCAATGCCAGGCACCCACATGTGGTATTTGTGGTGGACAAAGTGGTGTCAGTGCGGATTTTCTCCAGGTTCTCCAGTTTCCCCTGCCACCCATTCCACCAATTGCTCCATCATCACCTTTCCATTCATCAATTTCACCTGCATTTCACATCATCCTCTTCCGCACTACCATACCTGGTGCTTGGCTGACCACCTGCTTCCAGGTCTTCACTCTGGTCCATAGGTTCATCTGCTCCCTGATGTGTCTGACCTTAGGGACTGACCTGTAAGTCCTACATAAGGGAAGGGTAATCAGGGAAAGGAAAAGCTAAAATGAGTCATTTAGCTACAGAATTATGTTAAATAATTGGATTCCTGCATCTCTATTGAAATAAATTCATGAACATACACTTGGCAATCGTGCAACTTTGGTGTCTGTGTAGAGCAGGTCAGGAATTGCCAGTAAAGATTGTGTGCCTGTACAACTGGCAAAACAG
Organism: Tenodera sinensis; assembly: GCA_030765045.1. NCBI lineage: Eukaryota > Metazoa > Arthropoda > Insecta > Mantodea > Mantidae > Tenodera > Tenodera sinensis. Next base: position 142,680,301 of record CM060962.1, read on the forward strand.
CTGGGTCCCGCACAACACTGGTGAATGTGTAGAGTGGAAGGTCAGGAAGCTTGACATTAAAATCTGCTCAGGTCTTGTGATAACTGCTCAAAAAGAAAACCACCCCTTCCCTTGTTACTTGCAGTAGCTGATAACAAACACACAGACACATGATGAAACCAGTTTTTGAGCCCTGGCCTACTTTGGACTTTTATTCATCAAAGGTGTGAATGCGTCCATGGTAGCAGAAGTAGATTAGTAAACAAAACACTTGTTCAGTCCTACTCGTTGCCAAAATGTGCAGATAATCTATTCAATATTGTTCCATTATCCCCTTTACCTATCATGATAGATGAATTGGTTATTGGATTTTTTTATTCAGCATATTTAAATCTACCATCATGTGAAGTCTGCACACTCATACTCCTTACATCCTGTATAAGGAATGAGTAATGTATTCTAAATTAATATTGTTATTATACTTACTTCTGGTCATGTGACAAAGCTAAAGAGCGCACACTACTGTCACAGGCTGGGAAAGCATAGAGAAGTGCCAAATTGAATGTGCGCCACACCTCCACAATTCCTTTATCTCCACCAGTCATTAGATATTCACCATCTCGACTCAACAGTAAGCACTGAAAAATGTTAAGTTATAATTTACACTGCGAAATTATTAACATGTAACAAGACCCACAAAAGTCAAGTGATACACACTAGGGATAATCTTTCTATACCAAGGAAAAAAAATACATTATTGATAATGGTCTCCATAAAACAGTGTAAGCCATGTTTTGAAGTAAACACACAAAATGCTATGTGACTGAGTGAATATTTATTTCTCATCTCTCATAAATACATAACTACCAATAATACAATTTATTCCCCTCACTTGGAGTTGCTTATTTTAACACTTCCCCTTGTAATTAACATTTTGTTTCATACATAATGGGGAAGTGTATTCTTACTTTAACTCTCAACTTTCATTCTGCCACCGATATGTTTTAAGCTAAATTCTACTAATTCTAAAGTTTGCTCAATTTTTCCTGTATTTAGCAAGCTCTCTATCCTCCTGTAGTAGTTTTGCTGTTCCTGAATTTAATTCTTTATAAAATATTTCAAACTTTTTTCCCTCCATCTGTAAACTTCTACAGATCAATAGGACCCTATATATTCTTCCTTCCTATTAATATTTACTTCTTCTGATTTTAATATCAGAGGGAGATGGAAGCTAGATGTTATTGTATTCGTGACCTTAAAATCTAAAATCCACTTTCAATCTCTGGTGAACATATTATATAGTCTACCACACTTAGACCATTCTAATTTGTAAATGTACAAATCCCCTTCTAAATATGACTCTTTGCATCCATTGCAGATCATGAGGTAATTTGGTCACAAAAATCAATGTTTCCTTCCTCTAATATTTGTAAACTTATCTCTGCTAAGCATTATTCTCTATTTCATATTCCTTATCATACTCCTCAATTGGTTTGCAGAGCCTAACCTGCTATTCTCCTATCCTAGCATTTGTTTGTTTGTTTGTTTGTTTGTTCGTTCATTCATTTGTTCATTCGTTCGAGCTGCTGGCAGGCTGAGAACAGCCCAAGGTGCGTCATTTGTGTACCTGCCCTTTTAGGGCTTAACCACTTTATGACAGGATGTGGGGTTTTGCAGGGTGACAGGTGAAGTTTGAGTTGTAGGTGGTAAAGAGGTAGCAAGTCTATGCTCCTCAGCGGCTGCTTTTCAGTGTCAACTTCCGTTGGGCACTGCTGGTGTGTGGTTCCAAATATGGAGGTTTAAAATTTTTATTCCAAGATTCTCTTGGAAGGACTGTAAAGGAGCTCAGCTTGTGCTGCTGATGAGGTGGCTCCTGTGTTACAGGTCGCGCGTTACTTCTTGACGAATGAAAATTTTATATGAAAGGTTGAATGCGAGTCACTACTCAGCTTTTGCGGGAACGGCATCGAGAGAGAGAGCAGGTACAGTCTGCAGTGAGATGATGCACATGCTTCTGAGCTGAAGTAGTACAGCACTACAAATCAATTTACCACACTTCCAGTAATATCAGCCACACGTATTATACACTATACCTCTATAACTGTTTCCACTTAATTTTCTTGCATTTCTTCTATTCCCGACATTTGTCCCTTGTCTTCTTCCTCGTCTTAATTGTTGTTATTTTCATTGCATGTATGCATCCATACCGCACAAAACTTTTGCAGTCGACTGTATACACAAACGTGACAGAGGAAAACAGAGGTGTCTGTTATCGTAGCATAAACATTTGCTGACCTGTTTATTAAGGGTAGGCCAACTCACTGGATTTCTGCTCAAGGTCATTTGTCAAGAACTAACGCGCAACCTATACCGGGGGTGCCCGCAAGCCATGCAGGGAACCTGGTGTCGCACACGCGTGCGTTCTCTTGGATTATAGTCCCCAAGAGACCTAACCAGGGCACTCCGATGTTGTGGAATCTGGTCTGGAAGAGATGAGGCCTCATGCAGTAGTCTCGAGGGGAATCTGCATCCTCTATTCTGTATACGCTGCAGATGCAGGAGATAGGAATCTGCGGCCATGCCCCAGATTTTGCAGGCATACAGGAGGATTGGGATAATGAGAGCCTGAAAAAGGCGTAGCTTCAAGGGAATGGGCATCCCCGACCACAACATGGGATACAGTGAGGCAGTTGCCCCGTTGGCCCGATGCGACAGGCCGTTGATGTGTTCCTGAAAGGTAAGCTCCTTATCTAGCTTCACTCCCAGGTAGGAGATGGTATCCACCCATTCTATCCTTCTTTGAAGGTATGTAAATGTGGGGAAGTTGGCGGGAAAATGGCGTTTGGTGAAAAGTATGGCTAGACTTTTCTCCGGTTGATGGACAATCGCCAACGCCTGCACCACTCTTGGAGAAGACGGAGCTGTCTCTGTATGGGGAGGAAGGTTCTGCGAGGGTGTTTGTAGAGTATAGCAGCACATTGTCAGCATACTGGGCTATGTTGATGTATTGCTCAGTTGGAATGTTGGCCACGTAGACGCTGAAGAGTATAGGGGACAGTACAGAACCTTCGGGGACTCCGCCTTGGATTGGCCTGCATGTAGATTTGTTTCCCGCAACTGAGACCACAAAGAACCTATGTTTTAGGTATGAGTGTATTAAATGTATTAGTCATGTGGGTAGCTCCAGTTGGATAAGTTTCTGGAGGAGACCCGCATGCCAGGTCGTAGAGAATGCCTTCTCAACATCCAGAGAGACTGCGGCGGTATAGGCCTTGTCCTGGTATCCCAGAGCGGCAGCCTCCACCACACGCAGAAGCTGCTGAGACGTTGAGTAGCCCGGCTGGAACCCAAACTGATGGGGAGGGATGGCTTGAATGTCCCCTAGTATGGGAGACAAGTGGGCAAGTATCAGCCTCTCGAGTACTTTCGAGAGGACAGAGAGGAAACTTATGGAGCGGTAGTTTGCAGGATGTTCCAGGTCCTTCCCTGGTTTCAATATACATATCACCCGTGCCTCTCTCCACTCGCGTGGGAAGTGACTAAGGGTGAGACACATATTGAAGACCTTTGTGAGAAACAGCATGGCCTTGAATGGAAGGTGGCAGAGCATGGCAGGGGCTAGCCCGTCAGGTCCCGCGGCCTTTTTGGGGTTGAGACGCCAAAGTGCACCCTGGAGTTTGCTGGGTTTTACGATAGGAGGGCGATCCGCCTCCTCAGGTGGTCATCAAAGGTATCGGCGTACCTCCCGATGGATATGGTCGGAGAAGTCTAGGTCCTACAGATCATCTCTCGGCCGCATAGTCCTCTCCAGGTATTCAGCAAACACATTTGCTTTGGCTTGGGGTTCATAGGCCAGGCCTTGGGTGCCTAGGATAGGGGAGGTATATGACCCACCTCGGTTCCTGAGTCTCTTGGTATCCTAGCATTAAAATCCCCAACAATTATTATCCCCACTTCATAGTGTTTAGTTCTAAGCTCCTCAATATCCCTACTGATTTTCCTAAACATATTTGTGTCATAAAATTCTGATGTAGTAGGTGGATTATAACTAATAGTGATACAAATATAATAACTTTTGCATAAAATCCACATAGGGGAAGCCGCAACAGATTTCTTCCACAATTCTTTTTCTTCTTTTACCTCCAGCTAGGTACTTCTACACTCAATTCAATTTCCAACCACGTTTCCAATTCCATTATCATACCACCAATTTGTATCACTTGCTGCATTTCACCACTACACACTTTCACAAGTAGGCTCTCAACAATTCAATTCACCATCGATAACTCGAATCCCTATCTGAGCCTTTCCTCCTACAGTTACAGTGACCTAAGTTTCCCTGCCTTCTTGTACACACACGATCTCTCACTCCCACAATACTACCTGATGGCGTTGAAATCAAGCTTAAGTATTCTTGTCTCCACACATGTAAACCAGCTGTTGCACCCAAGGCTTCTCTCCATGAATCTTCTATCAGCTGTGCTGACGGTTGCAAAGTTCAGTTGGTGACATCCCTGTTGACCCATTTTCTTCCACATCTCATCATTGGTTTGAAGGTGATACTTGCCTCATCATTGTTGAAGTAGGAGCTGATTCTCTCTGCTGCTGAGTAAACTATCAGGCACACATGATAGCTGGGATTTTTCCAATGCAGTGTAATGCTGACAAAGTTCCTATTTCACTCCTTCAATCCATACATAGGCTCCTTTTACGAATGCCTTTTTTCCTTCTTCCCTTGCTTTCTTCATTTCCCTTATTGCAATTGATTTTAGTTTCCTTTGCTTCTTACCCAGATCTTGTTCAATAAATACTTTTGTGCCCTTTAACTGCCTGCTGTTTCTCAACACTTTTCATTTAAATTTCATCATGGCTGTTTTCACAATTATTGGTCTCAGTCTCTGACCTCTTCTTCCAATTCTAATACAGTCGACAATCTCCCATTCTATAATATTCAGCTTTAATTTCCGTTGGAGAGGATCCTCCACGCCCTACCAAACTCTTTGATCTCTTCTCTCCTCTGCTCCAAAAATAATTAGGTTTAGCTTTCTTTTTCTTTCCTTGCAGTTTTGCAGTCAAATTAGCCCTTTTTGCACTCCTTAACCTCTTCCTTTACTTCTGCTTCAAATTGTTCTATTAATGATTGGGTCTGTTTGAACTTGTCATCTATCTCCTTATCTATTTCATTTTCCATGTTCTTAATTTATATGTCTTTAGTAATAGTTTCTAACAACTTGTTTATCCGCTCCATCTTCAACCGTCATGAGTGTATGTTCCCACACATCCATCTCCCCACGTGACTTATAAGCAACTCAAAAATTGTATATAATCACCATGCTCATTGTTTTAACATCAATGTCTCAAAAGCTGCTTATCTCTTCATACTTAAATCTGCTTGTCAAGTCCACTGTTGCAATATTTTGTTCTGCTCTCTGTGCACGAAAACAAATTGTGCTATTAAGAAGTACAGGAAGGGGGGGAGGGACGAATTACATACACATAACTACTCTACCCACTCTTCTCAAAATACTCTTCAAAAATCTTATTCAGCTATATACTTCTTGTTAATCATGATGATTGTTTGCAGAAATATTTTTAATAAATATTTTGTTGTAGGTACAATGGGGATACAGGAGGCTTAAGCGATAGTCAAGTCTTTAAAACCCATGTTGCTATGTGATGGTTTCGAAATTCTATAACCCTGAATAACAAATAAATGACAACTTAGCACTTGAAAGAAATAAAAGTATTTGAAAGTTCCCAACAATTAGTTGGGAAATGGTAAATGCCACAGAAAGTTATGTAAGATAAATTGTGTGTTTTAAAGAGATCTACTTTTTTGTGCAGCAATTTTATATCTGTTTCCTGTATTTTGTAAATTATAATAAATTATAAAAAATTCATTCAGAATGAAGCGGGCCTCACAGGCTATTCACAGAAAATTTTGTTTGTCACACAAATTTCTTAAATATATTACATTGTAATTAAAATCATTTGAGCCATTTTTAAGAACGTCAAAAATTATAATGTTTTCAATGTAAAGGGTAAATTGGAGTGCGAGAGTTTCTTGAGCATCTTTGTGTTGCATCCTTGGAAGATGGTGAACTTAAATATCAAAATACCAGGAAATAAAATGAGACCAATTATAAATTGTATAAATTCACCTATGTATAATTTAGCTAAATGGTTAACTAAAAAATTCAGTACCTTTGATCAATTTGAAAGTTTAAGTATTAAAAATTATTTTGAATTAGTAGAAAAGATTAGCAACATAGTATTGCCTGATAATGATAAACTCGTTTCTTTTGATGTAACGGCTTTATTTCCTAGTATTCCTAGAAAAAAGCTTTTGATTTTTTTAAAAAAATGGTTAGATTCTTTAGAATTAAACAAAGGTTTAATATATGATTTTGTAAAACTTACAAATCCTTGTTTAGATCAAAATTTCTTTAGTTTTAATGGTAATTTTTTTCAACAAACTTCTGGCTTGGCAATGGGTAGTCCACTTTTGCCATTTCTTGCTAATCTTTTCATGAGCTTTCTTGAAACTCAAATTATAAAATCATTCCCTCTAATTTTTAAAATATGGTATAGATATGTGGATGACATTTTTGCTGTTTTCCCAAAAACAGATAAATGATGCTTTAAAACTTTTAAATTTACAAGATAAAGCTATACAATTCACTTTGGAAACCGAAAATAATGGATACCTTCCGTTCCTGGACTTAAAAATTAAAAGACATAACAATAAATTGAATTTTGGTATTTATAGAAAATCTACTCACACTGATAATTACATAAAAAATAAAAGTTTTAATCCTTTTGTACATAAATTTGCTGTTTTCAATAGTTTAATTTATAGGTTAATAAATATACCCCTTAATAAAGAAGAATATAAACACATTATTAACACTGCAGTAATTAATGGTTTTAATACAGATTTTATATATAAAAAGATAGAAAAATTATGTTTCGAAAAGCTGTTAAAGAAGTTTCTACCCTCAAAAAAATAAAATATAATTGTATTTTTAAAAAGTTTACTTACCATCCATGGGCCAATAAAAAATTTACAAAGATTTTTAAAGAATATGGAATAAATCTGGTCCCTCAAAATAAATTTAATATACAAAATTTACTAAATTTTTCTAAAAAAGATAAAATACCAAATTATAAAAAATCTGGCATTTATCAATTTAGCTGTTTAGATTGTGATAAGGTTTATATTGGTAAAACTAAACGTAATTTAGAAACCAGAATAAAAGAGCATTTTAGAAATATTAAATATAAACAAACTGTAGGATTTGAAGCTTTCACGGCGAACGTTAGTGATAACAGCTTCACGGGTGATCAGCCGTGTTAAACTTAAAAAGGTCGAGCTTTCGGCCATTAAACTCTCCATGGCCATCTTCAGGACTAAAATGATGGAAAATTCTCCTCAGTTCCCAAATATATACTATGGTTAGGTTGTGTTGTCCGAACCAATGCGTGGGTGATGGTTTCTGATTGGGCCTGCTGTAGGCTCGGCTGCAGTGTTTTCCCGCGGGTACGCGGGAAAACACTGCAGCCGAGCCTACAGCAGGCCCAATCAGAAACCATCACCCACGCATTGGTTCGGACAACACAACCTAACCATAGTATATATTTGGGAACTGAGGAGAATTTTCCATCATTTTAGTCCTGAAGATGGCCATGGAGAGTTTAATGGCCGAAAGCTCGACCTTTTTAAGTTTAACACGGCTGATCACCCGTGAAGCTGTTATCACATAAACAAACTGATAAATCAGCTGTGGCAGATCATTTTTGGTCATTTAATCATGAAATTAATCCAGAGGTTAAATTATTAAAACAATTAAGTGGATCTATATATTTAATGGTTTGGAAAAAAAATTTATTTTAAAAAACAGGAACTGTGTTATGAATTTCGAAACACCTTCTATAGATTGTATTTATAAATTTTTGTTTTCAGAGATTGGTAATTAAAATGAGCATCAGTATCTATGTTTTTTGTTTTCAGAGATTAATGATTAAAATGAATATCTGTAGCTTTGGTAACAAATTTGTTTGTATAGCTTTGAGAATGAGTTGGAGTCAACTCAGAACTTGAGTCAGTTTTGCAACAAGAACTTGCAACATTACTAAGAAAAGTGAAGTTTTTAGTTTCTAATTTGTTCTTACTTTAGAATCAAGTTGAGTACTTAAAAGACATTTTGTTTTTGAGTTATGCAGTTATACATCTATTTCCCCACATCCCTCCCCCCCCCCCCCCCCTCTCTCTCTCATAGGTATCATTTTCTACAAACTCCTTTTGCTTTTATTCAGGGAACCTCAAAACTTGTATTTTGGTGAAATCTTTATATCAAATGTTTGGGAACAGAGCACTTTCTCTATTTACTATAGGTAAGGAGTGGAGAAAGAAAAATGTGGCAGCGGTGTAGCCTAACTCTGCAAGGAGTTGATGCGTGACTATCAAGTATATGCATGTACAGCTATTGGCTAAGTGAAGTACTTCATTTACAGTGAGCTGAGATCTACTGTAAACTCATCTGAATTATGGTCCTGATGGTATTGTGACATGGCTTCTCCATGTCATTAAGACTCTTTGATTTTCAAGGAGGTTGCCATAGAGACAGTTTGAGTTGTTGAAGATGAAGAGACAGAAACTAGTATGGTGTGAGAGTTTGGAAAGATTAAGAGACAGAAACTAGTAGTGTGGCTGTACTTGAGTGTTGAGAAAATAAAAAAGATTTGGTAAATTTGTTACATTTGGTGTCAGGAAGTGGGATGGAGGGAGATTCGGAAACCAGGATGATGGCAATGATGAAAGAATTATTTGCCAAAATGGAAACGAGAAACGACAACCTCGCTGCCGAGCTGAAAGAGATGAAGACGGAGCTATCGGCGAAAATTGACGGGCAACTGGCTGGCGTGACGGAAGGCGTGGAAGAACTCGGCGAAAAGGTGGAAGACCTCTGCCAGCACGTGGACGTCGTGGAGGACGACGGGGAACGTCTTGGCGCCCTGGTAGTAAGAGTTGACGAGAGCGTCAAAGTACTGGATGCCAGGGGCAGACGGAATAGCGCGGAGCCGGGGAGGGAGCACCTAGTGGCCGAGGCGACAGTTGCGCCCGTTTCGGATGATATGAGGGAAAACGTGGAACAACTCGGCGAACGGATTGGCGTGACGGAAGACGTGGAACAACTCGGCGAACGGATTGGCGTGACGGAAGACGTAGAACAACTCGGCGAACGGATTGGCGTGACGGAAGACGTGGAACAACTCGGCGAAAAGGTGGAAGACCTCTGCCAGCACGTGGACGTCGTGGAGGACGACGGGGAACGTCTTGGCGCCCTGGTAGTAAGAGTTGACGAGAGCGTCAAAGTACTGGATGCCAGGGGCAGACGGAATAGCGCGGAGCCGGGGAGGGAGCACCTAGGGGCCGAGGCGACAGTTGCGCCCGTTTCGGACGATCAGCAGGGAAGCGCACAAGCAAACGAGCAACACGCGAGAACCGACTTGGCGTGTGACATGGGGGGACCGTCGGGGCCATCCAATCACCTGACGCATAGTGCCGTGAACGGAAGAATGGTGGACATCATCGTGGACGGCAGGATACAGGAGAGGCCGTGCCGAGCACGAGTGAACACGAGTGCAGCGGTGGACGCGACTCGCGCGGATGTGGTGGGGTTTGTTGCCGGACCCATCGGAAGCAAGGTGGCTGCGAAGGTGCGCCAGAGAGGTCGGCGGACATGGTACCCAGTGAGCCGTTTCAAAGTGCGCAGGATGGCCCGTCAACACACCAGGAAGAAGGGCAACTGGACGAGGGACCGTCAAGACCGGCGGTACTGTTGCAGAATTTCGAAGCAGGATGGCATACATCGTCCTACCTGGACCAAGGGACACTATCCAACAGCGATACCTAGGATCGTGCCCCCTGGAGAGCGAGGTCCTACTGGCCCTCAAGGTTTACAAGGATTCCCTGGCCCTCAGGGTCTGGTAGGCTTGCCTGGAATGAAGGGTGAACGTGGATTCCCAGGAATGAAAGGTGAACAGGGCAATCCAGGACCTCCAGGACAAGCTGGTGCACCAGGACCTGAAGGACCTAAGGGTGACTCAGGCTCTCAAGGACAACATGGAGCTCCAGGACAACCTGGTCCACAGGGCCCTCCAGGAGACAGAGGACTTCCAGGATTACCCGGCCCAACAGGACCTGCTGGCCTCAGAGGTCAGAGAGGTGCACAAGGTGAGACAGGTCCACCAGGGAAGCCAGGCAGTGAAGGACCTCCAGGACCACAAGGTATTGCAGGACCTCTAGGACCACCGGGACCAATTGGAGAACAGGGACCAGAGGGAGCACCAGGTAAAGCAGGAACACCTGGTATTGCAGGAAGACCGGGAGATAAGGGACCTGTAGGACCTTCAGGACCTCCGGGAACTCCAGGGGCACCAGGTCTTCCAGGGCCACCTGGTCCAAATGGACCTCCAGGACCAGCAGGAGAACGGGGTCTTCGAGGAGAAACTGGACCACAGGGTGTAGAAGGGCCACAGGGAGCTAGAGGAAAGCCAGGACCTCCAGGGCCAGAGGGAGGTAAGGGTGATAGAGGAGAAGAAGGTCCAAAGGGTGCAAAAGGACACCGTGGTCTCATTGGTCTACAAGGGTTACCTGGACCTCAGGGACCTCCAGGAGACAAAGGCATGACTGGACCTCCAGGATTGTCGGGAAAAGATGGTGAACCTGGAACTAAAGGTATGCCTGGAAGAGATGGAAACCCAGGACCTCAAGGTATACCAGGACCACCAGGCCCTCGTGGACCACCAGGAGAAGAGGTTCGATGGGTTAATCCACCGGGGCGCAAGGGAGATGCCGCAGTGATAGTGCTGGTCGGGACGACCAGCTCTGAGGAGGGAGCAGTGTGACATGGCTTCTCCATGTCATTAAGACTCTTTGATTTTCAAGGAGGTTGCCATAGAGACAGTTTGAGTTGTTGAAGATGAAGAGACAGAAACTAGTATGGTGTGAGAGTTTGGAAAGATTAAGAGACAGAAACTAGTAGTGTGGCTGTACTTGAAGCTTGAGAAAAATAAAAAGAGTTGTTAAATTTGTTACAGTATGTATTTTCCCAGCCCTTCTACAAAAAGGGAAGCGAGCTATCATGTCAAGTTTATGCAGATTATTTGGAATCACTAGCATTTTCTTATGTCCTAACAATGTGGAGGTCAGTAAGAGAAATTTTTTTAATTAAACCTGGTCATATTTATGATCAGGCAAAATCTTTTATACCAATTAGCTTATCATTATTTATTTTAAAAATTATGCGAAAACTTACAGATAAGCATATTAGGGAAGCCTCACTAATAGGGAGGCCACTTAATCCAAATCTGCATGTTTGGGATCATTTTGAGTCACTTTTTTTTACCCTCACCTTCACTTTAAAATGTTTTAAAAACTGGAAACATTTTCAGGATTGTATGATCCCATCATCAGCCATTGGGTGAGTGACACTATCCTCCTGCTTCCTCTCTCAGCTGCCATCTGGTGTTAGGGGCACAGAGCTTTAACACTTCATTTGATGCTGGGATTTTGAAGTTAATAACTTTATTACTGTTTTTGGTGATGTATATTTTTTTCCAAATATTCAGTTCTATTGGTGAATTAAGAGACTTTAACAATCTTATATTAAGGCCAATGCTATGATTTTCAGTTCAACAGTGGTGTGCCACAGCAAACTTTTCAGTTTGTTTCAATTTTATGTTTTTCTGGTGTTCCTTTAGCTTGATTTCCAAATTTCTTTTTGTTTTTCCTATGTAGCTTTATTCGGAACTATTACAGTTGATCTGGTAAATTCCAGATTTAAGATTGTATGGGATAGTATGGTTAATTGGGTTGTTAAGCATGTTTTTTAAACTTTTTGTGGTGCCAGTTTTGTGTTTAGTATTTTGAAGATTCTTTCTAATTTCCTAAAGGCCCATGGATAGTAGGTGAATTTTCTATAACTCCAGTTGTTGTTTGTAGGTGATGTTAATGTAATGATTTGCCAAATAATCTTGAGCTTTTCAGCATTTTTTGATGGTTTACCAGTTATGCAAAAGTCCTCCAAAGTAAATATGACTACAGGGGCTATAGCCAGAAAATCCAAGATATACATTTCATTTGTCATAAAAATATCTCAAACATATGGCATTTTAATCAAAATCGTTAGAGCCATTTTCAAGAAAATAAAAATGTTTGAAAAATTTTCCATGTAAAGGGTAGTTTAGGGTGGAGCAATTTTTTTCAAAATCTTTGTGTCACATCCTTGAAGGACATTAAACTTAAATACTAACTTTGGTTTTTAACTTGCTTTTCATTTTTGAGTTATGCTGTCCACAGACAGACAGACAGACACACAGACACACACACACACACACACACACACACACACACACACAGACCTTTTTCTAAAAATGCCTTTTTTTGGATTCAGGGAGTCTCAAAAGATATATTTCCGGTGAAATCTCGACATCGAATTTTTGGGTGGAATACAATTCTTCCACTACTTACCAGTAGAGAAAGTAAAAATGATACAAGGAGGTCACCCTTTGGGTAAATCTCTTAAAGAGAGCACTTATCTCATTCACACATAAAAGGGAATTGGAGGGTTTTAAAACTCCTATGCTATTCAATGAACAATTGCAGGTTGGTTCCAATGTTAAGTATCTGGATCTAGTGCTGGATAGGAAACTTGCATGAACCCTACAAGACATTTGCAAAAAATAACAAAGGAAAATGGCTCTTATGATAGCTAGAAGAACCTTTTGCAAAACATGGAGACTCAAACCAAAGATGGTGCTTTGGCTGTATAAAGCAGTTGCAAGACCTATAATCAGCCATGGGTCACTTGTATGGTGACCCAAAGTCAAAAAGAACAGCCCTCAAACTTTGCAGTGTCCAAAGATTGGCTTATCTTTGTATAACTGGGGAAATGAAAAGTATCCTCTGAGCTACAATGAAAATACTCCTTAACCTGCCCCTATGATGTAAATATTAAAGGGAGGCATCAGTCAAAATGACTAAAATCCACAATTTTTGTCACAATGGTGTGAATGGTGTATGCATATATGCCAAAGCATATCTAGTAGATCTACCAAATTTCATTTCGAAATGTAAGATAGTTTTTGCAAACAAAACTATTTATTGTTTCTTTGCTGAAACTTTAGTGTAGTATAAAAAAGGCTTCATATAACATATTATTTGTTATAAATACAGTAAACTCTGGTTACATGTTTCTTTTGATTATGTCTACAAAGTCTGGTATTTTTCTTTACCTATGTCAAACAGTTTTGGTGAAAATTATCGAATACATCGGCAGCCATTTTTTTTTCAAATTAATAATTTTCAGGCAAATTTCAATAACAGTTAAACTACTTTATCTAGAGTGTTTAAAATACCAAATTTTATGAAGCAAGTATCTAAGCATATATGTGCAAAATTTCAAAGAATCTATTAAGAATTGCACTAAAAGGTGTATTTTGAAGGTTATAGTATGTAGAAAAATAGAAAGCGAAGAAAAATGACTTTAAAGTTATAAGTGTATGAAAACATATTTATTGCTTTAGAACTCTCCTGGACCATATGAAGGTCCTTCAGCTAACTGTTTAGCTTCTATAAGTTTTGCTACTTTTAACGGATATTACGATTAGCATCTGAAAGAACAAATAAAAGGCAATATGGGAGGTAACAAACCAGGAAACTAACCAGAAACATTCAATTAAGAACAAATTACCATTTAATTAGTAAACCCAGGGAAATAACTAACACTTTCAATAATTACTTTGTGGACATTACAATGAAAATGCAGAATAAAAGCTGTGCAAAAAGAATTGAGACCAGCAATTATGAGTTCAAGAATGCCAATTCACGTTTTCTAGAACCAGCTACTGAAAAGGAAGTATTGGCTATCGTCAGGGAATTAAAGAACAAAAAATCAGAAACTTAGGATGGTAGCTCAAACAAAATTATTAAAAAATGTAGTGGCTACATAATAAAACCCTTTGGGTTTTGATAAATAAGTCATTGGAAAATGGACAATTCCTAGAAGCATTGAAACAAACAACAGTAAAACCAATTTTTAAAACAGAAGATGAATATAATACCAATAATTACAGGTCAATAACTCTACTGTCAGTCTTTTAAAAAATTACAGAACAAATAATGCATAGAAGAATGATTCAATTTTTTTCTAAGTTGTTGTTGTTGTTAGCTAATGCTGGATTTCTGACAATGAAGTCATTAATCCTCTTGCTCTCCAATATTTTTCACTGATGGATGGGGCACTAGAAGTGGCCGGGCATATTTGAAGGTGGTCTCGATCCATTTCCTCTTGCAGATCACATAGAGGACAGAGTGGTGAAGAATATATCACAATTCTTTTTCTAAGTTTGATGTAATCAATCCCTGTCAATTCGATTTCCAGAAATGTAAAACTACTAGTGCAGCCATCATGAATTTTGTTAATAGCATCTATGACTCAATGGACAATAGTGAGCCAGGAGTGGGGCTATTTCTCGATTTAACTAAGGCATTCGATATGGTAGATCACAATATTTTGCTCAAACTCTACAACTGTGGAATAAGTGGCATAGCTTATAATTAGTTTACTACATATCTAGAAAACAGGAAACACGTAGTAGAAATTGATTATTTAGATATAAAAATAAGACTCTAAAAAAAGAAACTTCAGGAAAAAGAAAGGTATTCTCTGGGGTACCCCAAGGATCAGTCCTGGGTCCCCTTCTATTTTTGATCTACATCAATGATTTACCATTCTATTTAAAAGATGAACCTGATGTAAAAATTACTCTTTGCTTATGGTACAAGTATATTCATTAGTGGAAAGAACAGTAAAATCTTGAAGATACCATAAAATCCATAATAAATAAAATTTATAGTTGGTTTAAAATCAACACATTAATAATTAATGAGGACAAAACCATAGCTGTTCAATTCTACAATAGAACTCTAAAGAACCAGGGGTTGCCAAGCATCAAATTTGGATAAAAAATAACAAAGCTAGAAAGTGAAGCAAAATTTTTGGGTCTGTGGATTGACCAGCATCTGAGGTGGACTAAACATGTGGAGAAATTGACAAAGAAATTAAGTTAAGTGTGCTTTATCCTTTTCCAATTAAAATCTTGTGTTTCAGTGGAGTGTGCTAAAAACCTGCTATTACACTATTTTCACCCACTTCTATAATATGGAATAAAGCTATGGGGAAATTCAACTTATAGTAATCCAATATTTAAATTACAAAAGAGAGCCTTAAGAATCATAGTGCTATTTTCCTAGAGAAAGCTGTAGAGTATTTTAAACTACTAAACATACTCACCTCTTCAAGCCTCTATATAAAAGAAATGTTAATTCATGTTAAAAGTAATTTGGGTAACATACAATGAGCACAGATATACATTCTAAAATAAGAACAAATTAGAAACTAAAAACTTCACTTATCTTAGTATGTTGATATCCTTTTTCTATTTTTCTGACCCAGGGGTTTCAAGCTATATCCAGCTCATTCTCAAAGTCATATAAACAAAATCGTTGCCAAGCTACAATCTTTTATTTTTGTGAAAAACAATTATTCATATTCAATTTTTTATTTACCAATCTCTGAAAACAAAAATTTAAAAATACAATCCATAGATGGCAATTCAAAGTTCATGACATGGTTCCTGTTCTTTAAAATAAAAATTTTTTCCCAAACCATTAAATCTATCGGATTACTTAACTGTTTTAATAATTTAACCTCTGAATTAATTTCATGATTAAATGACCAAAAATGATCTGCCACAGCTGATTTATCAGTTTGTTTATATTTAATATTTCTAAAATGTTCTTTTATTCTGGTTTCTAGATGACGTTTAGTTTTACCAATATAAACTTTATCACAATCTGAACAGCTAAATTGATAAATGCCAGATTTTTTATAATTTGGTATTTTATCTTTTTTTGAAAAATTAAGTAAATTTTGTATATTAAATTTATTTTGAGGGACCAAATTTATTCCATATTCTTTAAAAATCCTTGTAAATTTTTTATTAGCCCATGGATGGTAAGTAAACTTTTTAAAAATATAATTATCAAATAATTATTAATTGATAATTATATTTTTAAAAAGTTTACTTACCATCCATGGGCTAATAAAAAATTTACAAGGATTTTTAAAGAATATGGAATAAATTTGGTCCCTCAAAATAAATTTAATATACAAAATTTACTTAATTTTTCAAAAAAAGATAAAATACCAAATTATAAAAAATCTGGCATTTATCAATTTAGCTGTTCAGATTGTGATAAAGTTTATATTGGTAAAACTAAACGTCATCTAGAAACCAGAATAAAAGAACATTTTAGAAATATTAAATATAAACAAACTGATAAATCAGCTGTGGCAGATCATTTTTGGTCATTTAATCATGAAATTAATTCAGAGGTTAAATTATTAAAACAGTTAAGTAATCCGATAGATTTAATGGTTTGGGAAAAAGTTTTTATTTTAAAAAACAGGAACCATGTCATGAACTTTGAATTGCCATCTATGGATTGTATTTTTAAATTTTTGTTTTCAGAGATTGGTAAATAAAAAATTGAATATGAATAATTGTTTTTCACAAAAATAAAAGATTGTAGCTTGGCAACGATTTTGTTTATATGACTTTGAGAATGAGCTGGATATAGCTTGAAACCCCTGGGTCAGAAAAATAGAAAAAGGATATCAACATACTAAGATAAGTGAAATTTTTTAGTTTCTAATTTGTTCTTATTTTAGAATCTTGTTGCTTCACTGTTAATAGCTTCAATTTTTACTTAATTTAACAGATATACATGCCCATAACACCAGGAACACAAAAAACTTCATATAAAGGCCCATATAACTAAAGTTTTTCAGAAATCATTTAAATACAGCGGCATAAAAATATTTAAGCAACTACCTGAATGATTAAAGAGTATTAAATCAGAAACTAAGTTTAAAAAGGAAATTCACAAATTCCTAAATCTCAACCAGTTCTATTCACAAGGGAAGTACCCCAACTCGAACGGCTAAAATGGATTGGAAACGCATTGAAAATATGTTGTACCTGTTTGAATGGGTATTGATGTCATTCATCTGTAACACTAAGTGTGCAGCCGCTAACGCCATCTGAACATCAATGTACTGGCCTCACTGTGCTGTAGCTGTACAGACAGTTTGAGTGTGACAGTTGCAGTGTGCAGTAGCAAACTGCATGTACTGGTGTCAAACATGAGTAAGTTGAAGCCAATTAATCCTGTGAACGTTGTAGTAAGTAGATAGGTACACAGTTTGACAAAGTCAGAGAATGTGGATTAGTAGTTCCTATTGACACGTTCAAGCGTTGGCTCTTACAGATTATTTTACAGCCTCCAATTTTAATGTTTTATTTCCCTTGAAGTGGCCTGGGTCTTGCCTTTTGTGCATCATATAATCTAAAATTATCTTGCAGTTGGACTTCGAACAAATGCAGTTATAACGGTTCGTAAGTTTTCTATAAGAATGGTAACCGTAATTAAAATAATCCTCATAAATATTGTTCAATGTTTGGTCATCAATACACTGTAGCACATTGGGTCGTGACATTTTTGGTGGTGAAAGTGTGTATTCACTTTGACTTGCAGTTCCCTCATTTACTGGAGAGGATGTTCCAGAACTGTTGGAACTCTCATACCCATGTGCAGTTTCTTCTCCGCCGTCAGACTCACAATCACTATTCATATCCAATGTGTCAGTATGTATTTCTATTAAATCCTTAGAGTATTTACAGGTTTGCCAACCCGTATAATAATTATGGGGGCATACAATATTTGGAATGTATGTACTCATGGTTGTCAACCCGTACGATAATTATGGGGGTGTACGATAATTTTGATACCGGTGAAATATAATTTTCACTGGTTTGTCACACCATAAAAATGAAATTAATTACAAATAGCGACACCACTTATACTCTCATGGCCTGTCTCCACCCCTCTAAGGCAACCATTTCATATCCTACTAATCCTTCTACCCTTTATCCTCTTGTGGCTAGTATGCCCAGATCTGGTAATCTCAATGAAGAAGGCACTGTTCAGAAAATTGATGAACAATGGAGAAAACTAGGAATAAGTGATACTCCATGTGAAATAAAGAACATGCCTGAACCTGGCAGCTTCTGGAGTAATGTTAAACACACGTATCACCTTGGTGGAAATGCTTATTTCAAAGAACTAGCGGCCTTTGCATTATTATCAGTGATTTTGTTGCCCCACAGAAGCACTTCTTGTGAAAGAGTTTTTTCTTAACTTTATTTAATAAAAATCAAAGTTAGAAACAGATTGGCTCTAGATACGGTAAATGGACTTATTCGGTCATCTCAGCTTATGAAAGAATGTGGTAGATCCGAAAATCTGCAAGCCACTGAGAAGGTGCTACAGTTTAAATCAACAAGTTTGTATAATGGTGTAACAGTTAAGGAAGATGATGAAGTTTCAGATGAACAGTGCGAGAAGCATAAGTGCTAAAGTTGTAATACTGGTTGAGGTCATGAATCTTGTAAATGGATACCATAAACACCAATACTATTACATTTTCATAAGTGCTGTACTGATAGTTTTATTGTTATAGCATTTTTGTTTATGATGTACAATAATTTTGAATCCAAATCTATAATTTTGAGTGGCTGGTATGATAATTTTACTTTTAAATGTTGGCAACCCTGAGTATTTATGCATTCTGATGCCTCATAACATGCATGCAAACAGCTCATCATCCACTCCCATTACATATTAATTATCCGGTATGTAAGTTGGACGTACCTTCCCGCACAGTAGGTTAACAAGGTTTACAGGATTAATTGGCTTCAGCCTACTCATGTCTGATGCCAGTACATGCACTTTGCTACCAAACACTGCAATGATCACGCTCATACTGTCTATACAGCTATGTTGCAGTGAAGCTAGTACGCTGACCTTCTAGTGGCCGCACAGATGCAGCTTTACAGAAGAATGACTGATAGCTATTCAAACATGTACAACACTATTTTAAACACAATTCCAATCGGTTTTAACCATTTGAGTTGGGGTATTCCCTTGTCAGTAGAAGAATATATTTATATAGATAAAACTTGAGAAATTCCATAATAGTAACCTTAAACATTCAGTTGACGACTTTTTTTCTGTTTCATGCAATTGAGACGTAAAACTGACAGAAGAACTGACTAGTTCACCAGTGACATCACCTGCAGCCCCTATGATTGACTTTAGAAGAAGGAATACACTGTTATAAAACTAGGATGAATTGTACTATTTATTGTAATTAACTATATATTACATATGCATTTTTATTATATATTGTATATAAGCTTTTGTATAGTATGAATTGTGACATATCCTACATCTTCCTGTAAGATAAATTGGATGAAAAAATTGATTGACTGACTGTTTATTTGCTGATCTGAATGTATTTAACATACTTAGTGCACTCTGCTTTAATCTTCGTTTATCCCTAACATACTAATTCTTTTGCTGACTGGGCTTACTTCACTAGCTGTAACCCTTTCCTTTACTTAGAGAGCAGCCTCATAGCCCATACTGAATTCACTAATAGCTGAAGTCACTGCAATTTGCAATTTCTTTTTAGAAACAAAAATTCTTGTATAAAATTCAGAAAAACATGTCTACATGGTTGATACATGTACATAAACAAAAATTTTGCCATACTTTAGCAGTTTTACCAGGATGAGTGTTTGCAGTAAACCCCACATGATGTCTCTACTTACATTCACCATCATTGAATCTGACTGCCTGATTTAAACTTCAGAATTGTACATAATTTTGCTGCAATGGGGTAATGAATGCAATTCAGGAACCTCACCCACTTGTACATGGGCATTTAAACCATGATGTAACAGCCTTTTAAGTGGCAATGCGCTATAAGCGATTCTGAAAGTACAAGGCACAGACATAATTTTTAGACAAAAAGAAAAAAAATCTGATTTTTTCATCATGTTTGCCAATATTTCACTGATGCCTCCTCTTAAAGGGAAAGTAAGGCTGGAGGCTTTTCAGCTGAACTTAAACTCAAATTGGTACAATCCATATATTTTAGAGCATACTACATAGAATTGCAAACATAGTCAATAACTTTCAATTTCAGATGGGCAGTGATTATGTTACCAAAGTTATGTTTTGACAAGCCATTCAACATAGAGTTAGAATGGAGTCAGAGCAAGATGCATTATCCCGAGGGTAGTCTCATCTGGTATACAGACAGCTCCAAAACAGGCAATGGATCTGGAGCTCGAATATATTGAGGGGCACCAAGATGTGATATTTATGTTACTTCTTTCTTGGTTTCAGTATGGGCTGCATCTTGTTGGCTTTTTTAAGAAATTAAAAATTATGCTGACCTTTCATCGCAAACTATGTTCGGCTTCTTCAATGGGCAACTGCACAACTCATCCAATTAGTCACTGCCTACTCTGACTGGCCTCACTGTCCTGTTCTACTTGCAATCCTATTGGTTCCTTCTCCTCCAATAGGAAGTCATCCTGCTAATAGGATGTTCCATATCATGTTGAGTGCTTTGCCCATGTCACAGTTCAGACTGCTATTTTCTTTAAATATTTCTATGCTTTCCCTCACTACTCTTTGAGAGAAATTGTCACAAATTACTAAAATTTTTAAATTGTCAAAGTCAATGTGGTGGCTGGTGTTTTGCATATTCTGTGATGACAGATTTTTCTGGTTGAGAGAGTTTCATGTTCCTTTCTTCTTGTATTATACATCTGCCTGTTTGACTTACGTATGATTCACCACAATCACAGGTAATTTTATAAACACCCAGATAATTTGGTAAAGGGCCCTTTGATTGGTCTTAAAAAGAAAAGCAGCTTTTTAACTGACATGTATCGTGTTTAAATTTTGTACTGCAATGTTTTTGTAATTCTTTCTGTAACTCCTCATAAGTAAGCTGTGTAAGATTTCTTTGCATTGATATTTTCGGGACTTTTATGTTTCTGTATTGCTTTAATGCCTCAGTTCAGATAGCCATTAGCCTTTAGTACATCTTGAAGATGTTTTACTTCTGAGTCCAGATTTTCTTTGTCATAACACTGGCTGATGGAGTGTGTTTATGGTGGCTCTCTTTATAGCTGTAGGCTGATGTAAAGAGGCTTCTATGTTGCTCTTGGTTGCAATGCCACTGCATTCCAAGCTGAAGTTTATGCAATTGAAATGTGAGTCAGGGTGAACCTTGAAAAGGGGTTACAAAGGAAGCAATAGTTGGAGTCACTCCAACAGTCAGACTGCATTAAAAGCAACTGCAGGTTATCGGATAACATCTAAATTAGTTTGGAACTACCTAATAAACCTAGTACAGATGGCAGAACGCAACAAGGTCACTCTTGGGTGGGTATCAGGACATAACAGAATTTCAGACTATGACAAAACAGACTCCTTGGCAAGGAAAGGATCTGATAAAGCATTTACTGAATCTGAACCAGTTTTTGGGCACACCTACAAATATTGTTTGAGAAGCCATTTCTGATTGGATTAATTATCACTACCAGTAGTGATGGGCTCAAACAGGAGGATGCAAAAACAGTAAGTGAATGATTAGATTATCCTCAACACTCACTGAAGGTGTTCTTAATCTTAATAGATTTGATAAAACCTGATAATTGGGCTTTTGATAGGACATTGTAGATTACAGACACACCTACATACAATGGAAATCTTTAAAGATGAACCATTATGCAGGTTGTGTAATGAAGAGGAAGAAACTGCCTCTCATATAATCTTGAAATGTAAAGTACTGGATAGGAAAAGCTATGAACTTCTGTGTCCAATAAAACCAGATGATAATCTCTCTAAAAAAAACTTGGTTAATAAACAACTATCCCTGATCAAAGTTAACTTAATGATCACAGTGATAATAACTTGGAATTTTGTGATTTTAAAAATGTTACGTCTGTGTAGCACTTAAAAGGAAGTTATAGTGTTTCTAACCCTTGTTTTATTTTGTGATATTGTTCCTGCACATAAAGGCATTTGGAGTCCTTCAAAATGAGTTCTTTATAAACACATTTTATTTTGTATATTCTTTCTTAATTTGTTTTCACTGCTGGCTACTACTCTATCCTTTACTGTTTATCATGTATGCTGCATTTCCTAAATAAGTAATTCTATAATAAAATTATACAAATATTTAGCTCAATCTGTATTTTGAAGTTTCCAAATCTACAACCTCTAATAGTTCTTGTGTAAGATCGACACAAACACCCTTATTTTCATTAAAAACAAATATTGCTTTAATCATAATCTTTTTTCAAAATCAGTATTCATTAGTTATATGAGAAACAACAAAAAAGTACCTACAGAAACAAACCAAAGTTAGGTCACAATCAGTACATGTTCCAAACGTTTTAATCCTGAAAATTAATATTTCTGAAATACAACTAAACAATTAAGTAATTAAACCCTTATTTTGACTGCTGGTTATAAAAATAATTATCATCATTGTAATACCATTTCTCCATTCCAGCTCCCTCCCTTCCTGAATTTCTGTTTTTCTCAGGATTAAATCACCTCTAAAATTCTTTTCAGTAACATTACAATTTTATATTTGCAACATTCTTTTCTAGCATACTCTGAAAATGCACAATACCAATTCAAAAATTCAGTCTCACACCCTTAAGCTTATAAAAATTTGAAAAGAATGATGGCTTACCTGGAGATTATCATTATGGGACTCATGGCGCAGACGTTTGCCATTAATAGTGAAGGCTGCCACATGTCCCCTTTCATAATTAACAACAATAACACCTTCTCGTGACATAGCAATATTTTCTGGTGACAGGAAACCTGGTGGGGGCTCCAATGAGCGCAGCAAATCACCAAATGTGGTGTGCACTAGCACAGGACCATCTGCACATGAACATCATCAGTATCAGAATGATAATCACCCTGAGTTTCTGGCCTTGCATAAATTTATAATTCATTTTATGACTTAGGTTTGAAGACCCAGAAAAATAATTAGAAACCTTACAAATATTGGCAAAACTGACGTTTGTATTCATATATCACATGTTACATGAAGCAAAGTAATGGTGGTGGTGGCGGTGGCGGTGATGGTGATAATTTTATGACAAATGAAGAGATTTATTTCCGCATTACATGGAACAAAACCAATTTAAGAGTTACTGAACATAAGACATCCCTGTTTGCAAAAGGGGTAAAGTATTGCAGGACTATGCTATACAATAAATTGCCAGCATATTTAAAAGAATAATCCATGTGTTGCTTCTAATGAGATTTGAAGAGCTTGCTACAGAGAGAGGCTTATTATAGCATAGATGAGTTTCTAGACTCAATTTAATAGTTAATTAAGTTTATTGTGTATTTAAATTGATAAATATTGTAGTTATACTGATTTAAGAGTAATTTTGTATTAGTTACTATAATCTGATAAATCTGTCCATGTAATGAGGTACTGAAGTGAACTAAGAAGGATAATGAATAAAACCTTGCAAAGAATTTTAACATGTAAATCAAAATGTATTTCTTACTATAGTCAATGAGTAATAATGTAATAATATATGAAGATATAATTTACAGTAATTAATTAGATGAACAAAAGTTATATTCATAGCATTGTACTGCATTGAATATTTCAAAACTACTGTGCAACTGGCTTATTATTCCTACGGCTCTTAAAATCTTTAAATATAATGCAATACATAAAAAAATATGTAGTTTAAATTATTTGTATACTCCACGGTTACATTGAGTATACAATGGAAAACCATAGAAGCTGAAGGCAGCACCAGCGAGTTACAATTTTGCAACCTTATATACTACTATTCCATGGATCCGTGCCACTTCAACCTGGCTCAGATTTACAGTGTTCTTGACATCAAATCTGGATGCTAGTGGGGTGTGGAGGAGAAGGAGAATTACCGCCTGTGGTGCCGTAGTAGTAAAAGCGGGCGTTAAACACTACAAAAAAAAGGAGAATATCTCATATTCATGCAAATTTGTACCAACTTCATTACACACTTAGCAGAATATGCTGTATTGCAAAACAAGAAATAAGTCATCAATAGCTACTACTGCATAAAAGTAGAAAGTCATGTCTTATTATATCATTAATTTTCCGTTATTTATACTTGCAATTATATGAATAATTGTTTTCTATTAAGTTGGTTGCACTGCCAGTAGTCCTTTACATTTGAAAGAGAGGTGTGCTCTTGGATGTAGGAACAGTAAATTCATGATAAACACATGTTCTGTGTGGTAAACACTTGAGTGCATGAGTGATTACGTGTGTGGTTTGCTTTGTTTAAATACGAGTAAAATGAATAAAGTGAGTTGTTTACTATGCAGTCCATTTTCTGCATTATTGTTAGAGGACAAGGTGAAAGTAAAATCCATGGGAAGACCTACTCCTGATCTGCATATAAACACAGAACAAAAAAGGGTAAGGGTTAACCGTGTTAGAAAATTCAATAGTGACATTCAATAGTGACTTTACTGGGCCAGCCATTTTGTCATGACCCTTCTGGATGATAAATGGATTCACCAACGAAAATTTCTTATCTTCCTCTGTTCTATTAATAACTAAGTAGGGAGGACCACAAGACTCAACTACTTCTTTTCCAATACTCTTTAAGAATTTTGTATGGGTTGCCATAGAAATAAATGATACATTTCATCCCCCAATGCTCCCCACCCAACATGGAGACCAAAGAGATCATCCCACTGGGATGTCAGGGCTACACAGGGGATATAGCAGATTCACTGTTCCACTCACCGTAGAGTTTGCTGAATCACCTGGTCTTGGCCGGTTGACTAAGAGTGGGTTAGCTCCTAAGCCTCTCATTTAAGCAAAGCAGAAACCAAAGCGGTGTATTGGATATTTGTACCTGAATATAGAAGGAACAAGGCTCAGACTCAGACATGTGTCCATCAACCAACTGGGATATTCCTTTTCACTAATATGGGTCTCTACGTACAGCCTACATGTCGGTGGGCATTTTGATTGACTACCTTACCACTAGGAGCCCAAACTGAGGGAGTCAGGCTTGGGGCCCCAGGAGCACCATTTCCTGCACTTACCTTAGTAGGCCCTGGGGTATTCTGGTTGTGGCAGAGAATTTTTCAAGTCTGATTCAACTTTCCAACAACAGTGAATATTTCAGAAATGGCCAATGAATAAAATTATTTTAATCAAACAGTATATTTTAATCAAGTCTACATGTCTTACATAGTAACTATTTATCTATCTCTTATGGTTTCTCAGTTATATAAAACTCAATGTGAACAGAAAATTCAAGATAAACATTTTATTTGTCATGCCAACATCTCAAACATATGATATTTTAATACAAATTGTTGGGGCTATTTTTGAGAAAATTAAAAGGGTATTTGAAATAAGGTACATTCTTCAAAATATTCACCTGACATTTAATGGTGTCTCACTCAAGTATGAAATATGTATGGCTTTTTGTTTGTGAACCGTGTTGTTTACAGTTGGACATAGTTCCTTTGCTAAAACACTTTTTAATTATTATTATTATTCTTATTATTATTATTGTTATTATTATTGTTATTGTTGTTTTTGTTACTATTATTATTAATTATTATTAATTATTATTAATTATTATTAATTATTATTAATTATTATTATTATTATTATTATTATTATTATTATTATTATTATTATTATTATTATTATTATTATTATTATTATTATTATTATTATTATTATTATTATTATTATTATTATTATTATTATTATTATTATTATTATTATTATTATTATTATTATTATTATTATTATTATTATTATTATTATTATTATTATTATTATTATTATTATTATTATTATTATTATTATTATTATTATTATTATTATTATTATTGTCACCGCGCCCGCCGCATCTGATTGCCTACACTGGGGAGGGGGGAACCAGCCAGTCGCCTGCCTGGCCTAACGACCTGCCGCCGGCAACAATTGGAGCGTACGAGACAATAGCTATTATGGCGGTGCGGTTTCTGGACCGTTCCGCCATAGGCACTCCCGAATATTCTACCTCCAGAACTTTCCCTCTGTCTAAGGACATATATAAGTCGCTGCCAAGCACCGGGAAGGAAGGAAAACAGACGTATGCGAAGCGTTGAGGAGTCGTGCCGACTAGCAGTTCAATCTGACAGTTCTTATTTGTGATTCGGCAGTTGTTCTGTTGCTCTGAGCTTGGACAAAAGTAATCTGAGTGTAACGTTAGCACTACGCTAACTGACTAAAAGGCAATAAAGTGTGAATAGCAATAACTGGTGTTTTCTCCATTTGTTACACTGGTGTCAGAAGTGGGATTCGTCAAATTGCTTCTAGTTTCATTACATCGTCGTCAGAAGTTGCAACGTTACAACCAAGATGGAGGGAGATTCGGAAACCAGGATGATGGCAATGATGAAAGAATTATTCGCCAGAATGAAGACAGAAATGTCCAAGATGAAGACGGAGCTATCGGCGAAGATTGACGGGGGACTCGTCGTCGTGACGGAAGGCGCGAAACAACTAGGCGAACTGGTTGACGTGAGGGAAGACGTGGAACAACTCGGCGAACTGATTGGCGTGACGGAAGACGTGGAATAACTCGGCGAACTGATTGGCGTGACGGAAGACGTGGAAGAACTCGGCGAAAAGGTGGAAGACCTCTGCCAGCATGTGGACGTCGTGGAGGACGACGGGGAACGTCTTGGCGCCCTGGTAGTAAGAGTTGACGAGAGCGTCAAAGTACTGGATGCCAGGGGCAGACGGAATAGCGCGGACCCGGGGAGGGAGCACCTAGTGGCCGAGGCGACAGTTGCGCCCGTTTCAGATAACGAAAGTGTACGTCTCGGGGAAGACAAAGGGGCAGTTCAGGGACGTCGTCGAGGATCCCCTGGAGGAGTGTGTCGGGTACGTAACCAACCAGGATATGACGTGGAGGACGATCAGCAGGGAAGCGCACAAGCAAACGAGCAACCCGCGAGAACCGACTTGGCGTGGGACATGGGGGGACCGTCGGAGCCATCCAATCACCTGACGCATAGTCCGTGAACGGAAGAATGGCGGACATCATCGTGGACGGCAGGATACAGGAGAGGCCGTGCCGAGCACGAGTGAACACGAGTGCAGCGGTGGACGTGACTCGCGCGGATGTGGCGGGGGTTGTTGCCGGACCCATCGGAAGCAAGGTGGCTGCGAAGATGCGCCAGAGAGGTCGGCGGACATGGTACTCAGTGAACCGTTTCCAAGTGCGCAGGATGGCCCGTCAACACACCAGGAAGAAGGGCAACTGGACGAGGGACCGTCAAGACCGGCGGTACTGTTGCAGAATTTCGAAGCAGGATGGCATACATCGTCCTACCCGGACCAAGGGACACTATCCAACAGCGATACCTAGGATCGTGCCTCCTGGAGAAGAGGTTCGATGGGTTAGTCCACCGGTGCGCAAGGGAGATGCCGCAGTGATAGTGCTGGTCGGGACGACCAGCTCTGAGGAGGGAGCAGTGTCACCGCGCCCGCCGCATCTGATTTGCCTACACTGGGGAGGGGGGACCCAGCCAGTCGCCTGCCTGGCCTAACGACCTGCCACCGACAACAATAGGAGCGTACGAGACAATAGCTATTACATGGCGGTGCGGTTTCTGGACCGTTCCGCCACAGGCACTCCCGAATATTCTACCTCCAGAACTTTCCCTCTGTCTAAGGACATATGTAAGTCGCTGCCAAGCACCGGGAAGGAAGAAAAACAGACGTATGCGAAGCGTTGAGGAGTCGTGCCGACTAGCAGTTCAATCTGACAGTTCTTATTTGTGATTCGGCAGTTGTTCTGTTGCTCTGAGCTTGGACAAAAGTAATCTGAGTGTAACTTAGCACTACACTGACTAAAAGGCAATAAAGTGTGAATAGCAGTAACTGGTGTTTTCTTCGTTTGTTACATTATTGTTATTGTTACTGTTACTGTTATTTTTATTATCATCATCATTATTATTATTATTATTATTATTATTATTATTATTATTATTATTATTATTATTATTATTATTATTATTATTATTATTACTATTATTATTATTACTATTATTACTACTATTATTATTACTAGTAGTATTACTATTATTAGTATTACTATCATCATCATCATCATCATCATCATCATCATCGTCGTCATCATCAGGCCCAAATGACCTAGCTGTCGACGGGCCCTTAAACCCCACTCACTCACTCACTCACTCGTCATCATCATCATCATCATCATCACCATCATCATCATTGTTGTCACCATCGTCATCCCTTTCTTTTTTAAATTAACGTCCTCCAACATTGTGTCATATCGGACAGTGAATGAATGAAAATGGGTGAAATGATGCTCAAATAAATCCGAGATCCATGGAGCTTTAAGTTACCTAACATTTGTCTTCTCAGGGTAAGGGAAAACCTCTGAAAAAAACGTTACCCGGATAACTTACCCTAAGCGAGATTCGAACTCACAACCTCTTGAACGTGAGGCAGACACGCTAACCATCACACTACCGAGGTGGGCATCGTTATGATCATCATCGTCATCGTGGTCGTGGTCATGGTCGTCATCGTCGTTATCATCATCCTCATCATCATTATTCATCTTTATCATCACGATCATCACTGCCACCATCACCATTACCACAACAATCATTATTATTGCGCTATGCTGCTATCAGCTTTTTGGGTTGAATACAAAGTTTCTATCCACCATAGTTTAGTAATAGAGAAATTTAACAAGGCGTTAAGAAAATGTAGAATTGACCCTATTACTACCTGGGATTTACAATGCAATGCATACATTTTATAAATGCCATCTTTTACTTTCTAATTGACTATGCTGTTTTTTTTTATTTTCCCTGCTACATATAGTAAGTAGGGGAAGTATTGTATTCCACCCAAAAATTTGATGTTGAGATTTCGTGTGTGTGTGTGTGTGTGTGTGTGTGTGTGTGTGTGTGTGTGTGTGTGTGTGTGTGTGTGTGTGTGTCTGTCTGCGAACAGACAAACCAACCCAAACTTCAAAACGAAGTTGGTTAAAAACCAAAGTTTGTATTTAAGTGTAATATACTTCAAGGATGCAACAAAGATTTTGAAGAAACTTCCTCCACCCTAAATTACCCTTAACATGGAAAATTTTTCAAAAGTTTCAGTTTTCTTGAAAATGGCTCTAACAATTTTTATTAAAGTGCCGTACGTTTGAGATATTTTTATGGCAAATGAAATGCACATTTTGAATTTTCTGGCTATAGCCTATGTAGTCCCGTTTACTCTGGTTGACTTTTGCATAACTGGTAAAATGTAAGAGATAGATCAAATCTTACTATATAGAAAAAGCATATTGTTAAGAGACGCAGTTATGTCTAAATCCATTTTTTTGTAAAGTGAACCATTTTGGAGATATTCCTTGTTATTTGTGTGAGTTTTACAGTACTTACTTTTCTCAAATGAAAGGTTGCTACTCACTTTTTATCTTTTGACCATGCAAAGAGAATGGAATTTCAAAGCTTTAAAACATTTGACTATCGCTCAAAGCCTACTATATTCCCACATTCCCCTTTTACCTACAAGAAAATAAGAAATAAAGTAATTTCTGTAAATGTTTATCTTGATTAACATGAAGAAGATAAAGTTTGTAACAATAGTTAGTACAAGAGTAAAGACAGTTATGTGAGTGCAACACATCAGATTTTTATACTAGCATACCAGGCAAAACTAGCCAAATGACCTTCTTCATCTCATCTAAACACCTTTTGATACAGCATGTGCTCTATCATGCCTTGATGTGGATTTATTTGGAACCAAAGAAATTTATCCTATTTGCCAAGCCTCTTTATTTTCTGTCTTAAAGTTTTCTGCTGTGGTAACAGCTTCTTAAAGTTTTCCTAATACCAAACAATAGTGACTGGTGGTACTGAACTTACCTGGCTCTATTTTAATTAGTTTGATGCTTATTGGAAAATACAGTTGCTGTGGAACCAACATTCATATACAGTATTTTTAATGTTGATACTGACCAACCATTTTATTTCAACCAGCTGTTAATGAGCAACTAAGCAAATAACATTAAAATTAACATAATTATCATCAAGCATCCAAAAAATAGTTTACAAAACACAAGTGTTAACTGTATGACATAATCTTGGAAATGGAATATACTCAGCTTTATCTCATATTTTCAGACTTTTCCTTGATTCTGTTATAAAATTTCTGTTAATTAAGTCAAAATTCTATACTAAAATAATTTCATATTTAGATTATTAACTCAAACAGCTTTTCTTATTCATGTACTGCTTCTAACAATTAAATTGTTAAGCTATTGTACTCTATCCCTTTCAGACCTGAGACTTTTGTTGTTGAAAAATTGCAATCTGATGGATGTAATACCCTATAATTTGGATGGAGAACTAGGAAAAAAAATGTTCTGGTGATAGTTTTCACAAAAATGCCCTAGCACGATTGTGTGGGACAGGATTTATTTAATTAATTATCAAGAAAATAACTTTTTTTTTGTTTTTACTGCTATTCAAATGGTATGTGCCCAGTAATTGTGTGTTTAGATTATCTACCTCAAAAACAATATCAAGGCATCATTCAGATGGTATTACACATTTGGAGATAACAATAAAAAAATTAAATACACTAAAAGTTGTTCTAAAAATGAAAAAAAAATTATTACATACAGTAAAAGTTGCTCTAAAAATGAAAAAAATTACATAGAATAAAAGTTGCTCGAAAAATAAAAACATTACATACAATATGAAAATGAAAACATGTTTAATACAATCAGTATAACATTTTAAGCATGTATGCCTTTTGATGAACAGGAATTCTGGACTGAGTAGGTTCCCAACCTTCACATTCCTCATCACTTGAAAAATCACTAAGATCACAGTCTGATTCCTCTAACAGCTTTCTTATCTCTTCATCCAAGAGACCTATACAAGCAAAAGACTTGTTTTAGCACACCAAACTGGTATTTACATTCTCAATACGAGAACAAATAAAATACTAACTCCATTTTGAGGTTACAAAACCGTTCACGCAAAGCTGAAGTCGCACGATTGTGCTAGTTGAAATTTGAGCACTTAGTGCAACTCGAAAATTCAAATATGTGGACATTACTTGATATATTTACCACTTTAAATGAATAAAGAACAGATTTCACTATCACAAATAACGAAATTGTATAAATATATTGGTGAAATTGTATAAATACACCGGTAAAATTGCTTACTTACCATGACGCACCATGCTGCTTTTGTGTAGACCAACTTCTCTAATTTCTCCTGCCATCTACTGATGCAAAAGATAAAGAAAAACAACATTGCAACGTAGGGCAAAATACACACAATCGCTGCAGTTTGATCTGAGCCAGAAAAAAGTCGTGGATAGACTGCAAAAAAATAAAAAACTAACTCGCACGATCGTGTGGGTACAGTTCAAAAGGGATAAGCTCTGTAAGCCTTCTGTGTGCTATGAACTTCTAGTTTGGGGGGAGATGATAACATAGAAGGTGAAGTTTCAATAAAATAAAGTTAAATGTTTGATGGAGGTTATGAAGCTCTACACTAAGACACAGTGGCAGCCAAAATATGGATGCACTGGTAGCACCAGCAATACTTCCCTGAAATAGTTTGTTTTATGCAAATGATGACTATGCCTATGCCAGCGCCAGTGACGACAAGGAAGATGACTTAACAATGTATCAAAGTTGCATAAAGATATTTGTCACAAATAATTTTCTGTACGTCACTGATGCTACCGGCCATAACTGATGCACCGTCGTGACTTAGTGTTATTAATTTCTTTGTGTTTTGACCTAGTATGGTTTCTAATTCCTTAAAAGTGCTCTGAGAAAGTATAGTGCATAATGTCTTTCTGGCACAATAAATGTCCAAAATCTTTCTACAGGCCTACCTTCAACAACATACCACAATATATGTATTACCAGACATGTTAGAGATGACGCATCTGTTGTTTCATCAGCTATAATGGAACTATAATCAGTTTTGTTTATGCATTTCTTGAATGACCTCATCCTGATATACCCGTAGTATGCGTTCTGAAATGTCATTCTGCATGGTTTTAGATGTACCTTTAAATGTAGTATAATTTAATTCCAATACAGCTCAACACTGAACTGTATTAATTCTCGGAAAACACCTTTATTATTTGAGTCTTCTGACTCATCATGTCTGATGAATGCGAATTCTAACTTTCCACAGAATTGTATGTAATAGATTATTAAATTTAGCATACACCTGTTTACGTTTGCTGGTTATGTTTTAGGATGGCTTACTGATACTCGGAGTCAAGTTTAGCTTGGATGTCTCTGCTACCTAGTACAGCTATGTTCATCACATCTTTTATATGTTGCTTGGGTTTTTTGGGATCTTAATTTTTTTCCCAAACATGAACTAAATCCACCACACTTTTCTTTGAGCAATTGTTATTGCCACCAAATAGAATGCATGGAAAGCAGAATAAAGCATTTATGATCTTACATCCACAGATCCATTTGTTAGTTGGTAAATGTCCCTATTGAATTTTCTAAGCTGGTTAACCTTGCACTTTTTTGTTCTGTGTTTATATGCAGATCAGGAGTACATCTTCCCATGCATTTTACATTCACCTTGTCTTCTGACAATAATGTAGAAAATGGCCAACCTAAAGAATTCATTTTATTTATCTTATTTAAAGCAAACCACACACAAAACCAACCACTCATGCACTTGACAGTGTTTACTGTTCCTACATCCTCATGACCCTAACACACATCTTCAAATGTACCAGATTACTGGCAGTACAGGCAGCATTATAGAAAACAATGATTCATATAATTTTAAATATGTTGTTGTTTTCTAATACCTGACATTTGGCAATGAAGCCATTAGTCTTCTTACACTCCAATACTTTTCATAATCATTTTGTATATTGAGAACTGATTATGAAAAGTATTGGAGAGTAAGAAGACTAATGGCTTCATTGGGTTGGGTATCAGAGAACAACAACATATTTAAATTTAAATAACAGAAAATGAATGACCAATGTGATATAAAAAGCAATTTTCTACTTTTACGCTGCAGTAGTTATTGATGGCTTATTTCTTATTTCTCAATATAGAACATTTGCCTTAAGTGTGTGACAAAGTTGGTTACATATCATTTGCACATTTACATTTGCACAAATTTACATAAATTTGCACATGCTGCCAACGTTAGCCGTGACAGGTACTAACTTGCACAGAAATGAGCTATTTTCTTTCCCCTCCAAACCCCTCTAGTGTCCAGACTTAACGTCCAGAACAAAGCCAGATATGAAGTGACACAGATCCATAGAATAATAAAATAATATGGTTGCAATCTTGTAGCTTGCTGTCACTTCCTTCAGCTTCTATGGTTTTCCTGGAAAACTTTTCTATTGTCAGACAAGCCATTTCACTGCGCCTTTAAGAGTAATAAGAATAATGCTCATATTTTTTATGTAATCGTGGAGTATACAAACAATATACATATTTCATTTTATTTAAGTTGTGCCATGGCATGTAGGCACTACCCTCAGAGCTACCCCTGCTAAGACACTATGTTTTTACCTATGGAAACTATGAAAATATTAGCTCTACTTTTACTGACAATTCTCCACTAATGCCTTATTTCACTAAGCTTACATTATTTTACTTTTTCTCATGACTATGAAACCTATTCACTCAAAATATTAAACTGTTGTGTAATCAGTAATGTCTTATGAAATCCAGAGAAAAAGTTTCAATACACTTACTATTTGATCCTGAGACAACCAGACCCAGCTCAGCAGAGATTACAACACTAGAAACAGGCTGTTCATGTCCTGTAAGTGTTGCCCTTGGTGTTGGTACCTCCCCTTCTCCTACAATAGTCTGTGTTCGTGCATTCCAGTGCCAGAGAAGTACTGTACAGTCTGCAGAGCCAGATGCTATATAGCAGTCAGACGTTATGTTGCACTCTGAACGAGAAAGGCATGTCACTACACCATAGTGTCCAAACACAATCTGAACTATTTTAGCTGAAACAGAAATATATATTCAATAGTTGAGATATGTTAAAACTGTATTTCTTTTCAACATTTTAAAATGCTTCTTTTTGTTTTTTATGAAAATACTGCATTTTATGTTCAAGACGTATAGTTTATTTCAATATTCTGTAAAGTGGACTATCAATAGATTTAAGGGAGATACAGATTTCACAAAGGTGGTATTACTTTTGGGTTACTTTATTTTCTTATTTTTTTTCTTTGTTTTGGTGAGCATGCATACATGTGTACATGTATGTATTTGTGAGAGTAAGCCCCTTTAAAATCTATGGTCATATTGGGAGCTTTGATTTGGGAAATAACTCATGATGATGGTGACTTCACTTGCTAAACTGTAGGATTCTTAACATTCTTTTTGGAGGGGGATTCCTTTTTCAAAGATTACTACAAGCAGATAGCTAGAATTTTTACTGCACACTGCGACATTCTACTTCATGTTATAATACTTCAGTTTTTATTTACTTTTTTGTTTGTTTTTTGCTGAGAATTAATTCAAATTTATTGCTAAAAATTTTAAGATAAAATGCTAAATATTTTAAAAGCTATGAAACTCAAACATACATTTTTGTTAAGTGCATTTAAAATATTACTTTGGTATGAAAAGTTTCATCTTTGTATCTTTTATAGTTTCTAAGAAAAGGAGATAGGAGAATGTAGTTTAAAGATAATCTAGGTTGAAATTTAACTTAAATTTGATTTGCTTTTATGAAGTCTACAGAATTAGCTACATTCTGTTTTGCCTCTTGATTGACCAAACTACTGCCTTTAATTCAATTTAAAAGGTGAGTTAATTGATAACACTGAACAACACTTACAAAATATTTTTCCGGGACACGTTTCGAAGGTTAACTTTCCTCCATTATCAACCGGACAATAACTGGGTTTCCATGATGTTTCATGGTGCAGATGGCGATGCTTCTTCTGATGTTTCTTCTGGTAATGGTTGAAATGTTGAAATTAAATTAAATTAAATTAAATACTCGGTTTCTATTTTTTAAAATAAAGATTTGTTCCCCCGTGGACAGTTCTTGTTTTCCGGTTATGTGTTTGAGAAGTTTCGGTTCTAACTTTATGTCATGATTTTTTGTCCAAAAGTGAAATGCAACTGCTGATTTTTCGAATTGTTTACTCTTAATGTTTCTAACGTGTTCCTTGGATCTGATTTCTAAATTTCTTTTGGTTTTTCCTATGTATATTTCATTACAATCACTGCATTCAATTTGGTATATGCCAGATTTTTTGTTAGGTGGAATAGCATCTTTGATGTTTGAAAGTAGTAGGTTTTTTTATGGAGTAATGGTTTACTGGTGTTAGCTGAATGTTGTATTCCTTGAACACTTTTTTAAATTTATCAAAGGCCCATGGATGATATGTGAATTTTTTGAATATCATTTTTATTTTTGCTGTTGTGAGAATTGTAGTTTCTTTTAATAATTTCTTCTTTTCCACTCGTTTTATCTTTTTATCTACTAATTCTTTGGGGAAGCCGTTTTCTTGTGCTATTTCAGTTATTTTGTAATATTCTGTTTTATATTCTCCTGCTGAAAGAGGGATGTTCACCAATCTATGTGTTAAACTATTAAAAATTGCTTGTTTGTGGCTAGCTGATACTATTGTGTGTTGCATAGTGGCAACGCTTACCAAGGCAGTGATGTGAGGTAGCTGACATTTGATCCTTCTCTGAGATGTGTGGCCACCACGATACTGTTCCTTCCTCAGTGCTGGTCGTCCTGATAGTAGGCCAGGCAATCCAAGTGTACCACCAGCATCTTTCCTTAGAGCGTCCTCTGGATGCAGTAGACTATGTCATCGATCCTCTCCACCGTGCAGTATGGTCCCTGCCATGGTTGTTGCAGTTTTGGGCAGTTTCCCTTGGTTCAGCCACACAAAATCACCCTGCTGGAACCCTAGGCTGTTGGCTTGCCAGTCATACCAATCTTCATCCAGTTGCTCTCTACTGGGATGTGCTGACTGGCCATCTCGTGTGCATGGTGAAGACACAAGGCCCTCCATGTAATTGACTGCTAGCTGGCAACATCCTGGTGGTGTCATGGGTAGATGAGGGATAGGCCAGCAAGAAAAGTGGCACATTGTCATCCCGGTACCTCCGGTGGTTGGCCATGCCTGTCCTCAGATCTTGTGTACTCCGAGTTGCTCTAGTGATTCTCTTATCAGATTGGATTCTAAGTTTCTGCCCTGATTGCTGTGTAGTTCCAGCATCACTCCAAAGTGAATGAACAGCTCTTCCACGAGGCAGTCCACAATCATCTTGGCCTCCTGATTAGAGACCCTGTACACCGCTGGCCATTTGGTGAAGTAGTCCATGGCCATCAACATATATTTGTTGCCTCTGACGGAGACAGAGAACAGTCCAGCTATGTCGATGGTGATGCGCTGGAATGGTGCTCCCACATTATACTGATGCATGCAGCCCAGGCTCCTCATCTATGGGCCGTGACTTGCCACGCACACATTGGTGGCACCACCTCTCAGCATCTGCCCATTGTCTCAACCAGTAGTACTTCTGTCACAGCTTGTTGATTTTGTGATTGAATCCAAGATGCCCTCCCGAGGAACCCAAATGTACTTCTTCCAGGACTCCCATAACTTTACTGGGAGGAAGCACCATCTGCTCCCTTTGGTCTTCCCATCAGATGACTCCCATTGGGCCCAGTAAGACAATAATTACTCACTACTCCCAGCTCAGCACAAGGATATTTTCTGATAATGCTTTTTGTGGATTCAGAGGACTTCAAAACATGTATTTCTGTTGAAATCTTAATATCCAATTTTGGGTAGAATACAATACTTCCTATAACTCCTTTAGGTACATAGGAAGCAGCAAAAATACATATAAATGCATAAAACTTAATACTGGGTTCATTTTTTTATCTGTTATGCAATAGTCTAATCAGGCTCAGTTTGTTTACCTGTAGTTCAAAGAAGTTTGCTATTACCAGAAAACTAGTCATAAAATATAACAGACCTGCTTTGAGCTAATACTTTAAGTACCAGCTCTTTATTCATGATGATTCAAAAAGAGAGCATTTCAGGCCAGTATCAATGGGTATACAGCATTTTAATTAAAATTTGTCCCTACAAGGATTGATATATGGACTTGGAGGAAAATAAAGCACTTCAGTATTCTTTTGGGCTATTTTTGAAACTTTTTACAGCTGATTGCCATAACAGAGAAAGTTCATATAAGAATTCTATTGAATTCTAAAGTAAGAACAAATTAGAAACTAAAAACTTCACTTATCTTAGTAATGTTGCAAGTTATTTTTTCAAACACTGACTTGAGTTTCGAGTTGACTCCAACTCATTCTCAAAGCATTTTTTCAAACACTGACTTGAGTTTCGAGTTGACTCCAAGTCATTCTCAAAGCTATGAAGATTTTAGAATGAGTTGGAGTCAACTCGAAACTCGAGTCAGTGTTTGAAAAAAAAAAACTTGCAACATTACTAAGATAAGTGAAGTTTTTAGTTTCTAATTTGTTCTTTAGAATCTTATTGCTTCACTGTTAATAGCTTCATTTTCCTTAATTAATGCTATTCAATATTCAAGAATATTCTGGAAGGATCCAGTACCCGCTATGTCATGTTAAAGGGTTATTGGTCTGGAGAGCATCAAGTAATTGGTGGTCAACTACACAGTCAGTCTGGAGAAGATAGTTGCAATGTGTACACACTCTGTCCATCTTTTCCTGGAAAAGTAGCAAGCTACAATGGAAAATCTACAGTGTACAATGTTTTTGTTATATGTGCCTATTGTGGTAAATTAGAGTGTCAATTATGTTAGAGCAGAATACCTATCTATGTAATTATGTATTTAGAAAAGATTTTAGCTTTCTTTACAGCCCTCCATTGTGAGTGAGCTCAATAAATAGTTTAACACTTAACTTTAGGTTTCCAAGGCTCCCTTGTGAGGCACTCAAACATGGTTGATTGCAATACGATGCTCTCCAAGTCTGGGACTACTGTCTTCAATTCTGACATATTTTTCCACTTGATTTTCTCCGTTTCCTAGCTGCTATGTTATCAATATGACATTTTACAATATCTTTTAGTCCAAAGCATAAGCAAAGAATTATTCAAATAATTTTTATACCATTACTCATTTACTGGAAACTTTTGAAGGGTAAATTCTTAGGGAATAAAATGATTACCAAATATGAATCAACTCAAAAAGGTATGTCTTACACTTGAAGGTTCAGTTCACATCCTCTACCATATACATACCAGTTTCTGTTGAAAACACTCTAAAACTGTTGTCCCAAAAGCCACAGGCTACAAGAAATCGACTGTCCACAGTAGTTACAAAACAATTAGATCTGATGCGAATCTTTTGACTGAAGTTGTCTCCAAGGTGACGACGCTGAGCAGGATTTGAACTGTTACCTGTCTGAGCTGCAATAAATCAGTAGAATAATTAGATGATTTCAGTTAAGCAATAAAAATACATGTACTTCTTTTATTTTCTAATAGACAACACCACTGAGTCTTAGCCATTTATTTCCTTTTATAACATGAAATGAAGAAAACAACAAAACCTTGATTAAGAATGAGCATTAAACTACATATAATGCTCCTATTTAGCAACATTTTATACTTCAGTGCAAAGAATTGCATAAAACATTTGAAGCTGTACACTAAAAGTTGTTTTACATCTCTTCTGATCTTGTTTGAAGTCTTTCTGCCATGATAGAAAAACAAATAGAGTGAAGAAATTTTCAAATACTTCTCACTGAACCAACACATTAATTTATTCAAACAACTGAAGATGTTCTGTCATTTAGCTTTGGTAATCAGAGCTCAAGAGTGAATAATCTGATTCACTAAGAACTGTGTAGTATAAGCTAATTTTTTTTTATTAATTCAGTGACCACTTGTAGTTACATGATGGGAAGATAAATAAAAGCTTTCTGGTAAAGACTGAGAGTATGTTTTTCTTTGGTTTCCTTAAATGTTATATTTTTTGCATTGCTGTGTTTTAAAGGGAAACATACACATATGTTACTCAATAATAACAATGTTATTGTTGAAGAGTTGAACCAGACTTGAAATTTCAATGACAAAGCTGAGACTGGAACCATGGATCTTTAGTTCTTTATGCTGGTGTTCTTACATTTGAGCTACCATGGTGAGATATCCAGATGTGCATTAAATCTTCTCATCTGATTCAAGTATCCTGGTAAACCTTCAAGGTAGTCTCAAATATTTGAGTTATTGTTCCTCAAAGGCAACTAGCAACATTGTAAGCATTTTTTAATTTTTGAGCTTTATAGTTAATCACTATTAGGGTTATTGTGTTTTGATAATGTTCTTTCACACCTACCATGCGTAGGCACTAGCTAAAAAGTTGCAGTTGAAAAATGCAATGCAAAGGCTGGGACTCCAGCCACAGAACTTCAGCTCTCCATGCACACACACTTACTGCTTGAGTGACAAAGTACCCATATGAGCATTAAATCCTCTCATCTGATCCAAGTATCCTGGTAAACCCTTAAGGGAATCTCAAATATTAGAGATTTCATAAGTACCTCAAAGGCAACTTGGAATGTTGCACGTAATTTTAAATTTTTGAGCTTTATACTTCACCACTATATTATTGTGTTTCAGTGATTATCCTTTGGCTGCTAGCTCTTTATCTTTATTTCATATTGTTTTCATTGTTTTTCCTTCAAAGATGGATGCGATATAAGATGAGCAGTAAGCATCTCAATAAAATTCTGTTTTCTTTTGAAGTGCATACCAGAAGAAACATATGTCGGTATGGGTGGCTCAGTTGGTTAGATGCTGGCCTACTGTTTCCAAGGTCGTGGGTTCAAATCCGGCCCAGACTGATGGTTTTTAAGTGTGCTTAAAAACGACAGCTCCATGTCAGTAGATTTACTGGCATGTAGAAGAACTCCTGTGGGACAAAATTCTGGGACACCGGCAATGCTGATGTGATCTGAGCAATTGACAGCATCGTTAAACAACAAAATATTAATATTATAGAAAAAACATGAACATGGTTTAAGCAAGTCTATAGTAAATGTGCACTATTTGCTTTAATGTGTTTGAATGGTAGAATCTCAACATTACAGAGGTACGCCAGGGACAATTACTAAAGTCATCATCAACACAGATACTGTGATTGGCAGATAACAATACAACTCACTAAAGCCCCAGGAATTTCAATGAGCAGCAATTTTTCAACTCCTGTAAGTCATTAGAAACAAAACCCAACTAACCTTTGGCATTTATAGAAAACCCATTCACTTTGACAGATAAAGCACAACAGTTGCTATCCAGTACTAAACGATTAGTGAATATATCCATGAGCACATAAGAATACGCACTTGAATTAAACACCATAACAAACATAATCACAGATCTTGGATTTGGGAAAGAATGGGTGTACAAAAAAATAAACATACAAAAATCTAGGAAGAGAATAAAGTACACGCTAGTTTCAAACAAAGAAGAAAGCTAGACATTCAGGAAATTCACATATCACCCCTCAGCATTTTACAAATTCAAAAAGATATTCAAACTGCACATCATCATCCTGGTCATCCAACACAGCTACTATTCCAACAAGTCCCAAACTCCAAATTAAAGCACAATATGACACAATAACATAGGCAAGTTAAGAATCTATCAAATAAACTGCAATTATTGTGGAAAAGTCTTGAAAAGACCAAAAGAAACAATAGTAAAGGAAGTACAAAAAATATCACGAACACAAGCCCTCAACAAGAAGAAAAATCCTAGTACTTTTGGAAGCAAAAGCACATTAACAGAAATTCAAAACTCATCAAAAACATTGTACGTAGAATTGAACTTTTGGCTCAATTTTCCAAGTACAGCCTGGGGTAATAATGTATTTAGAAGTATTTTTTTCAGTACTTTTATGCTGGAGAACATATTCTTAACATAACTTTAAGGTTTATAATTCTTATTTATCAGAACAGGCACTTGATTGCCTATGCCATGAAGTGAAGAAGAAGAACAAGAATTTATTTATTTATCTTTTACGCATGTTGCCATATTAAAATCAAATTCTCATTTTTGCTTCACTTAAAACAATGCAGCCAAGCCTTTTATTCCTAAATTACTTTATCTAGCAATATGCAGTAAATACTAATGAACTAATTCTAATTGCTACACTGCAGGGTAGACCTACCTAATATCTTCCATAAGTTCTTGGATAGTATCTACTGAATGACCTTTGCAGTCACCATACCACAAATACTCACAAAAGTGAGTATCCAGATTTTTGCATTGCTGCCCACATGTTCTGCAACTAATTTATTGTAGAAAGTACTTGCAACCCTATTATTACTATTATTAGGTCATATCACCATCTGCATCTCATTTGTTTCCAAATCTACCATCCCAAAGATCCATTGTCATCCTCAACTTACATTCAAAGGATATATCATCAACCTATCTTACATTCATCAATTTAAGGACATGGCCAGGTATTCTTCTGCAATATATCTAGTGTTGTGAGAGATCATGCACACTTTACAAGAGTAATTGAACCAGTCAAATACTGTCTGCAAGATCATACATTATTCTCCTACCCATTACGGTTACATTGTATGACTGCTCATACGCAATAGGATTTTTCCAAACAGTAACCTTTTTCTGATTTAACCACTTTGCACACAAGCGAGCAACTTTTCAAAAATTACCAGTGGCTAATTGGTTCCATGCAAGTCATGTGCACATGTTTGAAGATTTTTTGCAGAAGTTGGCTACAACTGCTACAAATTTTATGCATGTTGGTTATAATACGAGGGGTAATGGAGTTGTTGTTTCAGTCTGCTTGTGCATGCACATTGGTGAAACTTCAGATTTAGAAAAATTTCTTGTGTCACAAGCTTGAAAGTTGCTCTGAACTTCAGTATGGGAAAATATCTAAATTTGCAAAAACAAGAATACAATACTCAATTTTAGAATTCCATCCATGGACATCCTAATGCAAATGTTCATCTAGCATCCACCAGAGAGACAGACAGATGCAATGACCAGAAGGAGGAATACTGGCAGTCAACCAGGTACCGATGATCAGAGTAATTAGCTCCTTAGACATTTCTTACACAAATTATAAGCAAGTAATGAGTAATGTTGCCGAATGTGGACTGTGTAACGCAGGGTGCCAACACATGAGAAATGAAAGTAACAAGCGGTAGTAAAACATCATTTGAATGATGTTGGAATTGTGTAGATGGCAATGCATAAAGATGAAAATGGAGATAACTTCTGGCAATGCATGTACATAGGTGACATAGATATGAAGAAAGCGAGAAACTCTATTCTCGTTCATAATGACGAATTTCGTTAACTAGAACGTAGGGAACTCTATTTTAACATTTTAATAGTTTAAAATAAAACATTGGTCTTATAAACCAAAAATAAATTCAACTGTTTAAACTTTAATTAGAGGTGTATTAATTTCTTGAAAAGGAGCATGAATGGGATTAGAAATTAATTTACTCTCCCTCAACAATTTCTTCTCTTCATCTTGCAGGTATATCGTATACATTCCTCAATTCAACCCAAAAGCTCTCTTAAATGTAACACTAAGCA
Organism: Tenodera sinensis; assembly: GCA_030765045.1. Taxonomy (NCBI): domain Eukaryota; kingdom Metazoa; phylum Arthropoda; class Insecta; order Mantodea; family Mantidae; genus Tenodera; species Tenodera sinensis. The sequence continues at coordinate 142,723,032 of CM060962.1, forward strand.
CCACAATTACAGAATAAGTGAGGATCCTTTGATATTACAATCAAACAGATTAATTTATTAACACATAACCTGAAATAACTATGAAATCATAAGCTTATGCAGTTGTGAAGCAGGTAGATAACCTGAAATGGGAATATATTTCATAAATATACATTTATGAACGAAATATAAAGTTGCATTTTGGAGGTATAAGCCGTGTAACCTGAAATAATTGTGAAATCATAATCTCATGCGATTGTGCATGAGATACAGTAGATAACCATACAATATGAATATATGTCATAATGTACATTTATGAAACAAATACAAAGTTCTATAAGAGTTGGATGTGATAGATGACTCATACACGGAATGCTTTAAACATTTGATTTTACTGGAAATAACTGTTGCAAATTACTGGTGATTTCAATGTTATTAGAAATGCAGATTTCCATTAATAATTACAGCTAAAGGGGAATGAAGAAAAAGGAAATCTTCACTTCATGACACTTTCTGCTACTGATACGTCTCCTTTATTTACATTACTCCGCTATTTAGATTGCGCTTCTATGCTGACAAACTCAAAATTCTGTAAGAATCTACGACTAATAAAATTTGGATTTGAATATTGTTTCAGTTTTATATCGCACTTCCATTCCATTACCTGTGTTCTTCTCTGATTTGTATTTACCAACTATTTATCCACTAGTGTATTTCTTCATGGCATGCTTTAGTGAAATTGTGCATCAAGACAATATTCAGCAACATTACCAGGTAATGTGTTAGTAAAGTCAACTAAAATTACCAAATTATCTGCATGTGAACCTAAAGACTGTACAGGCTATTTATTGATTTTAGTGCAGAAGGCTGTTTGACTAGGAACATTTTGTGTGGTACTGTCCTTCTACAACCAGACCTGGACATCTGTGACATTTTCTGCTTCTTCACAATGAAAAAGTTAATGTTAAAGTGGTTGAGGCAGTACTGAAAGGGATTACAAAGAATGCCACTCTCTAGCACATGTATCCAGAGAATTAAAAGCTACATTTACAGGATAAAAATGTTTTTTTTTTTTAACATTTGCATGCATGCACACACGCACGCACGCACACACACAGACCTTTTTCTAAAAATGCTTTTTTTATTCAGGGGACCTCAAAACATGTTGTAAAATAATGTACATATATATTTATGTTAAGTGTCTAGCACTGTTTAATGTCATCATATTGTAAATATTATAATGTTGTGACAAATTTCTAATAGTACTTAATATTATCATTATGTTCTAAATATTGTAAAGTTATGGACAAATTTACAAGTGGGTGTCAAAAAATAACTGGAATTATTTTTTTGCATTTTAAAGCGCCTGCACATGAGATGGGTGTTGGTAGTACTGGAGAGGTCTGACCTTGAGTGACGAAATGGCATACATGTCATTGGCCTGGGGGTGCTCAGTTGGAGGGTATAAAGAGAAGTGTGAGGCTGTGTTTACTGTACCCAACATGGGTCTCAAGTTGCAGCAGCGCGCATCAATTAGATTTTGCATTCTTCTTGACAAAACTGCATGACAAACATTGGAAATATTGCAGCAAGCCTACAAAGAGCAAGCAAAGTGGAAAACTCAAGTGTTTGAATGGTATAAACGATTTCGGGAGAGTAAAAATCACCTTGAGGATGCTGCACGTCCCGGAAGACCGACAACTTCGAAATTAGACATCAATGTCAACACAAATGATATCATGTTGTGGGAAGACCATCGTTTATCATTGACAAAGATTGCCGAGATTATGAATATACCCTACGGATCAGCTGAAGACATTGTACAAAATGTTCTGGGGCATAGAAAAGTTGCAGCAAAGTGGGTGCCTTGTGTACTCAGTGACGAATAGAAGGCTCACTGTGTGATGACATGCCAACAATGGAACGGAAGGCTTCAGCGAGAACCAGATTTTTTAGACAAAGTCATCACATGCGACGAATCCTGGTTTCATCATTTTGATCCAGAGACAAAGCAGAGAAGTGCTCAGTTGAAACATCCTTCAAGTCCAAGACCCAAAAGGCAAAAGTTCAACCAAGTGCAGGAAAAATAATGCATATTATCTTTTTCGATAAGCAAGGCATTGTTTATGATCATGTGGTGGATAAGCAACATACTGTTACTGCGAATTACTATTGTGAGGTACTGAAGGGGCCATTAAGGAGGAAAACTGCAACAAAACGACCAAATCTTGCTCAAACGGGATGGATCCTTCCTCAGAATAATGCCTCCGCTCATAGCACCATCAAGACTACAATCACTGAATTAGACATCGAGGTGATGCCACATCCAGCTTATTCACCGGACCTAGTCCCATGTGACTTCCACCTATTTCCTGTAGTAAAAAAAGAGCTTCGGGGTCATCATTTTCAGAGTGATCAAGAGCTAAAATATAAAATTTTGGGTGTACTCAACAGACTATCAAAAAGGGGCTTCAGGGAGTGTTTTAAACATTGGACTGAATGCTGGAATCATTGTATTGTGTCTGAGATAGAATACTTTGAAGGTGTGTAATGGAATTTGAATAAAGGTGAGCAGCACTTTCCCATAAAAAAACAATTCCGGTTATTTTTTGACACCCCCTCATATGTATTTGACAAGACCAATTGCATTTTGTGAAACAGCTTAGTGGTCAACAAGTACTAATTCTATTCATTCCCAAGACATTCTTTTATGTGTTTATAATGTTATTAGAGAAAAAATTAATCATAAGAACTCCATATTAGACTAAGAAAAGTAAGTTATAAACAGCTGAGTTGCTACAGATAGAAGAATGAAAGAAGACAGATTACAGAGAAAGATTTTGCAATAGAGTCCACATGGAAGAAGAAGAAAATGAAGACCTTGAAACTCATGGATGCGGGAAGTAAGAGTGGAATGAGAGCAAGAGGAATGGAAGAAATGGAATGGGCAGATAGGGATGAGTGGAGAAAGAAGATTCTTTAGGCGCAGAAAGATGTGTAAACATTGAAACTCTGTGAATAGATGGATGGGTGGATGGGTGAGTGGGTGGGTGGATGGGTGGGTGGATGGGTGGATGGGTGGGTGGCTGGGTGGATGGGTGGATGGGTGGATGGGTGGATGGGTGGATGGGTGGATGGGTGGATGGGTGGATGGGTGGATGGGTGGGTGGGTGGGTGGGTGGGTGGGTGGGTGGGTGGGTGGGTGGGTGGGTGGGTGGGTGGGTGGGTGGATGGGTGGATGGGTGGATGGCTGGCTGGCTGGCTGGCTGGCTGGCTGGCTGGCTGGCTGGATCGATGGATCGATGGATCGATGGATCGATGGATCGATGGATGGATGGATGGATGGATGGATGGATGGATGGATGGATGGATGGATGGATGGATGGATGGATGGATGGATGGATGGATGGATGGATGGATGGATGGATGGATGGATGGATGGATGGATGGATGGATGGATGGATGGATGGATGGATGGATGGATGGATGGATGGATGGATGGATGGATGGATGGATGGATGGATGGATGGATGGATGGATGGATGGATGGATGGATGGATGGATGGATGGATGGATGGATGGATGGATGGATGGATGGATGGATGGATGGATGGATGGATGGATGGATGGATGGATGGATGGATGGATGGATGGATGGATGGATGGATGGATGGATGGATGGATGGATGGATGGATGGATGGATGGATGGATGGATGGATGGATGGATGGATGGATGGATGGATGGATGGATGGATGGATGGATGGATGGATGGATGGATGGATGGATGGATGGATGGATGGATGGATGGATGGATGGATGGATGGATGGATGGATGGATGGATGGATGGATGGATGGATGGATGGATGGATGGATGGATGGATGGATGGATGGATGGATGGATGGATGGATGGATGGATGGATGGATGGATGGATGGATGGATGGATGGATGGATGGATGGATGGATGGATGGATGGATGGATGGATGGATGGATGGATGGATGGATGGATGGATGGATGGATGGATGGATGGATGGATGGATGGATGGATGGATGGATGGATGGATGGATGGATGGATGGATGGATGGATGGATGGATGGATGGATGGATGGATGGATGGATGGATGGATGGATGGATGGATGGATGGATGGATGGATGGATGGATGGATGGATGGATGGATGGATGGATGGATGGATGGATGGATGGATGGATGGATGGATGGATGGATGGATGGATGGATGGATGGATGGATGGATGGATGGATGGATGGATGGATGGATGGATGGATGGATGGATGGATGGATGGATGGATGGATGGATGGATGGATGGATGGATGGATGGATGGATGGATGGATGGATGGATGGATGGATGGATGGATGGATGGATGGATGGATGGATGGATGGATGGATGGATGGATGGATGGATGGATGGATGGATGGATGGATGGATGGATGGATGGATGGATGGATGGATGGATGGATGGATGGATGGATGGATGGATGGATGGATGGATGGATGGATGGATGGATGGATGGATGGATGGATGGATGGATGGATGGATGGATGGATGGATGGATGGATGGATGGATGGATGGATGGATGGATGGATGGATGGATGGATGGATGGATGGATGGATGGATGGATGGATGGATGGATGGATGGATGGATGGATGGATGGATGGATGGATGGATGGATGGATGGATGGATGGATGGATGGATGGATGGATGGATGGATGGATGGATGGATGGATGGATGGATGGATGGATGGATGGATGGATGGATGGATGGATGGATGGATGGATGGATGGATGGATGGATGGATGGATGGATGGATGGATGGATGGATGGATGGATGGATGGATGGATGGATGGATGGATGGATGGATGGATGGATGGATGGATGGATGGATGGATGGATGGATGGATGGATGGATGGATGGATGGATGGATGGATGGATGGATGGATGGATGGATGGATGGATGGATGGATGGATGGATGGATGGATGGATGGATGGATGGATGGATGGATGGATGGATGGATGGATGGATGGATGGATGGATGGATGGATGGATGGATGGATGGATGGATGGATGGATGGATGGATGGATGGATGGATGGATGGATGGATGGATGGATGGATGGATGGATGGATGGATGGATGGATGGATGGATGGATGGATGGATGGATGGATGGATGGATGGATGGATGGATGGATGGATGGATGGATGGATGGATGGATGGATGGATGGATGGATGGATGGATGGATGGATGGATGGATGGATGGATGGATGGATGGATGGATGGATGGATGGATGGATGGATGGATGGATGGATGGATGGATGGATGGATGGATGGATGGATGGATGGATGGATGGATGGATGGATGGATGGATGGATGGATGGATGGATGGATGGATGGATGGATGGATGGATGGATGGATGGATGGATGGATGGATGGATGGATGGATGGATGGATGGATGGATGGATGGATGGATGGATGGATGGATGGATGGATGGATGGATGGATGGATGGATGGATGGATGGATGGATGGATGGATGGATGGATGGATGGATGGATGGATGGATGGATGGATGGATGGATGGATGGATGGATGGATGGATGGATGGATGGATGGATGGATGGATGGATGGATGGATGGATGGATGGATGGATGGATGGATGGATGGATGGATGGATGGATGGATGGATGGATGGATGGATGGATGGATGGATGGATGGATGGATGGATGGATGGATGGATGGATGGATGGATGGATGGATGGATGGATGGATGGATGGATGGATGGATGGATGGATGGATGGATGGATGGATGGATGGATGGATGGATGGATGGATGGATGGATGGATGGATGGATGGATGGATGGATGGATGGATGGATGGATGGATGGATGGATGGATGGATGGATGGATGGATGGATGGATGGATGGATGGATGGATGGATGGATGGATGGATGGATGGATGGATGGATGGATGGATGGATGGATGGATGGATGGATGGATGGATGGATGGATGGATGGATGGATGGATGGATGGATGGATGGATGGATGGATGGATGGATGAATGAATGAATGAATGAATAAATAAATAAAAATAAATGAATAAACGAGTGAGTAAATATTTTATTATTATTGTTGTTGCTGTTATAATGATGATGATAATTATATAGTAATAATAATAATAATAATAATAATAATAATAATAATAATAATAATAATAATAATAATAATAATAATAATAATAATAATAATAATAATAATAATAATAATAACAATAACAATAACAATAAAAATAACAATAACAACAATAATAATAATAATAATAATAATAATAATAATAATAATAATAATAATAATAATAGTAATAATAATAATAGTAATAGTAATAGTAATAATGATAAGATAAGATAAGATGCTTTATTGTCACAAACGCTTACATACAAATGAGCAAAAGCTCTGTAAACAGGTGACTCGTCAGATTGGTAAAACAAAAATTGTTACACGTAATTACAATAAGATTATAAAACTAGGTTCAGTTAAACAGTAGAAATTAAGGTACTTATATTTAGGTTACATACTATCACACATATATTCGGCTACTGAATAATACGCCCTATCTAATAGTAAGTTCTTCAATTTCTTATTAAATAATCCTTCATTCTTTATGGTTTTCAGTTGGATTATCAGTCTGTTATAGGCCTTTATTCCTGCGTAGAGTGGAGTTTTTTCGTATAATGTTAACCTATGCATAGGTGGTTTTCGATTACTTTTTGTTCTGGTTCCATGACAGTGCTGATACTGTGAGTCATACAATTTATTGTGATTTAGGTGGATATATTTAAGTAACTCAGAAAGATATTGTGCCGGTAATGTTAGAATTTTAAGCTTTTTAAATAGGTTCCTACACGATTCTTTTGGTCCTACCTGTGACATGCGTATGATTTTTTTCTGGCATTTAAAAATTGCTTCCCAACCCACTGAGTTGCCCCATAGTATGATACCATAGGTCATTATTGAGTGAAAATAACTAAAATATACAATCTTCCTGGTTTCCAAATTGGTGATCTGAGCTATGCAGCGCATACTGAAACAAGCACTGTTTAATTTCTTGTTTATGTAATGTATATGATCTTCCCATTTCAGCTGTTTGTTTACATAGACTCCTAATATTTTTGCTGTATCTGTCTGGTTTATTGGTAGATTGTTGTCGTGCGGTGTGTCACAAGTCCCGAGGTACATAATGCTCGTTTTTGTGGTGTTTAGTTTCAAACCATTGCTGCTGAACCAATTCTTTACGTGATTGAATATATCTCTTGCATTTTGTTGTAGGTCTTCGTGTTTTATGCCTTTTAGTAAAAGGGAGGTATCATCTGCTTACATGATTGTTTTGCAATTTACGCATTTTGGGAGATCATTTGTGTACAATATATATAATAAAGGACCCAACACACTCCCTTGAGGAACTCCTGTTTTTATTCTTTTCCAATCTGACTGGGCTGTTTTCCCCGGATTACTGAGTATTACCCTCTGTTTGCGGTCTTTTAAGTAGTTTTGAAACCACGCTAATGCAGTATTCTTTATGCCATAGAATTCTAATTTGTTTAATAATAGTCATGGCTTACACAGTTGAAAGCTTTCGAGTTATCACATATGAGAACAGCTGTATGTTGTTTTTCATCTAACATTTGTGAAGCATCATTAACTAGATTTATTAGAGCGGATATTGTCGAACATTTTTCTCTAAAGCCATGCTGGGAATTAGTAATAATGATAGTAATAATGATAATAATAATGATAATAATAATGATAATGATAACGATAACGATAACGTTAATGATAATTATAATGATAATGATAATGATAATGATGATGATAATAATAATAATAATAATAATAATAATAATAATAATAATAATAATAATAATAATAATAATAATAATAATAATAATAATAATAATAATAATAATAATAATAATAATAATAATAATAATAATAATAATAATAATAATAATAATAATAATAATAATAATAATAATAATAATAATAATAATAATAATAATAATAATAATACTAATAATAATACAAATAATAATACTAATACTAATACTAATACTAATAATACTAATACTAATACTAATACTAATACTAATACTAATACTAATAATAATAATAATAATAATAATAATAATAATAATAATAATAATAATAATAATAATAATAATAATAATAATAATAATAATAATAATAATAATAATAATAATAATAATAATAATAAATAATTATTATTAATTATTAATAATAATAATTATTATTATTATTATTATTATTATTATTATTATTATTATTATTACTATTACTATTATTATTATTGTTGTTGTTGTTGTTGTTGTCGCCATCATCGTCGTCGTTGTTCCTGTTCCTGTTATTGTTATTATTATTATTATTATTATTATTATTATTATTATTATTATTATTATTATTATTATTATTATTATTATTATTATTATTATTATTATTATTATTATTATTATTATTCCTGTTATTGTTATTGTTATCGTCGTCATCGTCGTCATCATCATCATCATCATCATCATCATCATTTAAATATTCCACAAAGAAATAAAACTACATAGAATATTGGTAACACTGAAGACAACACAAAAAGTAGATAGTTTCTAAAATAAGAACAAATTAGAAACTAAAAACTTCACTTATCTTAGTATGTTGATATCCTTTTTCTATTTTTCTGACCCAGGGGTTTCAAGCTATATCCAGCTCATTCTCAAACCCCTGGGTCAGAAAAATAGAAAAAGGATATCAACATACTAAGATAAGTGAAGTTTTTAGTTTCTAATTTGTTCTTATTTTAGAATCTTGTTGCTTCACTGTTAATAGCTTCAATTTTTACTTAATTTAAGTAGATACTTGCTGTTCTAACAAATACTTCCAATAAGTTCTGTCTTATTCATTCCATGTCTGAATTATAATATGACAAAGAATGCAGAAGATTAATGTTTTTCTGCTGAAATAAGCATTTGTCTCTACACAGAATCGTCTTCTAAGAAATGAAATCTATCCCCATTCCACTCAGTATAAAAAGATCAGTTATATTTTTCATGGCCATGTTTTCAGCACAATAAATATAGTCAAATGGGTGAGTGTGCACTAAAGTTAAACAGCATACAAATCAAAATTTTAATAAAATAAAATAAACATAGAGTGTTTTTCTTCTTACTATCAATTGTTAGACTTTAAAGCCTTTATATTCCATTTATCAATCCCAGTTTTATGGAATTAAAATTGAATTATTTTGTTTGTTAATGATGCTGTCAATTGCCAGGCTCATATCAGTGCCTCCAGTGTGCTGAAATGTTGTCACATAGGAGTTCTTTTACATGCCAGTAAATCTATTGACATGGAGCTGTCATTTTTAAGCTCAGTTAAAAATCATCAGTCGAGGTCATGTTTGAACCCACTACCTTGGGATCAGTATGCCAGCATCTATCCAGCTGAGCCACCCAGACAATGGAACAATTAGGAGCTGGAGAAAGAAAACATGCAATTTAAAATGTTTGATGATAAAAGTATGTTATAACAACCGCTGTAAATCCTGTTAACCATACAGAAAACAATATTTTATTTAGGTATATTAATTGCATATTATGACATTGTTGGAGTTATGCTCAGTATATCTTGTTTTTCTAATGGCTATTGCTCTATTTTCAGGGAAACCTACCCTACAACTACAGAAGATGGAGCATGCAAACTGTTGTACCACAGCACAAAAATATCCACATTATTTTAAATCCCAAAGATCTACTCTCTTCTTGCTCACTACAGAACAACTCATTATGTGATACCACAAGGATTATCTAAACAGGTAACTAATGGATATCAGCATATTAAATAAAACTGTAAGTACAGGTAATTCAAAAGTTACTTGACATTTTCCTCGTCGTTAATTTATGCATTTGTGTAATAGGTAACTGGAAACTATGCTGACAATAGAGTAAAGATTAGCTGTCATTTTTGCTCTTATCCGAGGATTGACTTACAAGCAGGTCCAAGAAAAATTCACTAGAAAGTTCAGAAAATTAGGTCCTAGAAGGCAAGCTGTTAGAGGTCTGGTATTCAAACTGAAACGGATGGGATCTGTTGCTGATGAGGCACATAGTGGGATGCCAGCTACAACACCAGAAGACATGCAAACCATATGGGATGCCATCACATGGAGTCCCGGTGCATCAATCATAAGACACAGCAGCAAGCTGGGTATGTCCCAAAGCACTGTATGGTGTACCTTGCGCTTCAAACTCAAGATCAACACCTTACAGCAGCTGAAAAACTGAATAGCTGCAGCGGTAGCTATCATCACGTCAGCTATGTTGGCAAATGTGTTTCGATCTACACAACAAAGATGGAGTCTGTGCTGTGACATAGAGGGTTGCCACATTGCAATGTACTGCGTTGATCATCCAGTAGTCGTTACTTTCCATATGTAATAAAAGGTTTGATATAAAACATTGTTTCCACGAAAATGTCAAGAGACTAATGAATCACCCTGTATAGTTATTATTCATCATTTATAGCTCACAATTAAATATTTTATACATTTCACTGAGGACTAGATTTATGATTGTGTAATCAAAAACCTTCAGCAACATTTCTTATTAAAACATGCAATTTGTTCTCAAAATCAATGATGCTGTGCCAAATTTACTTTTAGTCCTTTCTATAATGCTGGGGAAACAGTAATCATCTACAGAGCTGAGCAGTAATTTTGTAACATGTATATGAATTATTGTTTATAAAAATTAAAAGAAGCTTGATGAACACTGAACCTATGAAGCACTGTTATATACTAAGTTGTTTTAATTTCTCTTATACTGTTATGTCCCATATCAACCAATAAAAAGATCGATGGGAGGTCTCAAAGAGGCATTTTCTGACTCTACATTTACAGGCAGCTCAAATGTGTTATGAAGTCACAGAAACAATGCCTTTGAGATTGTACTGACTACAGCAGGAAAGGAATGTATTTCATTAGAAACATAAGCAAAAATATATTTTGGATAAACTACAAAGAATTTATCAGAGAAAAAAAAAAACACTTTGGATGGCGGGGGGAGTGGTATTCACTAGGAGCTTGGACTGAAACATTTTCATTATGTCTTTACTCTTTGAACTTTTTAGGTTAGATTACTGTAGATTTTCGTCATTTTTTAAAACTTATTTTCATGCACACATTCACTCTTACAGCCACACTTCCAGACTCTATGGAGGGTAGGGAATAATCCTATTTAAAGAAAAATTAGCTCTTCTCAGCCGGGAAACAAACCCAAGGTCACTGATTGAGAAGTCAGCTTGCTGATCACTTGACTGCAATTCATTTCTGTACACCCATGCAACACATTTTTACTTTCTCTACTGGTAAGTAGGGGAAGTATTGTATTCCACCCAAAAATTCGATGTCGAGATTTCACCGGAAATATATGTTTTGAGACCCCCTGAATCCAAAAAAAGCATTTTTAGAAAAAGATCTGTGTGTGTGTCTGTGTGTGTCAGTCTGTGTGTCTGTGTGTCAGTCTGTCAGTCTGTGGACAGCATAGCTCAAAAACGAAAAGTCGGTTGGTATTTAAGTTTATTGTCATTCAAGGATGCGATATGACGATTTTGAAGAAAATAGCCCCACCCTAAACTACCCTTTACATGGAACATTTTTCGAAAATTTTGATTTTCTTGAAAATGGCTCTAACGATTTTGATTAAAATGTCATATGTTTGAGATATTTTTATGAAAAATGAAATGTATATCTTGAATTTTCTGGCTATAGCCCCTGTAGTCGTATTTACTCTGGACGAATTTTGCATAACTGGTAAACCGTTAGAGATAGACAAAATCTTGCACTACAAAAAATGTAGATCTTGCTAAAATACACAATTTATGTCTCAATAAATTTTCTTGTAGGGTGA
>CM060962.1:142737524-142790024 GCA_030765045.1 Tenodera sinensis
ATCTAAGGTTTGTGAGACTAAAAGAAGGAGTTATCTTGAATTGTAACAAATCTTAAGATTTGGGAAAAGTATAAAAATTAAAATAGAAGTCACTATCATCATCTTTAAAACAAGGATGTCTCAGAAAAAATACATCTTTGCACACATTTGTATCTCAAATTATCTCAGTATGAACAAGGTCCTTCTTGACTCAAGATCAATATATTTCAGTGTGTATTAATTTTAAATTATGGCACTTCTGATTGCTCAGTCAGCAGTAATAACTGTTTTCAAGGCAAAGCATGCATCTTGGAACCCAGGATGTGAGAATTTTGAAGAAAGTTAAGAATTGGATAAAGTTTCAGGAACAGTCTATTGGCTCTTTCAATAGTGGTGTTTCTTAATCATGCTAGAGTTATTTAGCTTTATTTGAACCATGACTTGAGGCTTTCCTGGTGGTGATATGAGAATAACTTAAATTATATATGGAAGCACAAGGATTTTATGTATTTGTTCAAGAAATTATTTCACATGCTGACAAATTATCTTTTTAAAAGATAAAGAAACAAAAACTAGAGGAAATGCATGAGGTACTAGCTTATAAACAATTCTGTTAGCACTATAGTTGTGATTAAAACAAAAGGGTGACATAGCTTCACAAACTATCTACAGCATACGATGCAGGAAGCAAAAGCTCTATGACAGGAAGCCAACTGGAATCATACATCACAAAAAAGGCTATGAAAAGGTACCACCCACCTTCATATTTTTGTTTTGTAGCTAAGAAAAAATTGATCACTGAAACAAGAATAAAAACCAGGTACAAGTGTATGGATTGAAGGGAAGACATGCATTACAGAAATTAACTGCTGAAGGAACAAACTCATAACATGAGATGCAAAAGCTGATGTCAATATTTGATGCCTGTTTGCTTGCTGTAATTAATGTGTTGTTACTCCAATCAAATGCTGGGCATAATTTCTTAACTGTTGATTCAGTACTATAATAGTGTAAGTTTCATAAATAATCTAATGGGCTCATCACAGCTTCTATTTACAGAAAAATAACTTGTTTTTGAAGTGAAGCTATATAAGAAATAAGACCCATTATTTTAATGTTTTAAATTACATAACCTAAAGTAAAAAGAATTTGGTAAACTTTGTTTGGAATGGCACTTTCTCTACAAAGGTCCTTGGCCTTCCTCTGCACCTTGTAATGCCTAATGCATTTTCTATGAAAAGTCTATCTTAGATCTCATTAATTAATTTCAAATTCCTTTATATTATTTCTTCCTTATTACTCAGCTCTGATTAATATTTACATTGATGAACAGAAAATGCAGTTATGCTTTCATCAGGCCTTAAATCTCTAAGGATGTCTAAAACTGGTAAAAGAGTGCCTCCATTAATGGATGCAGAGAGAATTATGATAGCAAAACTTAGTTGTGTGCCTACAATTCTGCAGATTTTCTGCATGGCAGATTTGGTTTTTAAAATATTGGCAGATTTCATTAGTAGATTTGTTTTATTAGTGAAGGAATAAAATATATTTTCCAGTTAACTTATTTAATTTAAATTGTTATTCTTTCAGTTTCTATCGTTAATTTTTAAATTAAACAGAGAGGTAGAGAAAGGGAGAGGCACCTTTTTTAGATAGCTAATGACTGTCATGCACAAGTCAGTGGAATATTTGCAAATAATGTAATGCAATGTAATACAATTCATTTCCAAATGGATATAATCCCTGAATGCAAACACTGTTATCTAGGGTATGTTCCTGAATACAAAACATGATTGGCAGCAAATATCACAATAACGCAAAATTAAGTCCATATGTCAATAAGTCCTTAAGGAGCAGACACAGCTATACACCTAATCTAGCATTAAGCTTTTACTAGCATATTATAGTGTATGTAAAATATTTTGTATAAATGCTATGATGTTGACTAAAGGGCATGATATGGAGGTGTTGGTAAATGTTCCAGAAATCTGAGGAATACGAAGTTGTACATTTCAAATTGAATATTCTATAATTCATTCCACAAAACTGTTGCACTTTTCAGCCTGATATAAACAATATAAGCATAAAATATCATAAATGCATTCAAGTTACTTACAAAGCAAAAATCTGTTGTTATTATATTGCTATGAAATCTTGTCTCATTTATTCATAAAAATTTAAAGAGCAAGCTGTGATTATTATTTATTTTTACCATCACTTCAAATGCAAAATTCTGATGCTTTCATAATCATGCTTTTGAATGAGGAAGAAACTGTAACAAATTTATGAAGTGAAATATGGGATGCATTGTTTAAACATAAAAATTTTTTACTGCAAACTACTGGAACATCCTGTATAACTATGAGTGCCTTCAAATCATACACTTTTGTTTATACCACAATGTGGATATAAAAACATTTGTAGTTGTGCAAAATATAATTATTGTGGGAAAGCTGCAAAGCTTATGGACTTCTTGCATTTGTAGCCTATAATTGTTAATTACTGACACATAACTTTCAATAACTGCCAAAAAAAATTGTTAATTTCAAGAAAGATGCACATCATAAGAAGAGAGAATATTTTTTTGTTTTCTTTCTTCTTGCAATCCAGCTGAAATGGTGCCCCATGTTATGATGACTAGTATGACACAAAAGAGAAAGAAAGAAAAGCCTAAAATCACAGTAAACTCATATTGAGAGTTGAGTTTAATTTAGGAAATGAGGATGTTTCTAATGTTTTCGACTAGCACCAGTACCACTCCCAGTCCTACAAGGAAAGATTGGTATTACCTAAGACTGCACAGAATCTAAATAATTCTACACAGTTCTAGTGTTTGATGTAATATTGTGAGTTCTAAGAAACAATACAATTGTTGAAGTATTTCTGTTTCTATATTTTCATAATAACCGCCAAAACATAAAAATATGGTGCTCTCTAAAAAGCGGTTACTATTACTGCTATTGCTCTCTTCAATGTTGTGAAAAATATTGGAGAGCAAGAGGATTAATCAGAAATCCAGCATTAGCTAACAACATATTTTCACTACTATAGCTGCAAAGTGACTTCATAAAACTAAAATGTGACCTCAATTTACCTAAAGTATAATCCAAATGCAATGGTTTTCATATTTTTAGAAAACATATGCTACCTGAAAAAATATAATTATACAATATGATTCTTTTTTTGAATAATTCAAGTATAAATGCACCGCACTCTTGATCAAAATGTGCTTAATAGCTAAGCTGAATAATACGTAATTTTAAAAACCATTTGTATGTCAGAGTAGTATCATGCAGTGCAACATGAAATTTACATAATCTTGAGTTGTTTAACTTATGTTGTTATAAAGTTACCCCCCCTCCCACCCAATTACTTAGTGTTTTCTAGGATTCTCCAACACTGAAGTACTATTATGTAAATTAATCAGTCTTTATGTGGACCACTTAAGTGTGGCAACTTACATAAAACAGGATCCATTGAGAGTGGCAGATTAGCTGTTGGTGTTTGAGGTGTGTCTGCATAACTTGGTGACTGCACTGATGCTGAAACATTCCAACAAAAAACATCTTCACATAATGTCCAAAATCTACTTCCTTGCATTATAGTATAAAACTCAACTAAGGTAAAAGTTACAGACATAAAAAATTTATTATTTTAGTCAAAGGTTCAAAATTTTTGTATTTTATTAAAGCAAATTATAAAACAAACAAACCACAGTACAACAAACCTTTCCAGGCCACGGCCTACTGCCTGGCCACTGCATCCCACACTGCTTACAAACACACATTGGAAATACAGAAAATTCACCTACCATCCTGGGCTTTTACAGTTTGGATAGATAACCACAACATTGGCCATAACATAAAATGATTAAAATCACTTACTGATAGAACTGAACATTTGGGGAAAAATATACATCATCAAAAACTATAATAGAATAGTAAATTTTGCAATCCTGGCATTGAACAAAGTGTTAAAACTTTGAGCCCCTAACACCAAATGGCAACAGGACCATAGCAACAGAAATGTGGTGGAGGAAGAAGTTGGCTTCAGTCACTCAACGGCGGAGGATAAGATCAAATGATCTCGAAAACGTTTCCAGTTTTTCCAACATTTTATAAGTGAAGATGAGTATAAATAAAGTGACTCAAAAAGCTAGATTCAAAACATAAAGGATCATCCTAGTTTGAGACAGAGTATAAGTAGAATACATTTATAAAAGCAATGGTAGGCAATAGCTCTACACAGCATATGCTCTCTAAATATACATAAAAATCCTAAAATATGTATTATATGAAAGTAACAGCTATTTTTCAGCTGAAACATGCATACCTGCATAGCTTGAATTCCAACGGTTAACTGCAAACTGCTGACTGGTGGTAACTGTGACAACAGATGGCAACGGTAGTTGAGGATATGTATTGGCTGAAATGTGGCATACTGGAGAGTTGGAGAGGAATTTCATAGTCATACACACATCTTCTGGCACACTTGAGAACATCATTGGAGACTGTTAACAAATAAATTACAAAGCTTTCTTTATTTTACAAAAAATAGAACTTCTATGTAGTGTATCAATAAACAAAGCTTGGACTTCTAAATAGTTAAAATTTTAACTTCATTTTTTTTGGCATTTTAATTAATGTTATTTTATTACTGCTACCAACATATATTGAAGCGTATTTTAATTTTCAAAAATTATGTTTGAACAAATAACAAAACTTTACCAAGTGCATGGCAGAACTTCTTGGTGGGTGGGGTTCCATAAGCAGCTGTGATGGTGTCTGACCAAAGTTACGTATCTGATTCTCTATTGCCTGTAAACAAACAATGAATTTTGTCATCAGTTTCACAGAATGATCCATCATATATTATAATGAGTGAAATTGCGTGTGAAGCTAGATGAAAAAGGGCCAAAAATCAGTTGAGGGCTATAAACTACAGATGCAAGGCTACTAGGAAACAATAATTTGAAGGTGGGTGAGGAAATGTAGACAAAGACAATTAATGAAGTAATATAAACATGCAGTAAGAATAAAATGCTTTTCTTTATAAATGACTTAACTAGCAGAAATATAACTTTATTTATACCTACTACAAAGTATGTTTCATCAGATTTTTCAGTGTTTTTACATGGAATTTATTACAACAATGTGTGTATATGTTTTGATAATGTGCCAAATTTCATAAAATTAATTAATTAATTAACCTGTGCCGCAATGGACTTAAATACCTAAATAAACTTAACTACTAAAAGAGTGCTTGTATTTTTCTAATGGCATAAACAATTGAAACCACCCTACGTATGTTTTGCAAATATGTTTAATATACTTAAATGAAAGAAATTTACTGTGCTTTTCAAATGGGAAGGAGTTTGTCCTTGAGCACCTTCAGGTTGGTAACCAATCGGAGTCCTGCTGTGTTGTCATATTGCTTTTCCCTTAAGTGCGGCTTGATGCACCAAGAAATATGAGAAGAGTGAGGGTAATGAGCTTGCAACGCTGTGCACATAAACGTATCTCATTGGCTGCAGATCAGAACTCTTCCCATTTGAAAAGAACTGTAAGTATTAATATGTAAGAGAACATACAAAATGTGGGAGTGCAGCTTAAACTAATACTAGTTTTAACATGATTTTCTTTTCAGCGCTTTTTTCTACAGTTTCTTGTGTTAACTTCGCTCCTCTCTCTGCCGCATCATTTGGCACCTTAAGATTTTTCATAGTCCCTTTGACACTAGGTAGGAAGTGTTTGAATCCCAAGAAATTGGATCTTTATTTAAAAAATCTAAATCTGTGCTTAACTTCTTCAACATGTCCAAACTCTTGACTGAAATAAACTCATCATTCCCTTGTCCAAAATGATAGAGAGATTCAAAGCTCAGTCAGTTAGTAAATAGGTTTACCTATATGTTCTGAATAGCCTACGCATATGTGCTAAATTTAAACTTATGGAACTATAATAGGCAAAAAAGAAAACTTACTCAAAAGCTTTATAACTGCAACAGGTAAAACAGTATACCTCCTTTCAGTCCCCAAGGTTTTGATCTCTAACCTTAGGCCTGTTTTTGTCAATGTTATAGTTGTCATCAAACAGTGGTAACATACACATCTCTTCATTTAAATACCATAAGCATTGACAAAACTTATTTAGAGCACTCTAAACCCTTACATTTACCTTTTCATACAGTTTTAATTCTTTTAAGAAGCAACAACTCACTGCAACGTATGCCAATTGCTGATGAAGTCAGAAACCACCATTTTGCATATACTTTCACCACAAACAAACATGTTCTTGAGTCCATCCAATTCGCTAATGGTGAGAGACAGCTGAGAACAAAAGAGGAACATCTTCAACGAATAAATTCTTTCGGCCATCCACTTTGCATGGTACAAAGCTCCAGACAACCTTACTTTTAGTTTGAAGTCCACAGTTGTCCCCAGAAACATGATACACAATTCAATGAGTTCATAGTAATCATCCCACAGGTGTATTTTTTTTAGTAGATTTCAGAAGAAATTAATCATATCAAAGTCACTCACTTCAGCTGTTTCTTCAGGCGAACCATTAATAATTTCCAAAAACAATGAACTATCATCTTTCATCTTCCTTACCTCCTCTTTATATCTCTAATCCTTGCCCTTTCCACTTTTGCCACCAACTTCCAGTCAACACCTCCAACATAACCTCTAAGGCCAGGCTCTTGTTGATATAATAGAAAGAGTTCTATTTCATCTTCAAAGCATTAGCATGGGCAACATCCAGCACATTATTTAGAGTTGGAAAAAAACTTACACTGTCACTCTTCGAGTGTTCGTCTTCTTATGAGCGCTTTTTTTAGCAGACTGCCTACTCTAAGTGCAGGTCTGTAAGTTTCTTTGTGCAGTGAGATAAAGCTCATGCGGGAATCCTAGCCTTTTCCCAAAATATTACACATTCACACATGACTAAATTAGCAGTTTCACTGATAGTCAATTTCACTTTGCATATGCTAAAGAACAAGATTGACATAACTTGTTGATTATATGGTAATTTATGTCCATCAAACTGGTGTGTAACTTCACATACTAAAATACTAAGTAAATAACTGTGTCGGTACTTCTTAATCTACCAGCCATGGTGTAAATAAATATTTATAATACTACCCAATGGAAACCAAGGCTCAACTGAAGGTGACAGCAGTCGAGCACATGCATAAGCAAGAATAAAGAAAATTGCGCAACTTCTTTGCCATTGTGGCACAGGTTCCTCTTGTTCAATTTCAGCAAAATGTGTATTAAAATTCTTCTTAAAACAAAAGGAAAAAAACTAGGGGGTGTGCATGAAGAAATATACAATTCAAAAAATAAGGACCACCCTAATATGTATATGTATATATACACATATGAGGGTTGTTCCCTAAGTCTTGGCAATGATGTGATATCTTTTGTACACTTTGTACAATCTGTATATGAAGGGTACATGGGAAAAAGGGGGAATGTCATATTTTTAACAAACTGAGATAATTAAATCTGAAAGTTTCAACCTTTAATGTTATCTATAATAATACATCTACACAAATTATTATATTATATAAGGTTAGCCAAATGAATTGGTATTGTACATGGATAGTAATAAAAATGTAGATTTAATGCTTATAATTTTAAAAAACGGAAAATGAAGTAAATGCACATCTGTGATGAAAATAAAGGGGAATGTCAGTGTTATCAATACATTATCACAGAAATAAAGAGGAATGTCTCTTTTAACAAACCATAACAAATAGCATTATTACGTCTCTCAATTAATAGTGAGGAAGTGTATCAATGAAGGATCTTCTATCTGGTCCACAAAATGATCTAAGGACTTGCAGATCAGAGATTGAATGTAAACCTGAGATAGAAATTATAAATTTAAACCCTCAATGTTCCCAGCATGTTTGCAAATGTAGAGCAACTTAATGTACAGTAACTCTTGCACTTCGTTCATAAGATGTCTCTGGAAAAACAAACTCACAATCTGGTGTTTCTAGAAAGTGCAGGTTTGATCTTGGAGCATTTACAAAAGGTCTTCCCCAATGGCCACTGTATTCCATGAATCGTGGATGCTACAAATTCCCTTAGAGGCCTTGTACAAGGGAGTCAAAAACTTAGTTCACTGATGAATCATTGGTTGATAACTTTGGTTACGTGGTAAAGGAAGGGCTTATTTCTGGCACCACTAAAATGATCCGCCCAGTCTTCTGGTGTTTCAACTGCAAATTTCTGATTAATTAGTGCCATTATTTTTGTATGCCAGCCAACTTACTGCTGCTGTTTTTAAACACACAAGCTATGTGTGGGCAATATTTGAGAGGCAATGGTAGCTTAGTGGCTAGAGCAGCCGTGCATGAAGCGGAAGATCCATGGTTCAAATCCCAGCTATGGCATTGAATTTTTCAGTTCTGATTCTACCTCTTAAATTAGTCCCATGTTTCTATCACACTCTAAGTATGAGTGCCCACAAATTGGAAACACCATTTTTGTGGAATCTGGGCATTTGGCATGATGTACTACAAAGTGGAGACATTCCCCTTTCATTTATTGTTCTGTGGTGACATTCCCCTTTCATCAATTGTACGATTTCTGAAACGTGTTATATTTCAGTGACATTTCGCTTTATTTGGTTGGACATTGTCTTAAACTATTCTTCCACCCATAAAGTATATCTGGGTAGTGTTACTTAATTTTTTGTTTTACATTGGCAATCCCCCTTTTTCCTGTGTACCCATCATATACATTGGAAACTCCAAGGCAAATTGAACTGACTTTAACCAGCAGATGCCAACTGTAAGAGAGGATGGCTAGGTACAAGCACCAAAAACATTCAGTTTGAGGTTGACCGTGCTACAACAGATTGGATGAAAACTGCCATGCTCAGTGGCCAGAATGCTACTCAGTGCCATGCTGGCCTACAAGAAACCTTGCAGGATAGGGCATTGCTTTATTGCTTTGCAAACAGGGTGGGTATCCAAATTGCATAGTGTGGCCAGCATGGATGGCAATGCTATGTGGAAGTCCTGGGAAGTTGTTTTGAAGGACAGGCATTGCATTGAAATGGTGCCATGGATGTTAATTGATTGATGTTTGTTCCATTTGTAGTCGTGCACAATAAATTTACACAGAGTTCCATTGTGTGTTTTTCATTTCAACCTGTGCCGTTAACTCCTGTCCTCTATCCTTATTTTCTGTTGGCATTGAGATCCACTCTGCCTTCACAGTGCAATGCCCAGTGTGAATTTCCCCTGTTGTTGCATTATCAAACCTTATCCCCTAGTTGCCAATTCTTATGGGATGACCCTCATGTATATTATATTTTATTTGTATATATATAAAATACAATTTACTTCTGAATCCTAATGTTTCCTGTAAACATCAAAGATGATATGCAATGGTCTTACAAAGGATAACTCTCACCTCTCTCATTACAGGATCTGTGATGCTGTCCATATCCACACTACCTTCATAGGTAAGGTAATAAAAAACATTTGTTGCTCGCACTGCTTCAGGACCTAAAATTACATGAAATGTATTTCCTATGTTAGTTCTAACAGTAACATATTTGAGTGAGTGAGTGAGTGATAAGAGTGAGTGAGAGAGTGAGTGAGTGAGTGAGTGAGTGAGTGAGTGAGTGAGTGAGTGAGTGAGTGAGTGAGTGAGTGAGTGAGTGAGTGAGTGAGTGAGTGAGTGAGTGAGTGAGTGAGTGAATGTGTGAGTTTTAAGGGTCTTTTGACAGGTAAGACATTTGGGCCTGAAGTCAAAAGATAAAAAACAGGAAAACTCACAAACTGCTAATCCTTACAGTTAAAAAGTTAAAAAAATGAAAGTTTAAACATACAGAAGTTAAAACAGTTAAAACTTAAAAACTGATACATAAAAATAGTACAGTTAAAATATTGGAAAGGTAAACCAGTTGAATTTTAAAAAGGGACATAATCACATTCTAAAGGTTTAAAAAGCTCCTAAGACAAGTTAAACTTGTGGAGCAAACCCAATATTGGCGACAAACCACAGTGCCTTATCTTCAGCAACAAGGTTGTCGTCCATAATTAAATGCAGTGTAAAACCCAGACTAACGACTGGCGCTCTTGGATGTATTGCAGACAATCAAGCAAAATGTGGGACACAGAGAGTTACGTGCCACATGTCGGACATGCAGGGGCACATGTGTGACCATAGGGAATCCCTGCAAGGGATCAGCCAGGGTTGTACAATGTCTTTGATTGTCCGCAATTGGGTGCTAGCTACCTCTTCCCAAGACTGCTACCAGAATGAGAAACGATGGCAACGGTAGTACTGCTGTGCATCCCTATAAGGCAGAGTGTGTGTGGAAAACTCTGGCAAATGGCATAGAGCCTTAGCAGCTGCTTCCACTTCCTCATTGCCCACATACCCTGGGGTCCATGTAAAAACTAACCAATATCCGCAATATAGCAACTGAGAAATTAGTATTTTAAAAAGCAATGCTGAGGTGTCTATAAACTGGCACACAGCCTGAATTGCGCTCAGAGTCGGAGTATATGATAAAACCACCAGAAACTAATCTGGAAATATAAAGTAAGAAATAAAATATGGTAAACAGCTCTGCAGTAAAAACTGAACTGTCGTCCAGAAGGTGGTACTTGTGAGCCTTACTGTCGTACACAAAAGCGCAACCTGTAGTACTACCCAGCTGGGGACCATCGGTAAATACTGTGTAATTCCGGTAACAGCGTAGTAGTTCAGTGAAAAGGTGACAAAACGCCGATTGAGGGATAGCTATCTTAACACAACCCGAAAGCTTCAGGTTGAACCGTGCAAGGAGAATAGCGGCCAAGAGGATACCACTCTATGGCAGGCATTTGGAGGCAAGTGCACTGAGGAGTCCGCAAAACCTTATACCACTTGGGCATGATATAGTACTATTTCATATATAACAGTGAGCCAGATTCGGATGCAATACAGATTTAAAAGAAGGGTGATCTGGGTGAGCTGCCAACCTTGCAATATAAGAACAGATTAACAATGAGCATTATACAGACAGTAGATGTTTGCCAGAGCCAGCGTACACTCAACATGATTAGCGCAGAAAGGCCCAGTAGCAAGACAGTATGACGTAGAACGTCTGAAAGGCAATGTTTAGAGGCAGACGCTGCACAAAAGATAAAACTGCCATTGTCTAGTTTGGATCAGATCAGTGAACGATACAACTTCAACATTATGGTGTGCCCCAAGATGCTCCAGATAAGACTCTGAGCACCCAAAGTGAACGGTCGCAGTAAACACGAAGTTCACGAATATGGTGCTTCCATGTAAGTATGCTGTCAAGGTAAAGACACAATAACTTAAAGTGCGGAACAAAGGGCAGGAGTGTGTCATGCAAATGGAGATCAGGAAGATGGGGTACACCATGAAGGTGATGAAAGTGGATACACTGTGTGTTCATAGGGGGGAATGGAAAGCCAGTGTGAAGCGCCCAGTCTGTGATGAATGTTATGGTCAGCTGCAGTTGCTGCTCAATATGTTCAAGACTATAAGAGTAATAGTATATCATGAAGTCATCAACATATAGTGACATTGGGATTCCCCTACGAATGACACTAGCAATGCCATTAATGGCTATGGTGAAAGTATTACACTGAGAATCAACCCCTGGATCGACACTGGAACAATGGCAACGAAAATCGCACTGAAAAGTGTTCAGCAGGTTATTCATCTCTAGCCACCACACTAAGCGAGAGTTAATCATCCGTTCAAAGATCTTATACACGATACTCATTAGGACAATGCTAGAAGGAAGTGTCCAGTCTTTTCCAGGTCGAGGAATGGGAATAACGATAAACTCTCGCCAGGAAGACGGGAACACCTGCTCACGCCAGATGTGGTTGTATATGCACAGCAGGAAGGAGAGTACCCAGGTGGAAGATTAAGCAATATTTACCGGGGATCACAGGAGAAGAATCCTTTGCTAGAGACAAAGAATGCGCCCAGTCTGCAATGGTGAAAGGTGCATTGTATGATTCACCAGTCACTGTGAAAATTGAGTACTATTTGCTTTGCAGATTTCTTTATAGGTAGAAAAGCTCTATCATAACTAGCAGTTTGGATAGCAGCAGTGGAAGATGTGGCAAAAGCATTGGCTATGTCCTGTTTGCTGGCATAATGTGAGCATTACGGCAAGACCAGGAATGATTGTCTGGTGACACTTGCCATACATACGCCGAACAGCAGTATACACCGTATGCCCCAAACTTCGACGGGAAAGGGAAGAGAGTAGACTGTCCAAGACTTGCGTTTGGTACCATGAAGTACAAAGCATACCTTGCAAGAGAACATTTAAAAGCTACAAAGTTCTCCTCCGTACGGTGTAGATGCTAAACGTGCAGAGTACGCTTGCATGCTTTAATACCCAAACGGCACTCCTCGGTCCACCAAGGTACAGGAATGTGTCATGGTGTAGATGAACCTTGAGGAATGCTGGAATTCATTGCAAGCAAGAGAGAACATGTAAAATACTCC
This sequence comes from Tenodera sinensis, assembly GCA_030765045.1. NCBI lineage: Eukaryota > Metazoa > Arthropoda > Insecta > Mantodea > Mantidae > Tenodera > Tenodera sinensis. The sequence goes on from CM060962.1 coordinate 142,750,018, forward strand.
ACCATTTCATAAATGGTGGCAAAAACATAGTGGTTAGGTGAACGAGGGGAAAGAAATTTCCCACCAATCAGTCTTGGAAATAATCTAGTGAGGATGTCATGTTGGCACAGGATGGTGACCAGATAAGTAAATGTTAATGGGGTAATGATCACTGCCAAATAGGTCGGAAAGCACTGACCAATCAAGAAGTGGAGCTAATGCCGGGCTGCAGAAGGAAACATCAATGGCTGAGTGTGTACAACAAGTGGGTGATAAAAAGACAGGGATACCAGTGTTTAACAAAAGTAAGCCAGACAGATAGCAAAGTCTATGCAGCCATGAGCATAGTCAGTGTCGGAGCCCCAGTAAGTGTGTTTGGCATTCAGATCTCCTAGAAAGAGAAGCAGTGGGGAATCTACCAAAAGAGCCTGAATAGCGCTCTCTTGTACGACACTGAGCAGTGGCAGACAGACATTGCAAATACAGAAACAGAGGCCCTGTAGCTGTATATGTACGGCTACAGCTTGCAGCCATATGTTAAGTGGTATGCTGGCAGCAGAGATATGTGCCACTAAGTAGAACACCCCCGTTTGTTTGCCAATCAGCTGCAGAGTAAGTTCTAAATGCCAAAAAACTACGAAAGCATCATTGTGCTGCAAATAAGTTTCTTTTAGACAGACGATTGAAGGCAATTGCTGGAAAACTAAGTACTGTATGTCCAGAACCTGTGCCCAGAACCCATTAACATTCCACTGGAGTATTTCCGTGGTAAAAAAGAGGTCAGTTGGTATTCCTTATTTTCTTTTTTACCTTGGCTGACTTTGGACCAACGATATGAAATCATCCATCTTCTGGCAGCTCCTCCAAGGTCTGGGAGCCTGAAAGTCCCCTGCGGCTACCAGAGTGAGACCAAGACTTCACAGAGGGTATGTAGCTGCTCATTCAAGGTTTGTGCCTGTAACAATGTCTGTCAGCAGGCAATATAGGAGCACTAGCACTAACACATGGCTTGGGAGCTAGTGTCCACACAGCTGAAGACATAGTCTGTGGTCGAACTGCTGGCAGCAGAGAAACATTCTTGTCAGATGAATCAGTATGGACTGCCAAGGAAATACGAGAGGGCAAACCTGGGCACATCTGTACGATGGCATCCTGCTTCAGAACAGCCTGGTGGTGGTAGTAGGATGAAATTCCTCATACATAAAAGTAAGGTGTTTCTTAAACTTCTGGATTGCCTTTTCCTCTAAATAGCGGGAGCAATTGCGCAAATTCAACGAGTGTGCACCTTCATAGATGGAGTTCTGTTCGTAAGGAGTGCATTGTAGGCATGATGTCCATGGCGAGGACAAATTGGCAGTCGATGCAGCATTACTGTTTGTGATCGAAGTTATGAAGCAATAACTATGCATGGGGTTTGGTACACAGGGACAAACGGTTACTTGTTCACAGTCACATAAGATGTAATATGGTAGTGAGGTGCATTCAATGCGAGAAAATCCATCTTTAGTGGAAATGGATGATTGTCGTTCTTCCCTATTAAGTGAAACACAGCAATAACTTCTTGGTCCAACAGGCAATTAACTATGTCCCTATGTCCTCATTAGAGAGGCCGTCCAAACTGGAAGTGTAGAAAGCACGCCACAATAACTGTTCAGGGTTCTATGTTTCTCCACTTTGACAGTGTAAGAACCCAGGACACTTGATTTTTAACAGTTTCTCAGTCTGTGCATCTGAGTGACTTCTACCAAGGTGCCATCCCTACATCACATGGCATTCTTCACTGAACCATAGATCCTACTGAGCTCTTTTTAATGCAGAATGCATAGAGATTCATCATTGTTTTCTCCTCACTAATCAGCCGCATGACTAAGAAATGAGTTTTTGAAGGAGATGAGTGCAGAGCCGCCATGATGTTCCCCCTCTGGAACCGTTGGCATCAGCCTGCCACCCAGGTGATAAAAGAGAAAGACACCTAAATCCTTAGGTCTATGACGGTCTGAAGTACCTACTTCAGGCCCGATCTCAAGGAGTACTTCAGAGAAGTTGCCCTATGCCTGTCACTACAATCCTGTATGTGGCACATTAACCAAAGACAGGGCCAAATTTATGCCCCTACCACTGGTATAACCTTCAGTGGTTTCCAACAGAATCTGCATGGATTCAGGGAACTTGTTAGTTACATCAGACCTAAGACAGTGGTAACACGGGTCCCACCATACACCTCAGTGACATGTGGTGTTCGGAATACCCAAAAGGATATCTGGCCCCTCAAGAGCTATGGAGTGTATATAACAATGGAACGGCTCCACAACTAGTGTCGCACAAAAGGGTAGTGAGGAGGGTCCACTCAACCTTCACGTCTGAGACCTCCACAGAGAACACAAGTTGGAAGCTGTGCCAAAACCACGGGACAGGAACCACAGAGATAGGATAGATCCCTGTTGGTGAGACAGGGGTTCATAGCTCTAATGCTTAGCCTACATAGAACAATAAAACTAGAAGAGGAAGACACAACTTAGGAAAAAAATGTGGCTCTAAGGGATGGATATGAGGGGATGACGATGATGGCGAGTGGATCAGGACCTTGGGAGTGCCAAAACCCATACCTGCAGTTGCAGGCCCCTGGGGTTTCAAGTTTGTGCTTCATTATAATGTAACAAATTGAGTACATAGCTTTATGAACACACCCCTCTCCCTCTCCATCCTCTATCCCATTCTCTCTATGTCTCTTCTCTCTTCCTTCTCTCCTTGTTTCCCCCTTCTCTTTCTGCTTCTCCACTCTCTCACTGTATCTCCCCTCTCTCTCCATCTCCCCCTCCCTCTCACACATAAAAGTATAATTTGATATCATCAAAAATGTCTAATGCCTTTGTGCCATAGCACTACCTTAAAGAGGGGAAAAAATATGTATTTTAAATTCTTTGTATACTCCTACTGTAGTTGGGCTTACTATTATTTAAGGTAGCAATGAAATGCCTTATCTAACAACAAAAAGTCAAGTTCACTAGTAACACTAGCAGCAAGTGGAGGGGTAAGGAGATGGGCAAAATCCGTGCTAGTTAGTTTCTATTACAGCTATTGCTGGCAGCACATGCCAATCAAATGTACCAACTTATACATAACCTAAGACAAAGTTTACCATATTGAGACATCAGAAATAAGGCATGTATCACTAATTTGCAGTGTAAAAGTTAGCAGAAAATTTTTTTGATATATCGCATTTGTCATTCATCTCCCATTCTTCATACATAGAAATAAATTAATCCTTTTTTAATAACATCACCTGCATTGCCAACTCATCACCATCACCAGCAGACAACTGAAGAAGTTTGCTTCTGCTAGGAAAACTGTTAAACACACGAATGTCTGATCTTTTCTTTATGTAAGTAACATGAATAAAGTAAGTTTTTACTAAATAGTCTATATGCTACATAATTGTTAGAAGACAAGGTGAAACTAAAATACATAGGAAGACCTGCTCCTGATCTGCACATAAATATTGAAGCTGTATAAATCGTTCGTGTCCTGGTTATTCGATCGCCATTTGAAGCTGAAGTCGTTGGTGACGTGACGTTGCCCTTCGATGTAGCTCGCCCCAGCTAGTTCTGCAAAAGATCTCTTTATCTCGGGTTTGCGTAAGTGTAATGGACAACCCAAGAACAACTTTATATATTGTTTATTTATATTAAATATTTTCGGGAGATATGCCGAAAATATTTGTATATGTAGAGGAATCACCCCCACATCCGCGCAGCACGACCTCCCGTACTGGTCTCTGGTTGAGTACTGCCCCGACGCTTTCTCTCTTACCCACGCTAAGAAAAACCGTTCGCTCCATTTGAATGTCATGACGTCATCCAAGAAAGCCTCGTATCCAAAATGCTATTTCCTTTTCCCGCAATTTAGAAATGTCCCTTTCTATTATAACATGTTCTTTTATGAATTTCGAATATATAATTACCTTTTTAGGATTAAACGATGTTTACTTTATATTTTATTAGATATATCGCGCGACTTTTAAGGTTTGTAGAACTGACTTTCGAACGTGTATTTAAACTATGTGGTATGACGTCATGACTCGCTAATTTCAAACCAATAATGCGTTTATACTACAAATTTAACGACTATTATTTACTCATATCTTGCTCACCTTACAACACTTGCTACTCTATTATCTATGTATGTTATTACTTAACACTTATCGCAAATCTCATATCCGGCAATTAAATTAAAACGTGTCTTTTTCAAAAGCCCATTCGATCGGAAATCTAAATTTCGGTATCAAATGCCCCCATTTATGTTATTTTATTATTTTATAATAAAATAATGTAAATGTCTTGCCCGAAAGAAAAATTAAAAATTACTCCTGTATTTTGAATAATCGGCAACACTCCCATTATATACAATTTTCAATTACACTGTTTTGAAATTGGTTATTAACACATTTTCTCATTAATCTTTTTAACATGACAAACAATTATACACTTGACTTAACATTAATTCTTAAATACTAATTACAATATGTTATGGTTTCTTCTGTGAAGCTTTTATATAAAGGTTAAATTTCAAGAGTCTTTCTTTATACTTCCTTCTTTTAGTTCATGTTTGCTCACTTCGCTCTCACTATCACTTGCACTGTGATTTTTCACTTTTGTTATTGTAACACATATCTGTACTATATCCTTTAAGCACTAAAATGTACATATATTTATATAAATCCATTGCACTCTTTAGACAAGTTCTTTCTTTGTCTTGCTGTGATAACTATCTATACATCTAAATATTTTAACAAATGTTTACAAATTAAATATTCTGTTTTCTCTCTATGCGGAGATGAACATTTTAACAATCTTTCTGAAGCTGTTATTGTGAGCTCTATACAATATATTTTTAAGCTCTTTGTAGTAGATAGCAATTCACATTCTGCATTTTTCATGAATATGTAAGTACCTGACCAATATATGGTTTTCAAGTAAGCTAACATTTAAATTTTATCTCAAAGCTGATTGGGCGCCAATAGACAAATGACACTTCCAATTTTTCTTTTACATTAAATCAAGGTTCCAAGGCACCACACGGTTTCTTGTATGGTCGAAGGAGTTGTTTATGCCATCTTCCCAGACATTTTTCATTTTTAACATCTTTTAATTCATAGGTATGATAACCAAATTTTGATATTATTTCTGCAGGACCTTTATATAACAATTCCATCCTTTTGTTCCTACCTCGCAATGCACTTGATAACTTATGGTCTTTAACTAGTACCCAATCTCCTATCTTAGGTTCCCATTTATGTTTTCTACTCTTTTTCTTTAATTTTCGCTTCTCTGCCTTTTTCTTGATTCGTTCAAAAGCAATTTTCGCTCTTTCTTCCTCACTTAACTGAATGTCATTAATTTTCAGTGTTTTTGGTTCCCCGATCAATATTGGTTCTGGTTCAATTCCTAACATTAATTTTATTGGTGCAAACCCAGTAGTTACATTAATGGTGTGATTGATAATCTTTTCTATCAATGGACAATATTTCACCCAATCCTTGTGATTATGATGTGTACGTACACGTAAATAAATTCCTATATCTCGGAGGACACGTTCTGTTGGATTCCCTGATGGAAAGTATGAGGAACAATAATTTAGTTTTCTCGTGTCTAATGTCACCTTAATCTTTCCATTGGCCTTATTTACAATACATAGGGGATTCACAAATTCTGAATTCGAAATCTCAATAACCTCATCTTCTAACATTGACTTTATAACTGCATCTACCTCTTCTCTTATTGTACTAGGGATAGCTCTCGCTTTATGTGTAAAAGGTTTGATGGGTATCATCTCAAACGAATGAGTATAAATATTACATTTACCAGGTTTCTCAGAGAATACTTCTTTATTTCGGATTAATATTTCAAACAATTTATCCCTTTGTTGTTCATTTAGTTGATCAGCCTGAGTTACTTTTTTTTCTCAACAATTCTTCTAAGTCTTCACTACTCTCCCTATCATAGTACCTAGTTGCATCAGAAACCCTCAAATTGTCTATGAAATCATTTTTATCCCATTCTACATTTTCTTTATTATCGACACTGTACTCTTTGACATTTACTTCAGTTAATTCCATAGCTCCTACTTTAACATATTCTACAAAGAATGTATCCCCTTGGATTTCTTCTTCCTCTTTTTCTCGTACAATAGTTTCTGAACTACTATCTTCCACAAAAGGCACTATAATGGTCTCATCTTCAACTTTCATTTCTAGAATCATGTTTTTAAAATTCACCACAGCTTCCCAGGCATAAAGACAATCACAACCTATTATAATATCTGTCACAAGTCTTCCTACAATCAGAAATAAAATTCCAAGTATTCTCCCATTTATTTCAATATTTATCATTGCTTGAAATTTTACTCTCTCTTTTCGTTTTCCCACAGCTAGCGAGCAATATATCCCATTAACTGGTAAAGACATTACTTTAAAGCCACTACTTTGTAAATTATCATAAAAATTTTGTGAGCATACTGTGCTATTTGATCCCGTATCTATAATTGCATTGTATTGTTTTCCATTTACTCCAATTTTGATTTTAGGTGGATCTCCTACTTTTTCGTTTTCGTCGATTCTATTTTTACATTCTCTTTTCTTTTGTATCATCATTTGCCTTCCAGGACTATTTATTTCCGAGTACTTATCACAATCATTACTAGGATACCCAGTTCTCACTGAAGGCGCGTTTGACCGGGTCTGGCGTTTCCCTGATTTTTATGTATTGCTCCTGTACTATTTCCCGAATTGTTACTTCTGTTTTCCTGCATTAAATCGGGGTTGCTTCCTACCATGTTTTTGACCGTGTTAATGGCCTCGACCATTTCCGCATTTTCGGGGGAATTTCGTCCATTAGAATACCTTTCTTCCTGTCTTGGTGACCTCGGTCTAAACTCATTATCTCCGTTTGTCCAATACCCATCATTTGAATTTCTACTATGTCCAAAATAACGTCCCCGTCTACCTCGATCAAATCTATTTGTATTCATATAATTCACCCTTATATTTCTTCCCCTTTGATTACCATTTCTATTTAGGTGACGCCCTTCCTGGTTATATCTACCTTGATTTTCCCACCGGAATGATTCCATCCTTGGTACTGGTCCTTTATATCTTTCCCTAATCTCACTTCTATTCTGATAATACTGTGCCCCTTGCCCGAAAGAATTTACAGTTTCTTTTTCTTCATATTTATTTCCAAATGCGTGTTTTGGCTTATTGACTTCTAAGGCTGATAATAATTCTATCATAGCTGCAATGCTATCGGGTCGGGCTATGATTAGGTAGTGTTGAAGCGTTTCCGGAAAATGTGGAGTAACTATATTTATTAGATCTTTTTCATCTAAAGGAGGATCCAACATCTTCGATTTTCTCGCTATTCTCATAAAATAGTTTACCATCGATTCCTCCGATCTAGGATTAAACTTTCCATTGCTTAATTCAACTCTAATATTAGCCTGCCTACTAGCTCCCCAATATCTGGTTAAAAAGATGTTTCTAAAGGTCCTGTAATCATTATTGTTACCCATAGAAAGGCCTAGCCAATTAGCAGCATTACCCTTTAGACATTTTCTTACTATAACCATCTTGTACTCCTCTGGTATACGTTTCACCGTGAAGTACTCTTGTAACCCTTCTAAAAAGGCTTTAGGATCCTCTGAATCTTCATTTTCAAAAACTGGAGGTGTCATTTCATTTAAGACATGGTTAGGCCAATGTAAATTTGAATTGTCACCTATCCCTGAGCTATTTCCGAGATCAGAATGGGAATTACTGTTACCTCTATTTTGCATCGAAATGTCAGCTGATACACCTGGTATTGCCTCGTTTCTTGCAACTTCATCACTAAGATTGTTGTGATTACATGCATTTTCATTTAATTTCAAATTTTCTAAGGCCTCTTTTACCTGAGTAATTTCTGTTACTACTCCTTTTATTTGGTCTGTAACATCCTCCAAATTTCTAGCCTGCCTTTCACTTTCTACATCAGATCTTTCTATTCTAACTTTACACCCCTGTAACTCTTCTCTAATTTCTTCCCTGTCTTTATCTAACCTTTGTACTACCTCTTCCCTTTGTTTGTCTAATTTATATGTTACTCTTTCCCTTTCTTTCTCTAATTTTTCACTAACTTGTTGACCTAATTTCTTTTCAGAATTCTTTACTTCTTGCCTTATTGTCTCTAATTCTCCCTTAACCTGTTCTCTATTTTCTTTTACTTCACTACTAACTTTATTAATTTCCTCCCTAACTTCTTCCCTAAAGGTTTCGAAAGCTCTCTTCTGATTTTCCAATTGCATTCCCAATTCCTGTTGTCCCTTCTCTACTTTCTGTCCTAACTCTTTACTATTTTCATCTATCTTTTGACTTAACTCTGTTCTTAATTCTTTACTATTTTCATCTATCTTTTTACTTAACTCTGTATTCATCTTTTTCATTATCGTTTGAAACATATTCTCTATTTCTGACATAAATGCTGGCCTTTCTGAATTACTACTAAACATTTCTGAACTACCTCTAGGTGTTTCTCTAACGTTCTGATCTTCTAATTCTTGGCATATTCTGCTACCAATTACATTCTGATTAAATTCTTCCATCCTACTTACACTTTTCTCAATTTCCGGACTGTCAAAACCTATAAACTCGCTATCACTGTCTTCCATTTCTAAGCTATTTACATGTGTTTTTCTACTTACCAAAATTTTCAATATTTTCACTATTTCACTTTAACTGCACTTAAACTTGTTCACTACACGTTTCACAGATGTTGACACGCTGGGCACCTTCTTGTCTGCTGGTTCGATGCTGATCTGGTCGTCTTGGGGGGTTGGTCCATTCTTTCGACGCCACACGTTGGGAAGCCAATTTGAAGCTGTATAAATCGTTCGTGTCCTGGTTATTCGATCGCCATTTGAAGCTGAAGTCGTTGGTGACGTGACGTTGCCCTTCGATGTAGCTCGCCCCAGCTAGTTCTGCAAAAGATCTCTTTATCTCGGGTTTGCGTAAGTGTAATGGACAACCCAAGAACAACTTTATATATTGTTTATTTATATTAAATATTTTCGGGAGATATGCCGAAAATATTTGTATATGTAGAGGAATCACCCCCACATCCGCGCAGCACGACCTCCCGTACTGGTCTCTGGTTGAGTACTGCCCCGACGCTTTCTCTCTTACCCACGCTAAGAAAAACCGTTCGCTCCATTTGAATGTCATGACGTCATCCAAGAAAGCCTCGTATCCAAAATGCTATTTCCTTTTCCCGCAATTTAGAAATGTCCCTTTCTATTATAACATGTTCTTTTATGAATTTCGAATATATAATTACCTTTTTAGGATTAAACGATGTTTACTTTATATTTTATTAGATATATCGCGCGACTTTTAAGGTTTGTAGAACTGACTTTCGAACGTGTATTTAAACTATGTGGTATGACGTCATGACTCGCTAATTTCAAACCAATAATGCGTTTATACTACAAATTTAACGACTATTATTTACTCATATCTTGCTCACCTTACAACACTTGCTACTCTATTATCTATGTATGTTATTACTTAACACTTATCGCAAATCTCATATCCGGCAATTAAATTAAAACATGTCTTTTTCAAAAGCCCATTCGATCGGAAATCTAAATTTCGGTATCAATATAGAACAAAAAGGTGACAGTTTTAAATTTAGGAACTAAATAGGACATTTACACGATAAATAAATGGTTCTGTGAATGTCAAGACAAAAATGCTTTATTCTGCTTTACGTGAGCTTTGTTTGATGATGATAACCATGAATAACTTAGGCTGATATGTTACTCGGTAATCTATTTGTAAATTTTGCTGTAGTTTGACATTTGTTTGAGAAAAGTCACTAAACTTTCGAGTGCCACGGACGTGATTAGTTCCAAGTTGTTAGTATGGGTGCTAGTCAATGTGCAGTGAAAGAAAGTTAATGCTAGTGGCAATGGTATATACCTAAGTATATTGCATCAATAACTTGGTATCATTTCAAACATTTCTTTAATTCACTGATATTGAATATCCCCTGCCCAGTTTTAAGGGATGTAAATTAAACATCCTAAAAAAAAGTTGGTAAAGTAATGCTGGCACTGCCAGCACATTCATGCTTCAGCCGCCACTGTATGTACAGTACATAGCAACCTTAATTCTATGAAATGTAATATTGGCATTGACTGCTATCTCACTGTTGTAGTTCTTGGATTTCACATTCATTCCTATAAGATTTGTATATGTCATATATTTATTCTTAGTTGAGATACTGCACTGTACATGTGCTATGGATGATGCACAGAAGTTCAGATTATGAAACTGTACCAGTCAAGAGTGTGCAGGAGGCAGGAATCGTAAAAAGAATAAGAATAGTGTAATGATGTTCATGCTTATTACTTTCTTGAAGAAGGGTAGAACATTTTTCAGCATTTGGAATACCTACCCAATGCATGAACACAGTTATATGCCCCCAGATACAGCTTTTGGCATACTTGAGAAAGAGCAAAGGAAAAAAGAGAGTATCTCAAGCCCTGATGAGTGCTATTAAATATACCAAATTAATGGCTCTTTCAAAGTGGTGTTTAAAGAATGGGATGATTACTCAGTCGTCAGTCGTCAAATTGTTACCAAAACCAATAGGATGAGCAAAGAAAATAAAAGGGATGTTCAAAATCTAGCTAGATTTTTTGAAATTCCAGAAAATGTAAAGGAATTTTATTAGGATGTGCTACAAGAGGCAGTTGAAGCTTAAACCTTAATCATTCATATTGTGAATATAAAATTGTGATTTATTTGTATTGTATTCAAAATGTTTGGTACATGGGCGTCGCAAAGGGGGGGCAAGGGAGGGCTGCGGCCCCCCCTTGGAAATTAATGAACTTAATGTGCTGACTATTAAACTATTATTTTAATTATTATTATTTATTATTATTTATTATTATTTATTTATTTATTCCAGTTCTGCCTCTTATTATTTTAATTTTTATGTAAAGAACAATTTCTATCTAGTCCAAATTTATACGGTTATCCGCAACAAATACTATAACTTTTGACAACAAAATAATGAATTACTATTATGTTGTTGTTTTCTAGTGCCTTGCATCTGGCAATGAAGCCATTAGCATTCGTGCTTTCCAATACTTTTGAACTGTAGTTTCTTCTGATCTTAATGCTTCACAGGTCTTCAATGAATTACTATTATCTGATTGCAAAATTCTAACATTTGGCCCCCCCTGGAAAAAAGTCTGCCGACGTTCATGGTTTGGTATATAAAACTAACTAACCCCGCAGCACAACAGCCCTTTCCAGGCCAACGCCTACCTCCTGGCCACTGCATCCTCCACCTCTACCCACTACAGGCATCATGAATGGGGTGTTTGGTATACAAATAAAATAAATATTCTTATTATGAATGTAGTGTGCTTAGTTTCTGAGTATACCTATTAACTAATCTGTATAAATATTAATATGGTGGTTTTATAGTAAATTATGTATTAAAAAGGTGAAAATATACCAGGTAGAAGGTACTGCTTTGGCCATACATTAACCAGGAATTCTACATGATGAGTGTAACAAATATGTCTAATACAATTAGTGTCAATAAAGAACAGTTTCGCCGAAAAAAGAATAATTTGTGTCAAATATTTGGAGCCCTCTAGTGAGTGAGTGAGTGAGTGAGTGAGTGAATGGGGTTTACAGGTCCATCAACAGTGGGGTCATTTGGGCCTGGGGCCATCTAGCTTCATGACGATTGGATATACATGATTTATTATTAATTCGTTGTCACACAAACATTGTGTGAACAATTCTGTAATGCATTAATGCATTTCTACCTTAATTTGAATGAATTTAGTCACAATTTAATGTTAATGTGACATTGCCAAATCTCTCTTGGAAATTAAACTTTGCACGACATTTTAGCATTAATTTTTTTTCCAATGATTTTCATTGTAAACACTATAAAAATCATTGCCTTTTGCAAGGACAAGACATGTTTCAAGCAATGTTCAATTCAGTCCAGGTCAAAAAGTAATATTGTTATCTTTTTACATGTACTCCTCGAATTGATGATTTTAATCTTGGTTTAAATTTAAAAATCTTTTATACCTAACAGTATTGATTTTTTTCTTTGAGATTCATTAATTTCAACTCACCCCTTTGTTTGTATCCAAAAATAAGATCAATCCACTGATGCAGCTGACACGACACAAATTCTGATTCTAAAGCCTGTAAAAAGGTAAAACAGGAGTAAAATTAGTTTGTTGCCATTAATATGAAAATACATACTTTAATGAGAATGAAGTTTGGCAAAAATTAGTGTTTTTGAGATTAATCATGTTTATTATACTTTGAATATATATAAGTACTTTCTGTGTATCTTGTTCCTAAAAGTCCTTTATCAACTGTTAAAAATTACATTTTCTTCTAAATGCATATCTTTTTCTTAGTGCTTATTGCACATAAATACATTTTGAATGCTCATTTTAATACACATTTTTATGTACAAGGCCATCTCTTAAAAATGCTAGTACAGACACTAATTTAATAAGCCAAACTTTCTTAAAAATAGTCCAGAATTGAAAAGTTCACTTTGATGTAAAAATTACTTTCAATTTTAATTAAATCTATGTAAGAAGGTGGTGGCACCTTTTTGATTAATGACATGCCATGATTATTTATCAGAACATTGGTACAAAATAATTTGCTTCTTTAATTTGCCTGCTGTGCAACACCACTTAGGCCACTGCAACCATCATCATTGCTGTTGCTGCTGCTGCTGCTGCTGCTGCTGTCATAGCCACTACTATTACCTACTCAATTGATGGTCTTTTTTTTTTTATTTTGAATCAAAAAGATTTTTAGAATCCAAAGAATCACCTAGAAAACAAACCACATTAGTATATCTTGCAATTAAATTTTGTTTTATACTAGATTTGTCTTTCTAGCCTTTTCCTCTACACATTGCTTCATCCACCTCTATGTTAACAAAGCAAATCTTTCAATGTTGTGTTAATCACCACAATAACTGTAAGGTGACTGGTGATAATACACATGTGTCCCAGAGAAGTAATTATAGATGACCTTTGGATTATAGTTTAATGAACATTGTTTTACATTAGCTGTTTGTAGGATTGGTTGGAAAGTTTAAAAAGTCAGTGACAAAAGTAGAAATCAAATCACAGATCTTTGGCTGTCAACGCTCTACTGCAAGATACCATGATGAGACACTGTGAACAGCTGATTGGGTTTTCTAGCACGGATTACTTTTTTTTTCATTCTCTCACCATTCGATTAATGCGGACAAACTCTTCAGGAGATGATGCCCAAGGAGGTAGCTCTACATTGCCTACAGCAGTGCCATCTTCTTGCTGTCCTAAACGATATCTGTTGGCATTTACCAACATCTCCGGAAGGAAGAAAAATTCTGGGATCAGCTCCTATAAAGTTTCATGTCATGTTAGCACATAAGATAATTACATGTGGTGATCCTGCTAACTTAAGAATTAAATTAAAATGTTTTAATAGGATTGTTATTAACTAAGTAAAGGAATTATAATTTTTAGAATCAGAAAGAGTTACATTCTAATAATGTGAACTATTGCACAGCAGAAATTGGAAAACTCTTTTCTTGATAATTAAGATATTTATATAACTTAGCAGATTCCAGAGCCTTTAATTTACAACACTGGTAATGCAATTTTCTTTCCGATTTTACTAGTCATGCTTTAGGTAGTTTTGAAAGTCTTTGCATTTTTTATATTATTTAGTTCCATTGGACCTTTTATCACACTAGTCTTACACCAACTATTGAGCTCAATCATAATGACCACCTTAGATTGCAGATAAATTATTTGAAGACCTTTTGGTGATTTTTAACTTTAATTATATTTATTATTTACTCAGATATATCAAGCGACAGTAATTCTTGGAAAATTTTGGCAACATAAAACAGTCCTGATGGTATAAATATAGTTCAGGAAATTTCTTTCATTCTCCAAAAAAGTAGACTTTGAAGACAAGGACCTGCCAAGTACTTTCATTTCATGCATTTTTTTTCTAGCTGAAGTTCCACATTTCTATGTGAATCACTGTATATGAAACATTTCAAACATTTCAAACATTTCCATTGCATTGGTGAAATTTGCATAGCAAGAAAATAAATACAATAATATAACAACAAGAAAGTTATGGCATAATGTACCAGAAAAGCAAGAGGTAAAAAATTCAGCCAGTCTTTTACCTTTAAAATTACTTGTAGTAATCATTTCATCCATACATAATTTGTATGATCCTATGTGTTCTATTCAACTGTGTAGGCTAAGCATTTCCAGTGTTTTAAATATGGCCTTAAATCTCAACTGGGTGTGAAAAAGTGGTTAAGTCAAAAAATAGCAAAAATGAGTTCTCCACAGCCTTTGATGTAAGTTTGTATGTTCTGCCCATGTGTCTAATCGGTTAAGTCATATCACTTATAATAGCTGAGTAACCTGGGTGTGCAAAAGGAGGTATGTCATGAAGTCATCAGTTGTGCGTGTGCAAAGACAATTAAGTCACTCACTTTTGACTTATTGCACTAATATGAAGATTGAGTAATGCAAAACAACTAACTCTGACTTGTCAACAATACACATGAAAAAATCAAGTATTGCAACTCTGTATATCATTTCACTAAAAGCACAGAGAAACCATTTACCATCTCGTGTCACTTTAACTACTCATATGAGGAATATTTAAATGCTATTCCTCAACAAAATGTTGGTAGGAGTATCCACGAAACTATTTTTGATGATCTTTAACTACAGAAACCAAAAGTGGACTCTTACCAGACATGTGATAGACTCAAGCTGAAGATAGAGATCTCTGAAGGTGAAAGATACTTGAGTTTGAGAGTAAGAGTGGGGTTTAGGGTGCACAACTGCCAGGGTTATTAGCAGCCTAACAAAACAAGGAAACAAAAATAGTGCAGGCCCCACGCCTGCATGCTAAAAAGTTAAAATGAGTCAACAATTAACTAGTCAGCAAAGAGTGCCAGCAACTATAAAAGGCAACATAAAACGCAAAGGCTCACAAAGACAAACGCGAATCACATCCATCAGGAAACGACTGAACAAAAAAACGATAAAATATGTTTAAATACGGCCACCCATACCGCTGAACCGAATGAAGGTGAGCAATCGCTCTACCGCACTGACAGTGTCCTTGAGCACCTCAGGAAGGGTGGCTGGCACACTCAAGGACACATGTAGCTGAGCTAAAAACTGGCACTCAAGTAAAACATGTTGCACTGTCAAAGGGTCATTACAGTGAACACAGAGCGGTGCTGCGCCAGAAGATAAAAGATGACTATAACTAGAACGGCAGTGCCCGATGCGCAATCTCGCTAAAATCACTTCCTCGCGACGAGGGCTGCTCGGGGAAGTCCTCCAGGGCACAAGGAGGGGCTTCACCTCCCTAAGTTTGTTCCCTTGAAGACCACTCCATGCAGCACTCCAGCGTGAAAGGAGGACACAATGTAAAACTAAACTAACATTGTCTGAGGAAACTTTAGCGCTATAAAACCTGGAGGTTAAAACTGCTGCCTTTGCAGCAGAATCGCCCGCCTCGTTACCTTGCAGGCCTATATGTCCAGGAACCCACATAAAGGACACGGTAGCGCCAGCACTAACGAGTGAGTGAAGGCTGTCCTGGACACGCTGCACCAGAGAGTGGTAATTGTACAGTGTGTGTAGGCTCTGAAGGGCACTCAAAGAATCCGAGCAAACAATACACCGCTCCAAGGACTGCCGACGAACATATAAAAGGGCCTGATATATACCAAAAAGCTCTGCCGTAAAAATCGAGCACTGCGATAAAAGACGAAAGCTAAAACTCTGGCGACTGTGAACAAAAGCACATCCTACTCCCCTATCGTCCTTCGAGCCGTCAGTGTAAATAAAATAGCAGGAACCGGACTGCGCCTGAATATCTAAAAAGGCCGAACGAAGCAATGAATCTGGCGTCGACGACTTCGGCAGGGACAGCAAACCCAGATTGATATGGATCGCAGAGCGAAGCCTGGGGGAAAGCGCGTTTCTCCCTTGGGAAATGTATGCGGTAAATCGGCGTCCAAAAGCCGAAGCAGGGAGCGAAACCGAACGCCAGGAGGGAGTAGGGCCAGGGACCTGGTTGAGTATTGGCGGTCTAAGCTGCCATTAAAAAACAAATTAAAAGACGGGGGTTCCGGCAAACTAGAAAATCGACAAGCGTAGCTGCAAAGAAAAACATCGCAACGATAACTAAGCGGAGGTTCAGCAGCTTCCGCACATAGGCTCATAACAGGGCTCGCGGGAAAGGCGCCAATCCACGGTGGTGTGTAGGATTGAGGCGATTTGAAACCGACGGTCGGGCTGAGGAGTACACAACGCAACCGTAATCAAGTTTCGATCGGACCAGTGCTCGGTATAAGCGTAAAAGAATGGTCCTGTCAGCTCCCCATGATGTGCTACTTAAAACCTGTATAACATTAAGAGAGCGTTCACACCTTGCCTTTAAGTAAGAAACATGCGAAGACCAACTAAGTTTTCGGTCAAAAATTAATCCCCAAAATTTATCTCGTCTGCGAAAGGAAGTGCAACCGGGCTGAGGCGTAGAGAAGGCGGTAAAAAGGGCTTTCGGCGCCAGAAGTTTACGCAGACGGTTTTCTCAGCGGAGAACTTAAAGCCGTTGTTGACACTCCAAGTCAACAGGCGGTCTAGACACAATTGGAGGCGGTGTTGTAGGAGAGAAGTCCGCCGAGAACTAAAGTAAATGGCGAAGTCATCCACAAACAAAGAGGATGACACACCAACAGGAATGCACTCCACAATGGGATTGATGGCAATAGCGAATAGTGTGACGCTGAGTACCGAGCGCTGCGGTACTCCGTTCTCTTGGATAAAACCCAACCCACCCTTACCCGAAAGACTATCCCGCATAAACTCGTGAATAAAAAGGGGCAGGCGACCACGAATTCCCCAGTTATGGAGAGTGCGAAGAATGCCATACCTCCAGCAAGTGTCATACGCCTTCTCTAGATAGAAAAATACAGCGACCGTTTGGCTCTTCCTCAGAAAGCCGTCCATGATGTAAGTGGATAAGGATACCAAGTGGTCGGCCGTTGAACGGAAACGACGAAAACCGCACTGAACGTTGGACATCAGATGGTGAATTTCAAGCCACCACGTCAATTGCCCGTTGATCATTCGCTCCATCACCTTGCAAATGACACTGGTGAGGGAGATCGGACGATAACTTCGCGCCAAGTGGAGGGAAACGTGGCGGTGCGCCAGATACGGTTATACAGCTCTAAGAGGAAGACTTTACCTTTTGAAGACAGGTGTTGTATCATGAACTTGTGGACACCGTCCTGCCCTGGAGCAGAGGGTTTGGAGGAAGCCAGAGCCCACTTCAACTCCTGCATGCTGAAAAAGGCGTTATAACACTCCCGGTTGGAACAGGCAAAACAAAGATTTTGAGACTCAGCCCCATTCTTGATCGGTAGAAAATCTGTGCGGTAATGCGAAGCGCCTGACACATCAGCAAAAGCATTGCACAGAGTGTCAGCGACAGCTATAGGGCAAACAACGGTAGTGTTTTGTATCCGGAGACCGGGTACAGTATACGGCGAAGCTTTGACGGCCACACGACGAAGCTTATCCCAAACTACAGACGAAGGCGTAGATTGGTTAAATGACTCCACAAATCGGAGCCAGGATGTCCTCTTACTCGCCTGTATGATACGACGAGCCCTGGCGCGCGACTTCTTGAATGCGACCAGATTATCAAGAGTAGGATAGCGCCAAAACGCCGCCCGCCGCGCACGAACTGCCACTCGTCGGTCCACCAAGGGACCGGTAACATCTCGGATGGCCAGACGACCGAGGTATAGCACGCTCGCCAGCCGTAAGAACAACGGATGTAAAGTGAGCCACCATCTGGTCAACGTCTCGAAGACGCGATCATCAAAAACAGCCAAGTGAGTATAAACAGGCCAGTTCGCTCTGCTGAGACGCCAGGAGGGTACACGTGGCGAAGATACGTGGTGAGATAGCAAGCTGATAACACAAGGGAAATGATCACTGGAGAAGGTGTCAGAGACGACGTTCCACTCAAAACGATGTGCAAGCTGAGCGGTGCAAACTGATACCTTCAGGTGGGATGAAGTGCCAGTAGAGTCAGGAAGAAAAGTTGGTTCACCAGTATTTAGTAGAGAGAGCTCTGTAGGAAAAAAGTTTGATAGGTGTGTTCCCCTTACGCAAGCCCTATCTGAACTCCAAAGGGGGTGATGGGTATTAAAGTCTCCCAACAAAAGGCAGGGCGTCGGGAGTTGCGACACCAGGTGGGACAGGTCCGCTATTGCGAAGGGGGAAGAAGGATGTGAATAAACGGAACAGAGAGTAAAAGAAAAACCAGGTAAACTCAGGGTAACAGCAACAGCTTGCAATGGAGTGGTAAGATTAAGATGTTGGTAAAAGAAGTCGTCACGAAGTAGGAGTATGACACCTCCATGAGCAGGAGTACCAGGTGCCGGTGGAAGTCAAAGCGCACCGGAATAAAGCCTGGGAACGTAAAGGAGTCCTGCTGGCGAAGCTTTGTCTCCTGCAAGCACAAAACGCTAGAGGATAGCGAACTAGTAAGTACTTGCAGGTCGGTCCTATATGCACGTATACTACATATATTCCACTGAATTATGGACATCCTGGAACGAAGGGGATAAGCTGTCGATTAGGGTCACTTGACCAGCGGTTGCCGCTTCAATTTGCCCTTCTGAGAGCGCATGGGGCTAGGGCTGTTTGGAGCAGATGGTTCGTGCTCCATAGGCTCCGCGGACGGAGGAGGCGCTGTGTGACCACTAACGGAAGATAAAAGAGTATATCTGTTACCCGTGGTAACGGGAGGTGGAGAGACCCTTGGCGCCCGACTACGCCCTCTGGTGTCCTGAGAGCATGAGCGCCGAGGAGGGGAAGGTGAAGCACGCTTCCCAGCGGCAGATGTCGCAGGGTCTTTAAGAAAATCGCTGCGTTTCGGCTCAACTCTGAACTTCCGGGTATCGGTACTGGCAGGAAGGGTCTTGGGGCTGGTACAGGTTGATGTAGAAGCTGTGGCTTGAATACGTGTAGGTACAATAGTGGTGTTGGTAACACGGCTAGTTTGGGTACCGACATCCCACTCTGGCACTGGGGTTGACACTACCGAACTAAAGGCACCAAATTTGAGAATCGAAGGCTGACGAGCAAGATGTTTTTTGCGGGCTTCAGAAAGCGATAAACGCTCTTTCACCCGCAGCTCTTGAATAGCCTTCTCGTCCAGGTAACGTGGACAGTCACGGGATGTCGCCGGATGGGCACCTCGACAGTTCACACAGCTAGGAGCAGATGGACATGCTCCGTCATGGGCATCATTTCCACAGGTGACACAGACAGGAACCGAAGCCTTACAAGAGGTCTGCTATGGCCATAACGTTGGCATTGAAAACACCACATAGGACGCGGGATATACGGCCGAACGTTAATCACTTCATAGCCGGCTTTTGTCTTCTGAAGGAGATTGAGCCGATCAAACGTAAGAAACAGAGTACGGGTATCAATTTGTACTCCGTCACGCCTAGTGCGGACCCGATAGACAGATTTTACTCCCTGGTCAGATAAGTAACCCTGAATATCTTCCTCCGGCATACCATCCAACAAGTGAGTGGTTATGACGCCCTTGGAAGAGTTGAGGCTCCTGTGCCTCTCAACACGGATAGGATATCCGTGGAGTAGTTTCGCCTGCAGCAACTTGTCGAACTGAGTGGACGTATACGTTTCAACAAGTAGCGATCCTGTTCTTAGACGGGTACATGATTTGACTGGGCCGGCTATTTTATCGAGACCTGACTGTATCACAAAGGGGTTTACCTTCAGAAATGTTTAAGCCTCTTCCGTCCTACTGATAACTAGGTAATGAGCGGTAGGAGCTACATGGACCTCTATTTCATTCACTTGTTGTTTGCGCTTAATATTTTTGTTGCCCATAGAAAAAAGGCTACAAATTGCATCCCCCAGTGCTCCCCACCCACCACAGAGCCTAACATGGGGTCATCCCACTGGGATGACAGGGCCACACAGGGGATATAGCAGGCTCACCGTCCCACTCACCCTGGAGTACGGTGCATTACCTAGTCCTGGCCGATTGACTAGGGGTGGGTTAGCCCCTAGCCTCCCGTTTAGGTGAAGCAGTGTATTGGAAATGCACAACCTCCCCGAATTCAGAAGGAAACTGGACCAGACTAAGATACGCATCCCTCAACCACCAGGATAAACCTTTCCAGCAACACGGTTCTCCACGCACGGCCTACATGTGGGTGGGCATTTTGACTGACTCCCTTACCATGAAGAGGAGCCCATACCGAGGGAGTCAGTTGGCTTGGGGCCCCAGGTGCACAAAACCCGTACCTACCATAGTAGGACCCCCTGGGGCGGGCACCAAAAAAAGGTTGGCTTAGCAAGTCACTCTCAAGAAATTATCTTACGAGGAAAGCCATAACATTTTACTTACAACAGTGCTTGCCAACTCCAATAGTCAGTAGCTCCATTGCCTTCTATAAAAGACAGCTATTGAGCTAAAACTTAACGTTCGCTGCTGTGATGTCAAGCAAGCACACTGTTTCATGTAGCACAAAAGACAAGTCTTATAGGGAGTAATGAATAGCATCTTGTCTTTACAATTCATTTAAACAACTTCATCTAGATGTGAAAAATAGCTTATGTACTCTGATTCCTGCCAAGGACAAAACAAAAACAGTTCAATTGCCATAATGTATATGGCTGCACTTCAGGAACACCCAATCCCCCAATCTATTGACCACTAATTCCTAATATTAGGTCATACACACATGGAGAGGATGGAGATTATGCAATCATAGAAGAAAAGAAACGGAAGTATCATATTCCTATTCATCATCCTCACTACTGGATGCAACTCTTTGGTTTATCAGGAAAGAACAAGCCATTTGTGGTCAGAGGAATGTCTAAAGAGGACCTTTATGACTTTTCACCATTGATGGGAAAAGAACTCGTGCTAGGAAAGGTTGACATAACTGGATAAAAGATCGTTTGGAGGGACATGCAGTGGCTCTCTTTTCAAAAAGTTTCCTTCGGGCACTTATTTCTCAAGTACAAGTTAAGGAAATGTGATCATTTCAGATTTGCCAGTTTTCTCAGAAGAGGAAAAAATCTGCAGGTATCAAACCTTTAAGAAGTATTCTGGTTCAAATGCAGTAAACCTAGCAAAAAAATAGGACTTGCTGGACCTACTTTCATTTATCTCAGCCACATTCTGGGAATCCTGGAGCATTGAAAATATCTGAAAGTGCCCTTAGTACATTTCCAAATACTGATACCAATGACAATGTTGAGTGAAGAATGTTTTTATTATTCATTGTACCTTGGATGGTGAAAACAATTTGAAAATTTAAAGAAAGTATATGACATTAAAGTCATAATAATAAAATGTGTTGTTTCTTTACTTAGTGTTATGTTATATTTTGCCAAGTTCATTAAATTTAACAATCTTTTACAAAAGGCTAAAAAAAATATAATATTTACTATGCTATTGTAAGGTATTATTCTCAAATACTATAGTGATATCAGGGTTGTCTCCTTAGTGCAGTGTTAGTACTTCTGCTTACCAAGCGAGAGACCAAGGTTCGATTCCCGGCACCAGCATGTGGATTTTCTCCCACTGGGAGACCTGGCACAGGGTGCACTCAGCCTCATTAGGTCTCTGAGAGGCCAATCGAGGAGCTACTTGATTAAAAAGTTGTTGTCCTGGTTGCGTAGATTGCATAACCAGCCGGGAGGGATTGGGATGCTGACCACCAGTACTGCACCACACTCTTAACGCCTGTAGTAGTTAGAGAGCTGGAGGACGCAGCGGCTAGGCGGTAAGGACTATTGCACCTTGAGTTATTATTACTACCACAGTGATTGTCTTCTTTCATTATCCTTGTACTATTTTTATGCTGCAATTTTCTCAAGTTCTGCTAAATGTGAATTCTATATAAATATGGTGGTATTTTACCACCATGAGAACTACAAGAATTGATTACATTTTTCAAAATGCTATTTCATAGTATATTCTGGTGGCAAACAATAAATCTTCCACTGAAACCATTAATACAAATTGGAGTGGAAGTGGATATGCCAAAATGCACTGTGAAAAGTCATGTAAGTCACTCATCCACCCTTCAACCCTTCAGATAATCATTATATAAGGGATGAAGATTTACAGGAATTAAAGCTACCTGATGCACATATTTACAGTATTAACCAAAAAATATTTATTTTTGCAAAATGTGTAGACTTTTGGCACATAAGGGATTTGGGAAACTGATTTTAATCTTTAATTTTGTTTTTCTCATGAGTTTTTTTTGACATAACTGCTTTTGCACACCCAGTCGAGAAATGTTAGAAGCATGAATAGCCTTTTAAGTAAGCCAAATCATTGGACACTGTGTCAATGTACACCTCTTCAGTATGAATTAAGTGAAGTTTCTGAAAGTCTATTCCATTACCCAAACTCTAATGAGTTGCAGTTTTTGTCCTCTTAGCAAGTTTTTAAAATAAGCCATATTTACCTTAACATCAGACGTGTCTCGTTGGCAGTTTTTCCAAGATAGTGCTATAGAGGAAAACAGTCTGTTTGGATGGTCGAACTTGCCACCTTGAAGTGCAAGGAACATGGTTGTCATTGGCTCCTACAAAGAAATTGCATGTCATTTATATTATCATGTTTGCTATGCTACATGAACTTCAGTTATACATCCTCATACAGAGCTCTGCATAACGCATCTATCCATTATTAACACATGAGGCCTCTAGTATCAAAGATAGTATCAAGTCCCCATTTCGACCAGATGGCATTACGTCAGAGTTTGAAAGTAACCACATATTTTAAATGTCAAAATATACTAATTTTGTCTGTTTCTGAATGGAACTACATTCGCCATTAAATTCAATGCAAGAAGATTGATAGAAACATGTTCAAGTGCCCATGTCAACCAGATGGCACTGTATCTGTCTTTGATACTAGAGGCCTCGGATGGTTCAATAGGGAGAATTAATTTGCTGCTACCTTCTCAGTATGTTTATTAATATAATGTTTCTGCAAATATTGTTGTTAGCTAATGCTGGATTTCTGACAATGAAGTCATTAATCCTCTTGCTCTCCAATATTTTTCACTGATGGATGGGGCGCTAGAAGTGGCCAGGCATATTTGAAGGTGGTCTCGGTCTATTTCTTCTTGCAGATCACATAGAGGACAGAGTGGTGAAGAATATATCCCAATTCTGTTTAAATGCTTTGCTAGACAATTATGTCCTGTAATCAACCTGAAGGATGCAACTGCCATTTTTAAAGGATACTCAAAAATTACTGCTTGAATGTTTGGTAGTTCCCACCTTTTATTTTTTTGATTTTTCATAGTAATATTTTGCAATAATGTTTTTGAATTCAGAGTTGACTAAACTTTTAGCTGCATAAAATGGTAGATTAACTATAGACTTCTGTACACTGCTGGTGCCCTTTTTTGCAAGAAAATCAGCTTTGTCATTACCGATCAGTCCACAGTGAGCTGGTATCCATTGGAAGACTAGGTGTTTTTGAAATGCTGTTAGATGGCTAAGTACTTTCCAACATTCTATAATTGTTTGGTTTTTTGGTGACAACTTGGAAGTAATTGCTATAATTGCTGCTCTGGAATCTGAGAGAATAACTGCTGGATGAAAATGTGAAATTCTATACAAAAGATTTTGTAGGGCCATTTGAATTGCTTAAATTTCTCCATCAAGGTTTGTAGTTCCATAACTTAAAGATTTGTAATAGGAAAAGAGGTGACACGTGACTCCAGCTCCTGCTCCATCTTGGTTTGATATCAGTAATCCATCAGTATAAATATGGAGCCATTCACATTCCGGAAATCTAGTATGGATTGTCTCTAATGCCAATAATTTTAGAACACTAGCTGGAATATCACTAAAATATGATTTGAAGCTTTCCTGGTGAGGAACATCTTGAATATGGAATATCACTTTTCTTAGCTTCTGTCAGGTGTAAATAATATGTGATGTCTAATGTTTGTGTCGGATTGACTTTAGATATGAAATTTTCCTTTGAATTAGGAAGGTATATATTCTTCTTGATGTCTTGAATTTTGGAAAGAAAGCTCTCCTGAGTCTTTAGTGTATGTGTAAAATTTCTCTTGTGCCATGTATTGAATGGAAATCTGATCAACTTTTCGTGTTGAATAAGAGCTGCCTTTTCTATTTCATATTCAATGGGGTATTGGTTGGTTAGTATTTCCATAGCTGGTATTGGTGTGGTTTTGATAGCACCTGTAATTAGTCTCAGACTTTGGTTTTGAAAGATTTGAATTTTTTTTGTATTTGCTGTTACAAGAACTTCACTGCAGTAAGTAAATAATGGCTTTATATATACATTGTATATTGTGTTAAGGGTTGCTCCGGAACATCTCCACTTCATTCCTGTTAGACGTTTTAGCAGTAAAAGGCACCTTTCTGCTCTTTGTATTACATTTTCTATTTGTTTGATCTATGTAAGTTTGGTATCAAATGTAACTCCTAAATATTTTGCTTCCTTTGTCTCTGGTAATTGTTGACCCTCAAAATTTGGTTTTACTTTTAGTGGTTTTTTTCTTAGTGAAAAGATTTGGTAGTTTAATTTTGTTGTATTCACAGTCATTAAATTTTCTTTGCTCCACTTTTGTAGATTGGTTAAGGATTACTGCATGGTTTTTTCTAGTTCTGTACTTTTGTTTTTTGGTTTTGAAGTCCACATTACTAAATCATCAGCAAATAGTGCACACTTCACACCTGATTCTTGTATTTGTTGTGGCAGATCATTAATAAATATATTAAAAAGTGTAGTGCTGAGCACTGTGCCTTGTGGTAAGCCATGGTGTACTTGTTTATATTTAGATATATTTCTTCCATATCTTGTAGCAATTAAGCGTTGTGTTAGGAAATGACAGCCTGAAAACATTGGACCTTGTATCCCTATTTTTTTTTACTTTGTTTAGTAGTCTTGTTCTGCATATAGAATCATATGCATTTTGGAAATCAATAAAAACTGATACATTATCTTCTTTTCTATTGAAGGAGTCTTTGATTTCTTGACTGAGAAGTAAGACTTGTTCATTTGTAGAGTGGAGCTCTCTGAATCCAGCTTGACATATGGAAATTAAATTTTGTGATTCTAGAAACCAATTTAACCTATTTATAACATTCTTTCCATCACTTTTGCTATTATGCCAGTAAGAGCTTTTGGTCTATAATTTTTTATTTCTGATGCCGTTTTATCTTTCTTCAAGTGTGAGACAATTACTGCTTTTCGGCATTCAACAGGTCCAGGATAGATTGTAGAGTTTTGGTAGTTGTTGTTTTGCTGTTTTTCCATGGTTTTTTTATGAACTCTGCATGCATGTGATCTGGTCCAGGAGACTTTTTGTTTTTTAGATTATTAATTGCAATGTTCAGTTCTTGCATATTAAAATTTTGAAAAAAGATATTGCACTAAGTGTTAGGATCATATTCTCTTCTTGTTTCAAATCTTTCTTAAATTGTTTACGTTCCTTTTTATTATTTCTTGTTACTTTACGTGAATTAGTATAATATTTATTGAATGTTTCGGCTATGACTACATCATTTACTAATATTTTATTGTGTATGATAGGTGTGCTATTGTTTTCTTTCCTGTCCTTGACATGTTTTATGAACTTATGGGCTTTGTTACCATCTGCCCTATAATCCATTTTTTCAAAGAAATTACTATAGTGATTCTTTTTAGCTATATTAATTTATTTTTTTAGTGAGGCACATTTCTTTCGCCATATTTGTGCATCTGATATGCTTTTATTTGTTCAGCTGTATTTCTAGCTATATCCCTTTGCTTTTTCAGTTCTTCTAACTGGGGGTTTCAAAAGGCTTTGAAATTTTTTATTCTTCCACAAGGAATATGTTTTTTTTTCGATTTCTAGGATGTCTTTACAAAAATGTTTGTTCATATGATCTGGTTGGTCATGCAGCTGTGAGTTTGTTTCTTCTTTAAATTTATTGTCCAGTTCAGTTTTATATTTGTTCCCTTCTGCTTTTTTGAAGTTCCAATACAGATTCGTGTAATGTTGACTGTCATTTGTATTATCTAGTTTTATATCTGCAATTACTGCTCTGTGACCAGAACTTGGGTCTTCTATAACTTGTTTCTTAATTTTTGAAACAATATCTGTTGTAGCTAACAAGAGGTCTGGGTTATTGCCTGCTCCAGAGTAATGTATGAAGGTTGTGGGACCTTCTTTATTATAAATCAGTTCAAAGGTTGTGGTATTCAAAAATTCTTCCACTATCGTCCCTGTAAAGTCCACTTTTTCATAACCCCATCTTTTGTAATGGGCATTGAAATCCCCAATTATGATTGGTTTATTTAATTGGTCAATAAGTGAGAGATCTGGTTCATTCCTGGGAGGATTGTAGATACTGTATACATGAAGATGTGTTTTGTTATCCCAAAAATTTAGCTTTATTAATTCAGCTTTATCTGTGTTATCCATTTCTTTAACAATTTGAAAGGAGGATTTAATATCCTTTTTGACTCCAACTAATATTCCACTACTTATCTGTCGATTTTTGGGTAGTAGGTGTAGTAAGCATCCAGTAAAACTGAAGTATTTAAGTTGATCATTTGTTAGATTTGCTTCTTGTATGAAAAATATATCTATGTCATAGTCAAATACAATTTTATTGAGTTCTATTCTTTTTCTTTGGGAAAGACCTCCTGCATTCCATTGTAGAATTCTGATGTTAGATCTTCTATTAATATAATGTTTTGGTTCTTGAGAAGTAGTCCCCGCCCGGAGATCCGAATGAGGGACTATTTCAACTCCGGAACATTTTAGCCCTTGAGTCATATTTCATAAATATTGAAGAGACTTAGCAGTAATAGTAACCGCTTTTTAGAGATCACCATATTTTTATGTTTTGGCAGTTACATTGCTCTCTCACAACTCCCAGAATGTCTGGAGGACCACACCTGTCGTTGGTTTATGGGTCTCACCGACCTGACCAGGAGAGTTATCAAAATAAATTCACCATATCCTCTGATTACCAATCAGAGGATGCATTACATGCCATGACAGGTCAGCATGTTAGGGGTTAAGCTTTTATAGGGAAATTAGAGAAATGAAGAGGTTGGAAAAATAAAGACTCCCTAGCCCTCCCATGATTCCCGTGCCTTTACTTTTTAGTGTTTGAGTGTACTACCTTCCTAAAAGGCTGCAGCCCAGATTAGAGATACTTGGAACAGTAACTTATAGTATGCCATACTTACGTAAATTTTAAAATTTAAGAGGCCATTCTTGTAAGATGACATTTCATGGCCTTCTCTCTCTCTCACCTTATAGTCTTCAAAGGTGATTATAATTTCAGCATTAGCAACAGGTGTAGGGAATGCAAATTTACCATTCAATCTTAAAGAATACCTCTCAACATTTACTTTGTATTAAAGGCTTTAAACCCTGAAGAGCATGACAAAGTTAACAGCTCCCTTAGATTAATTAGACACTAATTGGCCCCCATTTTAAATTCATCTTACCACTCGGATGAGCCAGTTGAGAACAAAAGCAGCTGTAGAATAATGAGTTCCATAGTGGAATGGTGGGATGCTATCATGTTCCCAACTGTTGTACCTCTCTTCGAAGTATGCACGTCTGCTGGGATTCAGGGCACCAATTGGCTAAAACACAAGAGCAAAAAGTAAACATGTGACATTTCCAAAATAACCTATTAAATCAGTCACCACGTTTACAACATTTACAAAGCTATGGTGTTATTTCCTAAGGAAATGGTTGCCAAGGCACAATTCATTTGTCATTTTTGGTGATGGTGATTTTTTGCAACTGTGCTATAGCATAAAATGCTAATATAAGCTTGTACTCTACTATTTTCAATTCTCACCTCTATAAACCACTTTTTAATGTGTTTCGTTAATGCATAAAATGCAAAATTCACTCAAAATGTAAAAATTACACTTAAATGTGGTACAAATGCAAAATCCACGATTTTTTCAAATAAAATACTTTATTTCTCTCTTTTTCTCCCTCCCTCCTTTCCTCATTTCCTCCTTCCCTCCTTCTCTCTCTCTCTGCCTCTCTTTCTGCCTTTCTTCTGTGTAATTTGTATATTCTTGGCATGTGTTGAATGTTTATAACAGACTTGATGACATTCTGGAATGCAAAATGGTAATGTGAAAAGGGAGCAATTTCCTTTATTCAGTAAAATTAGCGTTAATTGATGAATTTTACTGATTACACTATGACATTTAAAATAAATTAAGTTCATTTAAAAATCTGAATTTCTGGGCTTGGGGAAAACAATTAGAGCTGTGGTCCTAATGACAATGTATATATTTTTAAGTGTAGGGTGAGGCTAAATTTATGACTCAGGTCTCAGACACATTAAATTGATTGCCCAGATGGAGGGCGCTTTCTACTCTCTTGCACATAAGTTGTGAGATGATTTGCTAACTTAAGCACAGTACTAAAATGTGTGCTGGAGATGGTTAACCATATATGTGCGTGTAACAGTTATTCATGGACTGTTTCTCAAATAAAACTGTACCAAAGAAGGAGAGAAAACAAAACAAAAACACTCTTACTGGAGTGTATGCTTAAGTGCAACAAAAAGTTGAGCAGAGCAGTCATATGGAGGAAAATGCAATATGAAGTTGCTAAAGCTTTTTAATCCTGACACTGCTAGTCAACTGTAGTCAATGGATTAGAAAGATTTAAATGAAAATAAAAAAAAGATGGCATTTTTGGGTTGTTAACATGGACTGTTAGGTTGAGCAATATGAATATTTTCATTCCCAACTGTTATAAATTATGCAGTCTTCCAATGAGCACAAATCCCCAGTTTGCACAAGTAGGTTTGCATAAATGCTGAAATGTATTTCAGTGATCACAATTTATAAGAGGTGGAATCAGGACTGAAAAATTCAATGCCATAGCCGGGATTTGAACCACGGTCCACCTCTTAAACATTGCCCACACACAGCTTGTGTGTTCAAAAACACCAGCAGCAAGTTTGTTGGCATAAATTAAATAATAATCACAATTTAATTATAAGTGGTAAGAGAGCATGAATGACAAAACAAAATGTTGAGGTAAGTTCTACAGTTTCGTTCTGGTGCTACTGATTCATGAACTTGCATGACTTAATTATTCAGGTTTTGCATTAGTACAAATTTCTTTTTTCTTTGTTATGCTTTAGAAATATGCCCTATTTTTCTCTGTGTTGCTCTAAACTGTTTTAGTTCAAAATCAAATTAAAATTGAATTTATACATTTATATCTCATTACCAACCCTTTATAACATGAATATGTTATTTCATACGACATGAATTGTTTGTCACAATTAACTCAAATTATGTGTCTTTTCTTCAAAAAGATATAAAATACAACTTCATGAATGCTACCAAATACTAAAAGAAAATAAAAATTCAAATTTTTTTTATTTCAAAATACTGAAAATTGCCATCTCTAGTCATCATACATAAAATGAGCGAAAAATATTTTAAGTTTGTACCATGAAAGTCTGTTTTACATCCAGTTCTGGATTTTCTTGACTTTATAAAGCATGCCATGCACGTAGATAGTTGATGATGTGAGGTGGAAGTGAAATAATCTACCAGACTTTAACAGCGAATTTCTCTTAGTGTGAATAATAAGAAAGTCTAATAACAAAAAGCTCAAAAGCTTCGTTTTCTAGAAGAAAATGCTGTTATCCAAAAAATTTATCATTACCTGACTGAATTATTATTGATTAAGGTTCTTAATTTATGGCATAGAAAACTGAATAAACGACAAATTTTTCCTTTGGTGTATTTCATATCAACAGTTTTTGTGTAAATTAAATTTAAAAATCCACAATTTGTTGCCATCTTAATTCTGTTAGAACTGGCAATATCGCATCAGCTGTATTTATTTTCTTCCAATATCGGTGCAGATCGCATAGAATGTTTACTTAATCACATGCATTTTTTGGAGGGGGGCGTGGTCAAAGCCGCAAAAGGTGCCTGTCTACAAGCATTGAATACTTCCTCTAAACTCTTATTTCAAATCAATCCCAATGTTATTACATACTTGTTAATGCTAATAAACATTAATGATTAAAAGTATGGGCATTTTTTGTTTCTAAAGCTACCACGTAAATATTGATTAGTCAGTACTTTGGAGTTCACTAGGCGCAAACACCAGTGTCAATTTGTTTACCTACGTTTGTTGAAACATTTTGATGTGTTTCACACACACTCATGCACACAAAGCTTATCCGAAACGTTAGTGTTGCAGATTTCACTTTGTCAGTGTTAGAAACAAACTATCTTTACCTACCATTTATTGTGAAAAGAATATCATGTTCGGTGCCAGCCATTCAGTAAATAAACTTAATAAGGCAACTAGCTTCTGCTCAATGTGCATGCAGTGCATGAACAGTAAGTAGATTTAGACTTAGCTTGTATTCGTTTCATTTCAAGTGAAAATATGTATTCCTGGCATTAGAGCACATTTAAAGTTTTTTTTTATTTTATTATTATTTATGTTTCTATCACATTTGTGACTTCTTGTAGGATGTAATACCGCAACTGGTGTGGGAAGTTACAAAAAATTTGCAGGACATAAAGTAGGTAAAGAAGAATCCAATTCCATGTGCGTTTATTACCTTACCATGGCATAACCCTCTCAAATAGAAGATGTCAGATATTCTGGCCTTTAAATGTGGCAAATAAAATCTGTAATTACGCGAAAATGTACTGATTGGGGTAATGTTTTCATACGGTGCGGTGAATAATAACCTCACTTTTTCATGTAATTTACTGGTGTGCTACACACCGGCAATAAAACATTTGAACTCAATACACAGCAAATGTTACTTAAATGTTTTTATAGAGTGTTAGAACAGTTCATTGAGCTGCCGGTGGAAGCAGATTACTCAACAAGTTGTGCCACGTTGTCACATACACACGCCACCTTCAAACGCAATTATCTAGTTAAACGTGCTTTAATTTTAAAAATGTATTGGAATTTTTTGTTAATTTACATCCATTCTCTCACCTCCTTCAGGCTGATACTTCCTTCTTCACTTTCACCCTGTATAAATTTATAGTAAAACCAGATAGCTGCTTATATGATGATACAGTACCTATATACCTAGTATCAACTCATTACTTATATTGGTTGTGGTAACTCCACTCACTACTTTCTGCATTTGATACAGTGTAAGAACCTCACTTGAATATTTGGTAACATTAATACATATTCGGATATACCATAGTCTCATCATCTCTGAGCTGTTTCCATTTAGAAAAGTAAGCTTCCAAAATGTAATATTAAATTTAAAAATTTTACATCTATTAATAATCTCTCAAAGCAAGTGGCCAAATGTATTGGTGGTATGGATTTTAGGAACTGCTCCCTGCAAATTTCAATTTACTATGATGAAAAATATTAACATTATCTGCAAACTGATGTCCAAACTAGAAATGAAATCAACTCTAATTTGCATGCCAGTTATTTAACTACAATACTGTGGGGAAAAATAATAATAATAAAAACAAAAAAACAAAAAAAAACAAACAAACTAAAACTGAAGTACCCATGAATGTTTCAAAACTATAATTGAATTGTAATCATTAGGAGTAAGAGTCTTATGATCAGTTGAGATGCCTCAGATATTTGTATTTGTGGGTCAAATTCTGGAAACTGTGGATCAGAAAAGAGTTATTTCACAGTTTACCTAGAGTGCAAGAAGGCAATTATGCAGCTGAGACCATCTAACAAATTATTTAAACAGAAGGTAAAGGAAGCTAACTGTGGAACTATGGTTATTATACAAAGCCCACAGTATAGCAATGACTACGAACAAAGCAATATGAATAAAATAAATAGCACAGCTGGACAACCATACATTTGAGGTCATCTATAAGTAAATTACTCATTAGATGGTATAGGAAAATGGTTATGCAGGCAAGGCCATCTTTCTATATTCAATGATTATGTGTACCATCCCAAAGTAAAGCAGTTCCACGACACAAAAGGTCTGCATCCTGAGTATGGGGTAGAGGTTAGAGGGTATATATTTCATGCATTGATCTATGAGAGATCAACTGCGACTACCACCCTCCAGGAGGAAGGAACCACAGGAGGCTACAGGCCACAGAAACGCGTGGCAGTTCCTAACAGTTCTAGGCTCCAAGAGTCGTCCCACTACTGGAGCTGGGCAGAATGGGCAATGAACAACCCCTCAACCAAGCAGCCCTCTAGTGTAGGGAATATTCTTTCCTCGGAACAAGCATCCGCGCTATCTATTCGGTAGCATCATAAGCCATGAACAGGGCACGTAAGTTCATGCATTTACATATTTTTCCTCTGTTATAATTACAATTCTGGCAAATTATATGCTAAAATCATCAGTTTAGAAGCTTACTAAACCCAATTTGATATTACATATAAATACATGTTTTGACTTTTGTGATAGAAACATCATATTTTTACAATTTTAGTGTTATTGTAGCATAAAACTATCTTTTTACCATGCAAAATTAGACAATGTAAATGGAAACACTACAATTAACTAACATGAACTTCTTTGACTGCGAATTTGTTAGCATCGTTTAAGTATGCACCAGTATCATCCTGTGATGTAGAGAGGAGTTTTTCAATATATAAATCCATCTTCAGAGCATGGGCGTCAGCAGACTTTGTTTCGGGGGGGGGGGGATCCCTGATATTGTCCCTTGGAACTCGATTTTCAGAAAATAATGCCATGATTAATGACATTCTCAAACACAAAACGCTTGAACTCCCTCGAGTTTGGTGAAATTATGAAGAAAATCCACGAAATTGTTCTTTGCATCAAAATCAAAACAATAGTATAATTGTCAGTAATTGATTACATATTAAATTCATTAATTTCAATGGGGAGCTGCGCCCCCCTTGCCCCGCCCCATCGCTTCAGAGATAATAGGGGTTCTTTTGAATTTGAAAACCTCAGTCATCTGACTGTTGTGAACTGCAATTCGTCGCTTCTTTTGGACAGTGAATCAGAAGCTTCTACTTCCCAACAATAAATTTAAGTTCAACTTTATCGTCCTTTGTTTATAGTGACAAATATTATAGACATAAAGTATATTTTAAGTGCACATTTATTGACATACTTTCAAGTTTTTAGAGCATATTTGCATGCATAAGGGCATGAACTTCCGGACCCTAGTCATGAAGCACGCCTGAAAGATGAGAAGGAAACGAAATGAAAGAATGAAAGGGAAATAAGGGAAAGAAAGTCGTGGTAAAGGAGAAATGCCACAGCATTCACCTACCAACTAAGGAAAACCATGAAAAATCCAAGGTTAGAATGGATGGTCGACAGGAATGGAACCCAGGACCTCCTGAATGCGAGTAAATGAACAGCAGCATATTTTAATGACTACACAATATAGTCCTTCTGCCAGTAGATTATCCAAGCACAAGAAGGCAGCTACAATTACGGAAAAGTACAAAAAATGTTTAAGTTCGAGTTTATTCTAAGAATGGTGAAAACCAAAGTTACAAGGCTTGCTGATTAAAATGATGCGATGTTATAATTGTGTCTTGGTAAAAATATCTCTGAGCACACAATCTCACTTGCATTTATGCTCTACTAACGCAGAATTTATGAACTTTCTTATGTATATACATATACGTGTAATTTAAAACACAGTGCAAACTTTTATTTCTCATCATTCATTATACCATTAATGAAATTATTCCTCAAATCATTTTTTATGCTTAAAACTCACGAGTCAACACTTCTAGAATTGAAAATGCCAATTACTCGTACAGGAGGACTGTTTCTGCAACCTCTTACCTTAGAAAGATCGCGGTAATTGCTTGGAAGGCTCAGGTCCAATTCCTTTGTTTCATAATTGGTCAATACCCATGGGAACACAGGATATTGATTGAGGTCATTGTATGTCCTCCCTGGAAAAAGGAAAAAAATATAAAACTGCAGCTTATTATTTTGGATTCTTAAAAAATGTATACCTTACCGATGTCCATGGGCTGACGCAACCGGTACACAGAACCAGGGGTCCAAATGAGCACCCTTGCCGAACCCTAGTAGGTGGGATTCCTGTTTAAAAGGATTTTGGAGACTCTCGTGCTAGAAAAATTGTAACGAATTACAAGTTAAACGAATGTTTAATTAAGGCCATTCCAAGCTGCAATTGCATGTGAGAGGAATCTAAGAATCAAATACTGATTGCGTGAGGGTGGATTCATAGCGCGTTGGCAGCAATACTGACTTGGCAATCAGCTAAGCGACCATTGTGTGCATCTAACTTCATATTATACTTTATTTTATGAGTAGACTGACATCGCGATTAAAGTGTTCACAGCAGTAAAGCAGAACCCCTTCACGTGGGGTAGGTATTCTGATTGCTTTAAGTTAGATACGAATCAATTCCTACTGGATGGAAGCGGGGTAGCAATGAGCGCTGCTCCAGCAAATGAAGGATGTGACGGGTGGCGAGACGAGACACGGTGAGTATTGCGGTGTTCTTAACTTAGGCAATGTAAATCTAATTTTAAACTGCAATATGCCTCATAACTGAAGTTAAATGCCCATCACTTTACAGTACGGTCAGCGCAGAAGTTAGTAGCAGACGCATACAGGATAATTCAAACCCTTCTTTGTAGCTTCTTCTACTGATGATCAACTGAAAAAGAAGCTGAACAATTTGTAGAACCCTTTGACAGCATAATACATTTTGATTGCAACTATTATTAGTTAAAAGTTCCTTCAGATCTATAAGTAAAAGCACGAGCGATGTGAAACTACTACTGATCAACATGTTCCGTCTGCCTATCGTGATGTATGAATTGATTATTGTATGTACGATACTTAACTGGCCCTTTTAAACTGGCCAAAGTTAAAAAATTTACTAAATTAAAACTGATCAAAACTACCTTAGATGTTTCAGAGCCCCCAAAATGGCTTGACTCTATTGCCAATAAAAAAATCTGATGTGCTGCACTCACATAACTTTCTCTACTCTTGTACTAACCATTCTTAAAACTCTTATTCGTTTATCTTCATGTTAGTCCAGATAAACATTTGCAGAAATTATCTTAAAGCTGATTTTCTTATATATGCAAGGGGAATATGGAAATACAGTAGGCTTTGAAATTCCATTCTCTTTGCACGGCCAGACAGATAAAAATGTGAATAACGACCTTCCATTTGAGAAAAGTTTAAGTACTTCACAAAGCACCCAAATAACAAGGAATATCACCGAAATGGTTCATTCCACAAAAAATGCAAACAGACATTACTTATGCGTTTTAACGAGATCTACAGTTTTTGCACAGTAAGATTTGGCCTATCTCTTAAGGTTTACCAGTTATGCAAAAGTCATCCAGAGTAAACAGGACTGCATAGGCTATAGTCAGAAAATTCAAAATATACATTTAATTTGCCATAAAAATATCTTAAAACACATAGCATTTTAATGAAAATCGTTAGAGCCATTTTTGAGAAACTCAAAATTTTCATAAAATGTTCCATGTAAAGGGTAGTTTAGAGTGGAGAAATTTTCTTCAAAATCTTCGTGTCGCATCCCTGAAAGATATTAAACTTAAATATCAACGTTGGTTTTTAACCGACCTTTCGTTTTTGACTTACACTGTACACACGCGCGCGCGGTTTTTAAACCGACTTTTCGTTTTGTACTTACGCTACACACGCACACGCACGCACACACGCACACACGCACACACGCACACACGCACACACACACACACGCACACACGCACACACGCACACACGCACACACACACACACACACGCACGCACGCACGCACGCACCCACGCACGCACGCACGCACGCGCACACACACACACACACACACATACCATACATTTGAATATTACCTATTTGAATTTTATAAAACGTTAAATTAATTGTTCCATGCTTCCACTAAAGTTACTTTTATTTTGACGAGATCTTCTTAAGTCCAAAATAACATCTGTTCTGATCCCGTTCGTCTGATTGTAACAATAAAAGTAAGTCAGACCTCAGGTTAAATTCCAATTGAGATTATAGCCAAAATGCATTTTCCTAAGCATATGTACTTTTCCCCTAAAACCACAAAAGCTTAAAAGCTATATTTTCCATTCTTTTCTAGGACAAAATTCACTAAAATAAATTATATTTTCAAGTTTGATAGCTCTTAAAATACTGCGCATTTTGTTCTGAAGTAAAACACAAAATCTTCAATTCGTTCTTACCACCCCCCCCCTCCCCTGCCGTCCGAGGGCATAACTGTTTCATAAGCTGAACAAGAGCTCAATTGAAGTTACCGAAGAGTGTATTTGTTGGACATACTTTCCAGATAATCCCAAAATTCAAATGTACATCCAGTTTTCTCAAAACATGTATTTCCAATGATATTTCGATATCGAATTTTTGCGGTGGAATGAAGTAGTTCTTCAACCTACCATTGGTAAGTGGTATAGAAAGTAACAAGTTTCTGTGTGAGTTATTTGCAGAACTTATGTAAAAATAAATGATAGTGAGCAGAGAAAGTTTTATAATAGTAACACATAATTTCCCAAATCGGCGTTTAATGTTCGAACCAACGCCACCCGTTCGTCATAGTTGGCTGTGTCTTAGGCTGCGGGTCAGAGACCCCTGCTGTGTGTGAAGTAATCCAGTTTAATGGGCACGGCGTCGCCAAAAGACAGAATATTAATCAAAGAGGGTTCACGTGTGCGACATCCCCACCCCCAACCCTGTGCTGTCCTATCTCATCAGCCTCATGCTCACTCACTTCCACATCAATTTCCTGCACCATCAACATTGCGCCCAGAAATAGTTTCTCCCTTTGTCTGCGGCAATGCGCTGCCCTGTGGCAATGAATGAACAAAACACAAACAAATATTTAGGGAAATGAACCCGCACAATAAACGACTGGCAAGTAAATAATGAATGAAGCCGATGAACATGTTCTCAGTATTCTTTGCCAGCTGTTACTGCCCTACTGTATGTACCATCCAAAAGATGCTGGCAGCGAATACATGCAAGCAAGACCTTGAATATTTCGCATCTATATCATGCCTAACCTGAATAAAAAGATGAGCAACACATGCAGGAAAATTACTGCTAGCAAATACTTTTTGATTCCCTTGAAGTTTCAGTGCCAAGGTCAAGGAAATGTTTACAGAAAGAGTCACTACCTTCAACCAAAATAATGACCACGTGCACATTTTCCTTTCAGTTTGAATAATCGTAACTGCTTACACATATACTAGCTGCCATAGCAATCGCAGTTTGTTATCCCAGAGCTGTGATAGAAGGAGGTGAAGATGGATTTTTGCTGCACCATCTATTCGATTATTGAGGTAGATCTATTATGTGGTTATTTTTAGTAGATTAATAGCAAAGCTTTTATCTATATGAAAGCAGTGTTTTGGTGTAAACGTAATCCACATTCAAATAAGCCCTCTTCAAATATTATCAAACTGCAGAACATCTTTATAATAATCATTACAATGAAGCAGAGGGTGATACCTCTGGTACTATCCTGCTCAGCATTTTGTTGCGCTTTCCTTGCTTTCAACTTCATGACAGCACTCCCTTCTTAGGCTCTTTCTAAACAATGGGTCTCATTTCGCGAGCGATCAAGACGGTTAAACCCAACTCATAAAGAAATTCTCCTCTGTCTGTCAATACAAGTCCTGTATTCACTTCATTTGGGAAGTTTTTGATCGAATACAGAACTGTTTAGGCCTGAGAACAAAACTACTACTTTTATTAGTATCTTCTTCCGATACTGGCTTTGAGTGTAACTGTCGCTGAGGATAGCGCGAGGATAATACTTTTTTCTTCCATGACTCAATGACAACTTGCGGAGGGGGATTTAGCATCTCGACCGAAAGGCGATCTTTTACGACTATGTCCCTGACGAGGCCCCCCCCCCCCCGGGAGGATGGATGAGGTGAATGTATCCTAAGGGCGACCGGAACGTTGTCACGACAGAGCAGGTGGCAGGGTTCCTACATTTACCCAGTTAGAAGCACCCCGGTGAAGAATGGCTTAGCTCCCCTCCCCCCTCGGGTTTATACCATCCCATGGGTGGCCCAGAAAACAGTGGCTCGCCTTCCAATCCGGGGACGAGATTTTCAGAGCGTATTCGTTCCCTCTGCCGTGCAGCTGCTGCGACGCTCGTCGACGATTCCAACCCTGAAAGAAACCTAACAGGATGAACGGTGAAATGAAGTGATTTATGTAACGAAATGGAAGGAAAGGAAATTCGGTGGATATGGAAATCCTTCCCAGCATTCACCTGGCGACATGGGGAAACTTACGAAAAAAAGCCATGGGTCAGGAAGGTCGATCGCACCCGCGACCTCCCAAATACGGGCCACAGACGTTACCGCCGGAGTCATCCCGCCCGGTTATTCTTTCATAAACTCCTTAGTCCATCGTAGTATCTTCTGTGTCATTGTTTACACTTAATGAAGGAACTTGGTTCTAAGTTTCTTTAAAAAATGTTCATCTGTCATTTGGAATAACTTATCTCGTTTCAAAACCACACTCTCTTCAACTTCATTTTGACTGAGCAGTTTTAAAATTTTGTTCCTGTTGGCAGTTTGTTCAAGAAGAATGTGATTGTAGATTTGAAAATATTATATATTGAATAAAGCTCACATTCAAAGTTAATTTTGTCAAGCATAGTGCTGTATAAAATCATACTATTCATAAAAAACAAACAAAACAAGGTTGTAACTTGGCACAAAGTATTACATACATTTCAAGTGCGATCATTAATTCTGTGTGCCACGTTCTGGTAGTCAGTGGACACTGAGAAATAATCCCCAAAATAGTACATTTTTAGCGAAAACTGAGTTTTTTATTTATGGACACTATCACTGCTGTGATTCCCAGAGTCCCATTCTATACAGGGCGTGAAAGATCGATTAATTTTGCACAGAGGTCTCTGTATCAGGCTTGAGGTTATTTTACGTGCCGTAAATCTACGATACGGGACCACCGGCTTTACTTCCCTTGTGAAGAAAGCCATGCTAAGGATTTTTACGGTCGAAAAAAATCCTTCACCCTCCACCAGGTTTGAACCCAGAACTCGTTAACCAGAGACTAACATTTTACCCCTAGAGTATTTTAGGAGACTTTCCGTATAAACTACTTGTCTTAATTTTGAACGGATTCCAACCAAATTTCAAATATTTTGACAAATCATCTTCAAATTCTGTACATTAAATTTCAACTCGTTACATGGGCTGTTCGTTTGGCTCTTCGTCTAAGAAGCCATGCTTTATTTGAAACTGTTTCGAAACTCAGGTGTATAAAAAATCTCAACTCTGTGCTTGCAGTGTATGGCGAATAGTTTCATATGCACAAAGATACGGGCAGAGTGGTGCTAAAATATTGTGACAAAATGACAAAAGTCCAGTCAGTTACTTTTCTATCATTTTATTTTTCTTCTAAACTTTGGCACAAAAACACAATTCTCTTTTATTGAGGTTAACACAGTGTCTTTCGTGATATTACAATTCACAACTGTTTTTTTCTTGTAACCTTGACTGACTCATTTCACTGTCTCTAACATTAACTCCAACGATACAATCAGTCAACACTCGTTAAAACTTCACTTCGACGCGACGTATCTTTCACAGCTGTCTCGCACTCACTGACACAATGACCGACTCAACAACTGCCTGCCTTCACGCGCTCCGCAAGCTTTATGCCGGCAATTTCGTAGCCAGATCTTTCTCGAACGACTACAAACAAGCCGGCCGCCGGACAGATCTCGAATGCTCTGGACAACCCTTTCTGTTGCCGCTTGGTGGTTGTTAGTCAC